>VXAL01007452.1:98247-171236 GCA_013399475.1 Chauna torquata | reverse complement strand
ACAACTTACCGATGAACTGTTTGTATTGGTGAGTGGGAAGCTTAATTGGCGTGATGAACTAAGTATGGAAGGCCAGGCCATTTCTGCTGTAATTTTCAACCAGACATCCTTCTGAAGATCTGTGTCCACTTCAAATATAGCATTCAGTCTGGAAAAATAGTTATAAAACTTACTTTACAGCAGTAATATGGCAAAACCCTGGATAAAAACAATTCTGGAAAAAGTAGAGTGCTTAAAAGTACCCTGAAAACAGCATTAGTTTGAGAAATAGTATATTACATTTATACATAATCAAAAAAAATTGAGCTCTGCCCATATTTACTGCTATTAAAAACTGCAACAGAAACCCCCAAAACATGCTGTAGAAGATCAAGCGAAAAACTCTAAAGATGTTCATTATTTAAGCATTGTTGTCAGCATCCATCCGTTCTAAGTTCTATTAGGGCCTATTTATGGATAAAGGTGAGCAGAAAACACAATAGGAGTCATGTACTATATCACAAATCTTTCAGTATTTCTCTTAAATCACTATTCTCTAGACCATGAGACAAATTTTATTGTTTGCTAGAAAATGTCTAGCTCTTACTATTGCAGAAACAAATTCTGAAATTACAATTGAGATTCAGATCATTGAACAAAAATAACCCAAAATATATTTTAAAAGTTTGAGAGAGATTATGTAACAATGATTGACTACGACAATTTGCAAAGGTATAAACAGGAAAAAGGAGAAACATCACTCCTACTACAGTCTGTTTCTAATACAGCATTCAGATACCCACTATCCGTCAAACCAGATTGTACATGTGTAATGTACAGTGAATCTGATGTATGTTAGCTGCAATGGAAACAATGGAATATGTGCCTACACTCCCATCTAATGAATCTAAACAAATTCTGAATTAGTCACTTGGTGTGAGCTACCTATTTCCACAAGTGAATGAAGGTCTTCACTATCAGCCAACTAGTACAACTAACTTGATTCCTGTTCCCCCACAAGCTCTCCACCACGAGCTGAAAAAAGACTAGCAGTACCGAGTTCTCCAGTCAGCAAAACAGACCAAATGTTACATTTCAAACCTAAAGAAGGGTATTTAGAGTCTCTCCAAAACGCAAGTCAGAATCCCTCAGTATTCAGAAGGAGCAGCTTCTCCTTTGCTGAACACTACCTTGGAGAGCTGGCTGCTTTTAACACTCTTTAAAAAGCATTATAATACATTCATTAGAACTGCGACTTAGTCAGAGGTAGTTTTTAATACTGTTTTCCTTTACTGTCTTCTTACTGCAGGTGATAAAATATTCTTGTAGAGAATTCTGTTTAAGTCAAATTTATTCAGGAGTTATTAACACCACTATTATAACAGAAAAGTGATAAAGGGAATATATGTTTTTGTTACTTTATTTAGTCACATACAGTCATTTTGTTTTTCTGCAAATACGCACACCTTTTTTGAAATGGTAGTCTGGGTGCTATCATCACAAAAGACACATCACTTGCTGTTAAAGTAAACATGTCTCTTGAAGCTTAATAGTTTTACATATGAGAAAGCAGATGTTTAAAAAGTATATAGAAACCTAAAGAGTTTGTCTTTTTCTAAAAATTATATAGCAATGATTAATGACTTTCTATTTAGCATCTCTCAAGGACAGTGAATTATCAAATTGTCTGGTAGTTGAAATACAATAATCTCAGAATAGCAGCAATAGAAAAACTTATGAAATCCTAGAGGGATATTGAGGTTACTACTTCAAAACAGATTAAGCAGGGATACTGCAAAAACAGTATAATCTCTTTTAGGAAAGTTTTACAGAATAGAGACTGTCCTGCTGTTGCTATCTTTAAGAATTGCAGTACGCTCCAGTTAATACTAACTTCTAAGGCTGTGACTGACTTGAGGAAATTATTATTAGTAGGAGTAGTATTTTTTAATTTTTTAAATGTTCTCTTTAAGAGTTTTGCAGAGAAGGCCAAGCAACTCCTTCTTGGTCCTCTCTCAAAGAGCACTGCAATACATAAAAAAAAAAAAAAAAAATCTATTTTATAATACCACATGTAACAAAATTATCTAGTGATTTAAGACCTGAGGAAGTAACAGGCATAAAACACTTACCTATGGCTTGAGTTCTCTTTTATTTCTGTCCATGCTTTGAATAAGTTCTCATGCAAATCCCAGTCAGAATCCCATGCATCTTCTTGCATTGCTATGCTGTGCTGAACTTTAGATTCCGCTTTAAAAACACAACGTATTTATAAACCCTTCATGTAAAATCACTGCTTAAGGAGAAAATTATTTTTAATTTTCATTGAAAAGGTGACAGTTACTTACATTTAGATAGAAAAGGCAATCCCACATAACAATGATCCCCACATTGTAAACCAGGATCAAAATAAATATTGGCAATCTGCAAAACAGATAAAAGCAGACCAATTAAGAAACTGCACAGTAAATCTTACTACCAAAGAAAGAACGAAGATTTCTAATGACCACAGGACACTTACATATGCTATAAAAGAGAAAGAATTTGTAAACTTGTAGAAATAAGGCAAAAACAAACCTTTGATTTTTTTCCTGGCTCTAAATCTTCTTTATTACTTCTTAGCCTCTTATAATAAAACCTTACATCTTCAGACAGGGAGCGTATGTGTTGTATTTTCACTTTCTGAGAGAAGGAGTTCATGATGTTCAGGCTCTGGTGAACTACTTTCCCCTAAAGAAAAGAGAGGATGAAAAAGGCTGCATGGCATGTATTTTCCCTAGCATATATATGTTTATTTATGCAGACTGGCAAAGACCACAGCAGAGCTGAAATAAACTGAGATTTTAACTGTGCTATCTTAAAAAATGCCATTTTTAACACTTCAAGGTAGGTTTCTGTGAACTGGATTTCTTCCTGCATCTGCTTCCAAACACAGCTCATCTCTCTTCCAAAATAAGTATGCCTTAAAAGTTTTAGAGAGCTAGGACAACAGTTCTGCTTAATCAAATCATGTTTTAAAAGTGCCAGAGGAGGAAAACTTTGTTTTTCTCAGCCACCAAAGAGAAGCAAGCTTCTTGTAACAGATCTAGTACATAGTTACTACTAATTAGAAATTATTTTAAGGGAGCAGTCCAGTGAAGCTGCAGCTAACCAGTACTCCAGGTGACAGAGGGCATTTTAAAACATAAGTGTAACTCTCCCTTCCTTTCCCAATGAAATCAAGACACCAGGCACTGAAACTACAACATTTAAAAAGAAAACAGTGCATGTTTTTCCCCACACCTTTACATCCTGCCTCCTCTTCTGAAGCAAACGTTATTTTATCTTTTAGGTAGAGAACACATGGTTTAATAGTATGTCATGACCAGAATCATTGCAATGCTCAAGGTCTACCCCTCCCCACCCTTTTAAAAACTCACTCCAGTGTGATCTCACTTGTAAGTCACTGATTCTGTAACCATATTTTACATCATATCTCAAAACCCAGGCCTGACCAGTATATGACAAACAATACATGAAAGAAGTGAAAGGCTAGTCAGGACTGGTGACAAGATTTCAGACCTACAAAAAAGAGACAAATAGAAGCAAATTTAAATGCCTAGGACTATCTTCTAACAAACAGGTGGAGAAATGAACTTTGCAGGCTCAAAATCTAACTACGGCCTCAGGAAATAGTCACATATGGAAACAGTCTCAATAGTAGCAACTGCAGAGGAAAAGAAACTATATAATTCTCTAAACAGTATAGTCCTGTTAAAATGAACAGGGAGTAGAAATGACTATGCCTGAGCTTCACCTATGGAATCCTATGAGTAACCAACTTCCACCAACTAGGCAAGATAAAGGTTCATTTAACGCTGCAGAACAAATGAAAAGTATTGTACTAAGACCCTTATGTAGCTTTAAAACATGAAACAACAGATAAGGGAAGAAGACTTTACCACTCAGTAATAAAAAAAATAACGATTAAAAAATATATAAAATTAAAAAAAGATATTTAGCACACAACTTCTCAAAGATAAGCTTGGTTCAGGGAAGAGAGTTAAGAGAGGTAGCACTGTAAGCTAACAACGCCATTACAAAGTAGAAGTCACCACAGCAAAAGGTGTTTAAATCAAGACACTAATCTTCAGAATGCCTGTATGCATTATTAGTGTATTGCTGACAGACTTTTACAGAATACCAACAATCAGACTTAGGTGCAAATACAATAAAATTATGAACAGAGACAGACAGCACTGGCAACTGGTCAGCTGCAGAAGGACTACATCCTAGGTATGAAGTGAAAAGCAAGTGTTACGAAAATTGTAGTGCCTAGTTATTCCTGGATGTTAGAGCTATAAGATTTGTCCACCAAAAAATGGAACAAGAAAAACTAATGCTATTTTAGGTTTATTTTCGTAAGTAATAGAGGCATTCCGCAACAACTAGATGCAGGAGTATCATGAATTCAGTGATCACAGGTTTAGTTTGAAATTAATACAAGAAAAAAGACAAGCAAGTCTGCTTTCAGTGTTCTCAAATATCAAAAGACTTAAGTGATCAACCAACAGAAGTAGTTGGTGAAGCTGACTGCTCTGATAAGCTTGAGGCTTGAACACAGAAAACAGTCTAGAATTTTGTCAAAGAATTATAGAATCATAGATTATCCTGAGTTGGAAGGGACCCACAAGGATCATTGAGCCCAGCTCCTGGTTCCACACAGGACCACCCAAAAATCAGACCCTGTGTCTGAGAGCATTGTCCAAACACTTCTTGAACTCTGGCAGGCTCGGTGCCGTGACCACTGCCCTGGGGAGCNGGCTGAACAACCCAAGTGACCTCAGCCGCTCCTCACATGTCTTCCCCTCCAGACCCTTCCCCATCTCTGGAGCCCTCCTTTGGAGGTTCTCTGATAGTTTCATGTCCTTCTTACACTGTGGTGCCCAAACCTGCACACAGTGCTGGAGGTGAGGCCGCACCAGCGCGGAGCAGAGAGGAACAATCCCTTCCCTCGACCAGCTAGCAATGCTGTGCCTGATGCACCCCAGAACATGGTCAGCCCTTCTGGTGACAATGCTCTCTGAATTTATACTCCCAAGCAAAATACTGGAGCTCAAAGGGCCCCTGAATGAATCATCACGTGAAAAGCTTATTAGAAAAGAACACAAAGCCATAAAAATTACAGCAGTCTAGGGATGAGAGAGAATGACAACAGCAAAGACACTGCCTTAGAGGCTGAGAAATGCAGGTACTACAAGCAGTAATAATACCTGCCAAAACAAAACAAAAGAAACACCAAACAAGAAATAAAGTCAAGCTGATGAAGACTTTGAGACTATATAAAGATACATCTAGAAGTTATTTAGCTATTCTAGTTAGAAGAATGAAATAGGAGATTAAAAAAAAATTACTCCTTTATAGTCCAAAATTTATCAAAATAGTTTATTGTGGTATTCAAGAGGGACAAAGATCTTGACAGGAATTAGGATACAGAATACAGAAATTGCTTTATCTTTGGTGAAAGAAAAGGAAATGGACCATTCAGTTATTTCTGCTTATCAAAGACTTACGGAGCAGTTCATGGATGAAGTTACAGATAGTCAGTGCTATAAATATCCAGATAATGGTGAGGCGATACAGTAAAATAGAACACATACATGCCAAAGATAAAAAATAAAAAATGATCCATGCAACTGCAGGCATGACAGTTTGAACTTGAGAGTAACAAAAGACTTTAGAACAATTTGTGAAGCAGATTAAAAAGATAATGGGACAAATGTAGCAATGATTTACTGAAGTCCTGCTGACTAGCCTATCTATCTTTCTCTGATGAGCCCTAAAAAAACTGGACATGAAGTAAAGCACTTGATAAAATGGTAGTGAAAAAATATTATTTTAGAGTACACAAATTGAAAGATCAGCAAAAGATATTAAGGAGCTATTGGAAGAAGAGTGCTCTAAGAATGAAAAAATCAGGGTGAAATAATTAGTGTTTAATATAGTTTACTGAAGTTTACTAAATGCTGGTCTAGGAATATTTTTATTAATAGCTTTGGTACCAAAATGTAGGAAAAGTTTGATCCTGCAAAGTTAACAGGCATTTTCAGAACAGGAGGAAGATCAAGATGGCATAGATTGACCCACTCAACTTGAGTAGGGAAAACAGACTGAATTAGATAACTGGAAATATAAGACTGTGAATTTAGAATCTAGTAAGAAGTTTGTTTTAAAGTTTAACTCTCCCTGTTTAAAAAGACAACGCAGGTAGAGAGGATGAAGGCCTGTATATAGTCATTGATCCCAGAATGGATTAAGACTATACAGGACAGACAAGGAAACACAAAACCATTTCAACCAATATGCATAACCTGAGGTATCCCCACTAGAGATAATTAAGACCTGTAAAAGAGTGTGGTAAAACCTTACTCAGCTGACAACGTACAATTGTAATCATTAAGAAAAGAGACTGCTACAGATGAAAGATTAGAATGATGAGCAGGGAAATAGCCTGTAAATTGACAGAAAACAAACAACAACAAAAAACATCATGGCTTGTTTGTTTGTTTTTGTTTTTTTTTTTCTTTTTAACTACTACGAGGAAGCCACAGTAGATACACTTCTCTATACTAACATCAAGTGCTAAAAAAGAAGGGAGGAAACTAATTAAGCTCAGGGACACTGCTGATATGGGATCAATAGTTACAAAATGTAACCATCATACCTACAGTCCAGGAGTATTCTTAGTAGGAAGAAGAAAGGCAAGAGTCATTACCATCAGATAAAAGCAACAGTAAGAACCTTAAAATATAGTAAAAATGCTCAGGTCTCCAAAGAATTAAAAAAGGGCCAGAGGAGATCCATACCCTTATCCGAAACCAAGAAAAGTTGGGAAAAAGTCTTCCTGACCACATATGGTGCTGTGACAGAGTGGTTACATACTGAATGCAGCTCTGAAATACATGTGTCTAAGCTAAACTAAGCATGAAACAAAACGTGTTCGGATAGACAAGTCATGTGAGTGGTATACATGAGATGCCTGTCAAACAGGCACCAAGCCAGGCATTGCTTCAAGTATTTGTACAGTGTAGATGTGACCAGTCTGTTCAAGAAGGTGCTGTCGATACGACATTGATCGCAAACTGACCTGCAAAAGACAAATCACCAGTGACTGCTTTCTGGAATGTGTTAAAGACAACTTAGAGGTACAAACCTCTCAGATCCAGAACGTCTGACTCTAGGAGGGATGCTATTCTGTTATTCTATCATAACATGCTGTCAGGTAAAGTATTTCTTTAAATTTTTCCTAAACCTGCACAACAGTCACTAGCAAAAAGACTGGAGAACTGTCCCCTTTTTGAAGTGCTGCTCTTTCAAAATATATTGAAGGTTGTTTTACCATTTCAGAAAACTGTCAGAATAATATTTCTATCCTGTTATCTCTCTCTCTTTTTGCTACCATTTTTTTTTGTTTTCAATCTCTCTCTCTATGATTTTCCATCATATTAAGTTCCCTACTCATTAGAAAGTCACATGAAGCTCAGACTTTGATGAAATACCAACTGCAAAGTCAACATGCCTCGATTCCCCATGCTTCTATGGTTATGCTGAACGCCACGTAAGAAAAAAGTAGTTTCTGGTTAATAGCTTGGTGCACGAGTCTGTAGCCCTGAGCAAAGACGCTGCCTTCAGCACTCACTGAATAAACACTATTGCGGGAGCAGGGAGTCTTCACATATTTTTGCAGAGAGCTGTAGACCCTCACAGCTTTCTTGCTTTCCTGTTCCTGTACTCCACCATGTACCTTCAAAGAAGATCTACTTTCAGCGTGGAAACAATACAATAATGCTTCCACAGAGAACAAAGACATCTTATACTGAAACTTCAGTTCATTAGCTGACTTTGTTGTCTTTGGCATTACACTTCAGAAATCTGGAAAATGCATTTATGCAATTTCGTGTTATTCTTGGTGCTAATGCAAACGAATTGGTAATAACCACGTAACCACAGAAACATTAGAATGAAGCAGCAAAGAAACAGGTTTGGGATCGTATCAGTATTCCAAGATCCCATTCAAGTGGGCAGTAGAGGAGAAATAGGGCTAATTCATGCTTGGGACATGTGAGGAAAAAAAGGTAACAAACAGAATCATATAAACAATCTCTCCAGCAATTTGACATGTAACAACTCAAGACAGAGGTTCCTCTTGAAAACAAGACAAATAAAAAACACAGCAAGAAAATGTTTAATGCTGTGACCTAACTATCTTACCGGAAAAGAAGGTGGAAGATAAACATGTTTTGGGGAGCAAGTTAGTGAGCCTACAGCAATCACTGCCTTCACTGGTACAGTTAAAATCTGAAAAAAAAGAACAAGGAAAGCTTAGGAAAAAATATGTTAATTTCAGCTTTCAAATATCTCTTCCACTCTTTCGCGTAGAGAGGCAAAAACCTGAAATTTTACAATTAATGTAGCCTAGGCTTATTTACACATTTAAAACATGGAAACGCAAATTAAAGTTTTCAACACATCATCATGTTCGAAACAGTCATACTGTCAGGAAGCACACCTTTGCTCAGTCATACTTAGCACCACTCTACATGGAACACAAAAGCAAAGTTAAAATATAAGCTCTCCAATAGGACATTATACAGGTCTCACCTGAGTGGGGCTCACTCTCTTGGAAAGCAGCAGGATGACACATTTAAAATGAATTACTATGAGGGAAGAGAATATACTAAATTTTTTGTTTTTGACTAGAAGTCAGTCATGATAAGACTTCGAGATAGAAGTAGACTTAGAAAAAGGAGTGTGGAAAGCATAGCAATAAGATACTTACTGTATATGGTTAAAGCTACCAATACAAGTAGAATAACTTGTAGGTAAAAACAAGAAAAAAGACTTCAGGTTCTAGAACTGGAGAGCCACATACATGTATGGACATATAAAAAAAGTTTAAAATCTCAGTTAACTGTCAGAAATTAGGAGTTTCCCATTTTCTGCAGCTTTATCAGAACCACACAACCTGTTATATAATTTCCTGACTTCATAAGCATAACGTGAACATCACATTTATTTTTTTTCCTACGTGTATTACTCAAAGATAGTGAAAGTTATAACCCAATGATATTAAATATTGCTTCTATCAGGTATTGGAATCTCTCTCTTCTGCAAAATAATTTATTAACAGGAAAGGCATATGAAGTTGAGAACTAATTGGTTGTTCTCTCCCTTACTAATTTCAGTGTAACATCTCTGTTTCATCAATTGCCAGCAAACTGCAATTTCTCCAAAGCAACTTTCACTTTGGGTTTTGACAAAATCCCTTCGAAATTACAGCTCAATTTCAGTAACTGACCTAAAAGCAAACTGTGAGCACGTTATGCCAAAAGTTTCTTGCCTTGATGCTTTGAGGATGTGTCAAGAACCCATACCTCAAAGCATCAGGTCAGACTTAAACGGAAATTTCTGGAAGCCAGATGAAAAGCATAATGAAAGTCATTCTTCATTCCTTAAGAGAAGATACAGTATCAGTAGCACTACTGTAGTTCCCTACAGAGTTAACTTGCACAGTTAACTTGACCTCCAGATGTCCCTTTCAGCCTCAGCTTCTTCCTGATATTACAATCTGTCCACTAATACAACTCTTCACACTTCATGCTTAAAAATTAAACACTCCGTTTGGACAATACCCATGAATATACAGTAAGTATACCTCATAATCTGTTGTGATTTGTACAGCTCCATCATGAATTCCTTCAAGTTCTTTTGCTATTAGTTTTACTCTAAACACAGCATAATAACCTGATGTTAGTATCACCTGTAAATGGCAGAAAAGAGTCATCCATTACACTGCATTAAAAACAAAAAGAAATTTCAGTAACAAACACACCCAACAACCCCCCTATTTACTCAAACTGAAACAAAATCCATTTGAAACAACTGACAGTGGTAAACATAAAAATTCAAACATATAAATTAAATCTTGTGCTGATAAATTCCACTCTTCCCTAATAAATGACTATTGTTTCTGAAGTCCCGCTTTCAAAATCTTACCAATCTGAAAGTAATACTAGTTCTTAGAATAATAAAAAAAGTATACATGCTTTAGCTTACTGAATAATTCTTACGTAATAATTCTTCTTATTCTCTCTACACCCTGCTAAAATGAAACTATAAAAAATTGCACATATTTGTGTGTCGTTCCCCCACCCCACCCCAGTCTAGCTTTAAGCAACAGATTCAAAGGATTACTTACTGAAGACTGATCAGATGCAGTGGCATTTTGTAGTTCATGGTGGTTTGCAATTATCGTTGTTCTGTTTCCCTTTTCAGTTGTTAGGAGTTCTATGGCCAAACCATCCCCTATAATATGCCAACTTTTTATAGCCAGCTTAAAAAGAACAAAAGGTACTATTTCAGTAACAAGAGCGATGTAAAATTTTTAAAAGGCAAACTAAAAATAAACCCATCCTTACCTCTATCGGATTGCTGTTGATGACTGCAAATAAAATGCTGGTAGCTTCTGTTGCACTCAATATGCCAAAATCTATAAATCGTTCCTCAGTTTTTGGAGGCAGTACAAAGTACTAGAAAGATTCATAAGGTATTTTAGCATATGTTAAATATAAAATATGCTAAAACTCTAAGCTCATTAACAAATTAATAAGTCAAATGCAGCAATACTGTGATAATCTCAAAATTCTATACATTTTCTACATATAACTACAGGCAACAAAAAAATTTTTCAGCAGTAACAGAAGTTGTTCAAGGAAAAATCTGCTGAAGTTGGTGACATTTTCTGTATCTGTAAAAATCTGCTGAAATTAAAAAGCCATCCTCCCATAGAAGCAGAATAAAGAAAGTCCTATAGTCCTATAAAGTCTGCCTCTAAGTAGACTGGAATAGTTAAAAAAAAGAAGAATACTTACATCTAAAAATCCTGTGTATGCTCGGACAGGTAGGTGAAATTTAGAAGCATTGGTGATAAGTAAAATGTTGTTATCTATATGAACGGATGATGTGGAAGGCATAAAATGAAGTGTAAAAATATATCTGGATTCATTAGGTGGAATTAAGACAGGTTTGCTGAAGTTCTGGACCTAGATCAGTGAAGAATGAAGATCAAAGTTACAATTCAAAAAAGTGCAGCATGCTTAAACATTCACTAGGTAAAAATATTCCACTGAAACAAGGCTTACTTGAAACATCGGTTTTGCTTCTTCTGGTAACACGACATCATGTATAAGGACTGCAAAAGTGAATGTGTTTGTTAGATAGATTGGTCTTTCCACAGAATCAGAAGCACTGTCACGGATATGGAAGAGTGTAGCAGCATGATCAAATCCTAAATACCTATTAAAAGAAAACAGCATGAAAAAATGAAGACTTTCCTCAAATATATATATGTATTTTAAATACAAAAGATTAGAATTCATTTAATCCATCAGCAAAAGAGGTACACACCTCACTGCACCGTAATATTAAACACTATGGGAACACTGATTATTCAGTAATCCAGATAAGAAAATACATAACTCAATATACTAGGAGGACTAAAAACAAGTGTTCGTGTATTAAGATAGCTTGCAAATCATGCTTGTTCCTTAATATCCAAATCAGGGGTCTGCAGCATTAAAGTTCTGATAGGTAAGGCTTAGTTTGTTTGCCTTTAAAATAATGTCAGTTCTGTTGATAAAGTAACACCACATTTCAACATGAATTTAAAGTCAACTTAGTCATATTTTGTAAATGAATGAAAAAGAAGTAGACAGTTCTAAAATTTTGCTTAAAACCAAAAATATTTTCTCTACTCATTTCATATGGTGATAGAACAGCAAATGCAAAATTGGAAAATTTTCCAGTGCAGTATTCAGCTGCTCTGAAAAATGACTCATGAAGGTCACTTTGAATCCAAGCCTTGAAACCGGTTAATGCATTACTGAGACTACCTCATCTATTAGTGTAAAAACAGAAAAATTTATACCAGTAATTGTAGTTCTAAATGAGCTCCAGGTACAGAAAACACAGGTACCACCTCTTTATATCCCCTCCCTCCCCCAAAAGGCTGAAGTAACTTTCTACATCAGCTAATTTTCAGCATTTAGTTTTTGAGCTATATTCAACAACTGTAAACTTACCCATCCAATACTTCTGCTTGATATGGAATTTCAAGTTTGGAGTAGCTCTTCTCTTTTGCTTTAACAGTTATTTTCCCAGAAGACTGTGATGCTTTTTTTGCTTTTGATGCTGTAAAATAATATAAGAAGCTTGTTAAAAGCAGACAGAAAAATAAAATCCATCAGGTTAGAGTAGCATGAGTGGAACAATAAGAGCACAGAGCTAGCCCAGAGATGAAGTACCATGAAAGAGGAAAATGGATCTTAATGAAGTTTCAGTAAGCAACTGACATGGAATGGGTCTTGGAAGTAAGAGATTTGAATTCTGAATTTTTCCCCCTTACACCAGTTAGCTGACATTGATGAGTTATTGTCCTGGTTTCATCTGGGATAGAGTTCATTTTCTTCCTTGTAGCTGGTATGGTGCGGTGTTTTGGATTTAGGATGAGAATAATGCTGATAACACACTGATGTTTCAGTTGTTGCAGAGCAGTGCTTACAGCAAGGCAAGTACTTTCCAGCTTCTCATGCTGCCCTGCCAGCAAGAAGGCTGGGGGTGCACAAGGAGCTGGGAGGGGACACAGCCTGGGCAGCTGACCCAAACTGGCCAAAGGGATGTCCTGTACCATAGGGTGTCATCCTCAGCAATAAAACTGGGGGGAGTTGGCTGGGGGGGCTGCCACTGCTTGGGGACTGGCTGGGCATCGGTCAGCGAGTAGTGAGCAATTGCTTTGAACATCACTTGTTTTGTGTATTTTTTTTAATCATTATTTTTCCTCCCTTTTCTGTCCTACTAAACTGTCTTTACCTCAACCCACGAGTTTTACCTTTTTTCCAATTCTCTCCCCCATCCCACTGGGGGTGAGGGGGAAGTGAGCAAACAGCTGTGTAGTGCTTAGCTGCCTGCCAGCAGGTAAAACCACAACAGTTATGTACTTTAGGGAAGCCTGGTTGTTCCCATCAAATAAATAATTTAAACATGTCCAGAAGATAATTCAGATCCTAGGTGAGCCGAATTCCCCACTTACAGTATGGATATACCTCTCTACATTAACAGAACAGAAACTTGTGATAGTTAGGCTCCGTGTTTAAAACTACCAGTCAAGCAGGACTTTGGGCCAGGAACACAGCAATAGAAATAGAATCAGAATCCATGCAAGAGCCCAAACTACACAAGTGCCAAGAACAAAATTGATGGGTCTGTTCCAAGGTCACAGAACAAGCAATGTTATCCTGGTAGCAACACCACCAGAAAAGTCAAGGGATTCAAATACTGGTTAGTAGAAACTGCCAGCCCCTAAAGCCCCTGTATGTAGTAGGTCAGCTGAAAGAGCAAATATTTATGGCAGGCTGCTTCACTGAAAATAATTCACCAAGTCAATCCCTTAAATGTATTAAGCAGTTTGACTGCATTTTTTTCCACCTGCCAATCCTTCCAAAGTCTACCATATGTTAGTCAGTATGTCCTCATACAACAATTCCTTCCAGCTTCAAAATCTGGACATATTATTACCTCATGTTGACAGAGTTCAGCTATTTCAGAATTTAATAATTATAGGCTAAGATACACTTCATTCATCTTACAAACTGTAAGCTATTCAAACTCTAAAGCGCTAATCAATAAATAACAAACAAAATCCTCTCCGCTCTATCCATACAAATTTGAAAATTATGTCTACCTGAAATGAAAAACATTGCATCTATAAAACTCCATTTTTAAGCAATCGAGACAGAGACTTACAGCACAAACTAGTATCTTAAAGCACTAACATCTCAATAGGTCAACAACATTCTGACAGTTCATTAAAATCTCTAATGAAAATGCAGGTACCTTTCTACAAAACGTCAGCATAATATTTACAGTCACACTGTGCAGGAGGGAAATGAATCAGCACTTCTTTCTTAACGATAAACCAAAGTCAGTATCAGGATACATAACATGTTTGTACGAAAGGTAATAGTGAAGGTTTTTGCCACCCTCACCTGCCTTTTTCTTTAATATGAATTCAAGATAACAAGCTAGCATTCACATGTAAGATCCTCAAGTGCATGACAGAGCCCTATTTCTGTGGGCATTCCATCTTTTTTTTTTTTTTGAAATAGTGTTCTGGATTCTTCTGTACACTTTGGAAAGCTCAGAAGGTAATCCAAGGGATATTCTCTCCTTCAACTTACATTACCATGAGGAACATGTCTTGGTTTGTTAGGATTTCTCAAAAACAAATACCTATTTAGGACAATAATACCTTTTAAATAATCAGCATCTTAACATAAGAATAACGTTTATGTTTAATAGAATCTGATGGTCAGTTTTTATACACACACATATAAGATTAATTAGGAATTCCTTTCTTCTCACTATTAGTTATCAGTCTAAGTTACTGGCTGATTATGACTTCAGAAATGACCATTCAGAAATACATGGAGTTAGAAGAAATGTAAGGCCTTTCCAGGTAGGAAAATTCCACATCCCCCTCAAAACAACAAATACCATTTTGTTAAGAGACTGGAAAACAATTCATGAAGTTTCAGCAAGTGTTACGAAGCATTTGACAAGTTCTAAGAAGAGAGGAGCAGTACTTACCATCAAAGCTAATACTTGCCACTTTGGTATATTTACTTTCGGAGGCTTTTAACGTAACTGGCTTGAAATGTACTGTTATAGCTTCATTCTGTGGTGTAGGTCTAACACTCTGCAAACAGAATCAAAATATGAAGCACCTGTAAATTTATCGTTGTTAACACACTGTGCAGCCTTCAAGTATCTTTCAAAGTGATACAACTGCACCTAGTTTTTGCCGAGTTCCTACTGGTCTGTCTTTCCTATAACAAAACAGAATTACAAGAGGCTTTAGAATTTTTTTCAGGTCCTGAAAATTACTCAGTCAACATGCAGGAAAGTGGGCAACAGAGAATTCTCCTTGGAAACACTGGATGAAGTGACAGTATAGCCAGAAACATGTAAATGAAACAGAAAACAAGATCGCTTTTTTAAGTTAAGATTTATTTTTTATTCTTAATACCACAGGGTTACAATAGCTATAGACTATTTGTTTCTGGTTCTCTCATTAAAAAAAGCTGTTAGCTGACTTGTGTAATTCCTGGTGATACACACATCCAGCTTGTCTCTGATCCCATGCTAAGTCTGGAAAGCTGCTACAGGAAAAAAAAAATTCTGTACAGAGAACAGGTCTGTAAATCTGAGATGATGCTCATTTTATAGCAACATTTTACAAGATCACTTTTTGTAACTGAGAATTACTGTTTTAAACTAAATGGAAAAGGTGAATTGGGCATTACCGGAATAGCAATCCTGTCAGTTATTAGCCATATCTGATTTATAGAGATATCCACTGCTATGCAGCAGGATTATGAATTCTGAGTGTCAATATCTGCAGGGTCTATAAAGATTGCTAGCAAACTCTTTATCAAGATTCCATGGATAGAAACTGGGCATGAACCACTTAAATGATTTTATTCTTCTTTTGCTTAAAATTGGGATGGTTGCCATGATTCCTCCTCCCCAGCTGTCTTCTCCTGCTGTAAGAACAGCTCAGCTGCTCATGTAGCAGCTGCTAAGCTACCGCAAATTACAAGACACTGCATTAAGGAAAGTGAAATGAGTGCTGGTTTACCTTATGTTAGGCTGCAGAGGTTTAGCACCTGCTTCATAAGCAGCTGAGCCCTTCTTGTTCAGAGAGGAGTAAGGCAGACAGCTAGCACTACATGCCAGTTACAGTTCTTCCAAGTTAAGCTGTTCTCGATTGTAAATTAAAGCCATACAATTTTGCATACATAATTCACTTCTGCTAAGTTATATAACTAACACATGACCCTTAGAGGAAACAAGCAGCACTGCTTCTGTAGCTAATGAATAATCTCTGTTAGCTCAACTAGAAGATTTTGTATTTTGGATTTATAGCACTGACCTTTGTCAACCACCTGCATACACACGATGCAGATATCTGATACCTCCCTTCATGAATCGATTTATAGATATCACAATTTCTTTCTAATGAAATCCATATTACAAAACTGAGATCTTTAAGTATCTTTAAAAAAACAACAACAAAAAACAAACAAAAAAAACAAAACAAACAAAAACAAAACAAAAAACTCTTAAAGCAGGCAAAACCAAAGCCATAGTCAAGTTCACTATTTTCACATGGCAGAAAGGATAACCATTTCTAGCACCTTTTTTCATACAAAAGGCTGTTTTTGAGTTATTAAAGTTTGAAATGATGCTTATTTCATTCAGCAAATCAAATAGGAAATATTCAAAAGGAGAGCCTGTTCTTAGAAAAAATGACAGGTTTCAGCGGTACATTTCTTGAAGTCACAAGTATAACAAACCTAGAGGGATTTACTCAAAATGTCCACAGCTAATGAATTTACTTAAGGAAGGATTTTAGCACTGTTTTGTTGAAAATTTCTTAACTTTATCGGTCATATTTCTCTCTTGCTGCTTGATTACATGCTATAAAAGGAAATAAAACGCTAAGACAACTAAAGGAAAACTAAGCTTCCTTAAGAATCCTTTCAACCTCATTTTCCTCAAATTTTAATCCATTTCAAATAAAGCCCAAGCAAAACTTGTTTCCTGAGATGTGCCTTATGAACCATCAAATATGGACTCCTAAACAGCAGGTCATGAGAAAAAAAACACGCAAAACAAGTTCCACTGAGAATCTAACACCAACAATTTTCTCAGAAAATCTTCAGTCGGCATCTTCTGTTGAGAAGTAGAATTTCAAATAGATGTGCTTCATTAACACATGGCTCTCCCATGGAGTGCCCCAGTCGAACTTCAAAACCCTGCTGTATGAAAGTACATTCAATATCTAGTTTAACAGCAGAAAATGTGGACCTTAAATGTGTTGGAGAACATGGGGTGGGTGGGAAGATTTGTGCTACTGCAGCAGTTATTGGGGGAAACTTACAAGGCTTAAGGGCTTGCAGGCTGTATCTATTCTAATAATAAAGAAGAGAAGAATATGAGCTGAAACACTGGCATGTGTTCATCCACGCTGTTTACCTGTCAGCAAGCTCCCAAACATAGTTTTGCCTCATCCACCTAGCACATTGTTCTAAAGACTGAGCAGGCCATAGACTTTTTCTTACAGACAGTAAAGACAAGACCACCCTGGTGCAAGAAGAAAAAGTCCTGTGGATGCAGACAGCACTCTAAGGATGGTTCCATTAGTGTCAGAACAACCTCTGTACTGTTTAACTCACTTTTACAGACACAATTATTTTGTCAGTAATAACCTGGCCTTCAGCTTAAACAGGCACACAACTAACTTAATTTTCACAGGAAATAAAACAGAACCATAAAGCGCTATTCAGAACAGCCATGTGATGAACTACTACTAGATTTGAATCTTTGAGGTAACTTTCCCTTGATTATTTTGAGACGCATGCACTCAAACATGCATACTGAAATAGTAACTCAGAAGTAAACTACTTCTGAAAGGTTGGTAAGAGCAAAAATCTACTCTGAAGAATTTGAATTGTGATGAAAGTAAGTACTTTCTTATACAAGCACTTATCTAAGTGATAAAACTCAGCTTCAATATACAGCTGTCCTCAAGTTCCTGGTTCTTTATGCACAGCATATGATCAGCAGCTGAAATTTAAAAATGTGCCTTTGTTTTTGGCAATCAAATGGGCTTAAACTGCCTTAAAGAAACACAAAATTTTCATTCTAAAGAAGGGACAAATTAAAGCGATCAACCGTCTAAACTTATTAGACTTTTGACAGCATCGCTTAATTGTTGTAGCATGGCAACAGTATGACATGCAGCCATGAAACAAACATGATGCTCCCTAATAATGTAGAAAACCCTACAAAATGTAAATAAGGAATTTTTTTTAGAACGAGTTTTAGAACTCAAAAAAGAAAGTCAAGTGTCTTACTATTATTTTCCTTAACCAAATTGTTGGAACACAGCATGACTAAGTATTTAAAGGCAGAACTACAACTCTGGCAACACTATTAGCAGTCTCTCATACACAGATGACCTGAAGATATTTAGTTCCTCCAGCAGCCAGATTAAATATATGCTAAATATAGCCCTGGCCTTTTCTTCTGACATTAAGATGAAATTTGTGACAGAGCTCTGCCTCACTGCTTTTAAACTCCAGCTCTAAAGGGCCAGAAATCCATTTCTTAAGCCTTCCTAGAAATAAACTATTCGCCAGGTTCCTTCCAAAATTCTTTACTCTTGCTTACCACTTTGAAACTATTTGATTGGCACAGCAGTGGAAATTCACACAGTGCTTGAACTACTGGGGAAGGTTACACAGTTCATAAACTTCAAAACAAAGTTGTACCTCAATGAGAAGAACAATTGACTTGGATGTGCCATATGTGACAATGAAAAATACATTATATTTGTACTTAAATAAGGTAACTTTATCATCACAAAAAGTTCTAAAGCCCTTGAAGATCTCCAAATTCACTGCTTTGATACACTGTAAAAGAGTAATTCATCTGGAAAAATTCTGTCATGACCTGTAGAATGGTCTACAGCCATAGTTTACGGCCTACAGTCAACAGTCCAGAGACCACAGCTTTAAAAAGGGTAGATTCTTTTCTAGAGAAGTATGAATTAGGTACTACACTATCAGATATCAGAAGTGATACTGGTGGTTTGAATATAAAGTTATTTGCATCGTACTCACAAAGTATGTTACCTGCTCTACAAAAAAACTGACATATCTAAGAACATGAACATGATATAAGAGAGCAGACGTAGCTGGAGAAGCTATTTCTTAAGTTTACCGACCTTCTGATTGTAAGAATTACATATAGGTATTTTTAGAGGAAATTATATAAAATAAAAAAGACAAAACTTTTCAATTAGAACATATTACCACCCTTCATGAAGGGTGGTTCATAGCTTACAAGGCCACAAGGGACCACACAGGATCATCTAACCTCATTAATGTAATAAACAGCAGGACTTCCATGAATTAAATCCTCTTTGTACTATACTATGAATTTGTCTTGACTTGAGAATTATCAGTGAATAATAACTTTGCAAGCACTGCAATGGACTATCACTACAGTGGAAAGCTATCCTTGTTACAAAATGGGTGTCCTGTTTCTACTGTAAATTTGTCTAGCCTCAGTGTCCAGTATCCTATTCTATGCTTTTGTTAGACCTCTACTATTAAAATACCATTCCCTACAGTTACAGCTATAAGCTTTAAAAACCCAGTAATGCTCTCCAAGAGCTCAGTGAGAAACCTTTGCCAATCCTTCAGCCATTCTTCTGGCTCCTTTGGTTTCTTTTCAACACTTCAACACTTTCTGAAGTGCACTGGGACAAGATATAGCTAGTTATACAAATAAATCTGGAAAACAAGGAAGACAGGAGGAAGAGAAGGAAGAAGTGAGAGAAATAGTGCGCAAAGCAAAATTACACAGGAAAAAGGTATGAATGAAGGAGGGTGGACCACAAGAATACAGCCAAAACTCTAATAAAAATGGAAGGCAGAAAATCCAAAGACTGGAATTCTGAAACTGTCTGCACTTAATGTGCAGCTGCAGTGCTCTCACTGGAAAGGGCTCTAGAGTGTTCCTAGGCCCTTTTCTTATTTCAAGCCACAAAGGAGACAGACTCAAGAAAACAAGGGCCATTTTACAGTCTACTTCTGAAAGCTATTCTTTGCTCATCCTAAAAGATTATGTTGGACCACCACTTTATACACTCTCATGAAGTCTGATGTAGACAAAGAATCACACAAAACCTGCATTAATCTCTCGTATGCTGAACTGAGTTACTGTTCACAAGTAGAAAAGCTTCAGGAGGCTAAGATATTGTAGACACAACCTATAAATACTGAAATAGCTGTTGAAAGAAGGCTAGGAAGCAAATTAATTTTACCATGCATACACATTATTTCTTGTTTTACTATTAAGTTATATTTTAAACCACACATCACCTAGCTTCTAATTCTGAACACCATATGGTGAACCTGTAAGTGACCAATTTTTATGAGAGGAAGTAAATCCAAGTAGAAAGTTTCAAATTGAAAGGAAATAAAACTTACTGTAATTGGCACATCTTTTGTTCCTGAATTTAATAAATGCAGATTTAAAATTTTTGGCAGATCTGTTGAAGAACAAAAAACACACCTGGCTATTAGGCTATATTAACATGAAAACCTTATACAAAGTCATCTGCACTAACTAGTTCCTCATATAAATCCACTGTTGCTCTGTATTAAAAAGTTAGATTAACATGATAGTGCAGCCAATCAAAACAGCTAGCACCAAGAACCTGGAAGAACCTGACACACTTGAAAACTGCATTTTTGAATAGTAGTAGGTATTACATGCTTCAGCTAACCATTCTTATCTATAACACATTAAGAAATGAACTGGCTAAAAATACTAAAATGAATGATTTTGCCAGATGCACCTATATTCAACAGAGATTCATCTTACTTAGTAATCCTTATGTGTTAGCTAAGTTGCATGAAAAAGTACTTCAGAAGCTACCTTGTGGTGGGTTTTGTTTGTTTGTTTTTGTTTTTTAAAGAAGACATGGACTTTTTCTTCATTAGTGACAAGCCCTTTTACAGTTTCAAAAGATACCTTCAGGTTTACTATTTTCTGTCATGCGTATATAATTTTTTTTTATTTCACTAAACAATACTAATTTAAAATGTAAAATATTAAGGCGCAAATGTATAAAAAGCACTTCTAAAAAAAGATCAAATCATAAACAACAAATTTAGTCAAGTTCACACACCTTTACTGTTCCGTGTCTGAAAGTTATTAAAACTTAAGCAGATATAAAGCAATCTTTCAAAAAAAAAAAGTTCACGAAGTAAACTGACAGCAGTTTTCAGACTAAGTCATGTGCAACTGTGTAAAACTAATGTCATTACTAGACTTATAACTGGATGTGCAGACTACTGTTTAGTTGTACACATCTCAAGTGCACTTGAAGGTGAATACATCTGTGCACAGTTGCAACACATTATTACCCTATTTTTGAAACTGGCTCTTAAAGAAAAAAAAAAGCATCACACCGCAATCAGCCCTGAATAGTGCAAAGATAACCGGTCTTTTCCCCCTCCCTTCCTTACAAATACTTTGAAGGCCTGAAATACAATTTTTACCTTGCGTTCGTAGTGTACCAAAGTCTAGCATTTCTGTTGATGAATAGATTCCTGGTGCTTTAAGAAAAAAAAAAGTTAACGTTTTCTTATTGTACTACAAGTTAATTAAGCTGAATAACTTAAAAATGCTTTTCTACAAACCTGTTGTAACCTCTACCTCAACAGGGAGAATGATAAATTCTGTGTTGTCTGAGGCATTTGTTTTTATTCTAATGAACGCTGTATGATTATCTGCTTCTCTTGAAGAAAAGCTGGCTCTCATCACTCCTTTCGTTTCATAGGGAGGTATTTCCTAATAAAATATTCAAAGCACATCTGTGAGCGTGTAGTAATTACAAAAAGAGCTGCCACACCAAAAATCTATCATAAGTATTGAGTATAATTGTATTAAGAGAAAAAGCTGCAATAGCAGCAAGAGAAAGGCTGCATGTTTTTAAAGTTCCCATTAAATTTAGTTAGGATAGTTTTTTCCATCTAATATGACACTGATTAAAAAGGTATACAGAAGAGAACTTTCATGCCCCATTTGTTGAAGTTTTATTTATTAAAACTTTGGTAAAAAGATAGTAAATTAACTAAATTGACAGAATCTACCAATAAACAAAATCCAGTGATAAAAATGTTATTGAGAGCAGTAACATCAAACACTGCTATTATATATTGTAATTGCTTTTTCTCTAAAGCAGACACAAGGCATACACTGTTTTATACATATATGGAAACACATGTCAAAACCATCTATCTAAACACAAATTAAAATAGTGCAGAATTGCAAGTAGCCAGAACCTTGTGGAGTTCAAATACTAACATTCCATACCCTTCCCCATCACATTATGGAAGGGCTCTTTTTTTTAAATAGAAGAAGAAAACTTTGATCTCAAATTTGGAGCTCCCTTCACTTCACATGCAAATAAGTATGGTAGAAACCAAGAATTTTTGATAAGTAACCCTTGCACCAATTAATGTTTCTTCAGCTGACAGCTTTTTTCTTTCGTGTTTTTGATGAAGGAAACTGGACAGGACATAATCCATATGAGTGTTGACCATCTTACACATCTCTTCTGCGCTTTCTGTAGTACAAACTCATTATCAATCCATTGTGGAGGTCAAGCCGTATTTTACATGGCACAGTGACTGCAGATGTACTCTTTGGAGGTGTCAAATATTAAAGTAACTATATTTAACAAGTCCCTAAACTAAAAATTATACAGGTGAGTCTAGCTTTCAAATTCTGTTTTCACACTTATTCACAGACCTCACATAATGCAGCAGTTTATTAATGTTTCCAAGGATATTATTTGACTCTCCCAGGTATAACCAGGGACCCAAGGTTTGCCAGATCCCTGATGTACCTTTAAACAGTGATCACAAAAATACTCCTGCATATGTGGACTGCTTCATCCAATCATCGAAACATTTGGCATCAATACAAGTTGAGACAAGGATGTAAATCCATGTGTCAAACTATCATCATCATCATATTTCAAATAATTTCTTCTACTTTGCAGTTTTTTCTTACTGCAACGCAGCTCTTGACATAACCAATACAATGTTATTTCTGGGTGCCTCCACTTACTGGTTTAACTTCTTCTAGTTGTCTTACTTTTTTGAAACCCCAATGGTTGATAAGAAACAAGGGGATTAAGGCTGAATAGTATTAACCTAACTGCCTTTCTATGCAATACAGTGGTAGCTTTCACATGCATGTCATCATTGCTTTAACTGGCAACCCGGCCTAAGGAAGCAGAAAAGACACTTGCTCAAGAAACAGAAGCAGAAATAAAGCAGACATTTTAAAATCTTCTACGCTTTTGTTGGTGGTTCTGACCACCAAACAAGTATGTTTGTTACATGTCTACTAATGATTACAGAATTCAACATTCCCTTTGAGTTATCTTTTGTCAGTGAGGAAGGGATTATCTTTAGAAGCAATGTCATTTGACTAAAACTGTGTCAGAGCATTAGGATCTTCATTTTTTTAAATCCAATTTTAAAGTTTACATCTAACTCCCAACATTTGTTTGCTCCTTCCACTAATTCTTAAAATGCTTGTGATTTGTATTCCTACTCATTTCTTTGTATTTTTTGTATTTAAAACTAAGATACTGCCATTCTCATAGACCTTCTCCAGAAGTCAGGAACTAATTTTTGTGATCTTCCTTCTTGGCATACTTGTAAATATCCCTTCTTTTCTCATTACAACAGACATAACAGTCAGTGACTGTAACGATACACTTGAGCAAGATACAAGTTTTGGAGCCCAATGACTTAGAAGTCTCTCCCAGACAAAAACTAGACATCAAAATAAGACTAATTTCAACTACAGAGGAAAACAGGTTTGACATCCAGTTGGACTTTACCAAGACTGTAATATACAGCATGAAGCCAAACTTCACCCTCAGGATGCTTCTAAAATTTATTTCACTTAAAGATATTAGTATACGCTACTTCAAAACTACATTAAGCAAATAACACAGCAAAACAGATTTAACAGGCCAGACCAAGTGTCCACGCAACCCATTATTCTTTCTCCAGCAGCAGATATGGAGAATAGAGTAACTGCAGGGTGTGCATGGAGGAATACTTTCCAGAACAGTTTCCATCCGCTTTTGATTCATGATTCAGGGATTTATTGCTGCTGGACATACTCTGTTTTACTTAATAATCCTCAATAGGTTCTTCTTCCTTAAGTTTATTCAGCTGCTTTTTCAATCCACGTAAACATTCATAGCGATTTGCAGGAAGGACTTCCTCACTTTAAAAAACAAAAAAAATGTTTTTTCCATATTTTGTATTTTTCCTACGGGCTAGGTTCTGCTCAAGGGCCATAAGGACTACACCGTCCCGTATGCTCGAGTGAGTGTAATTCATCCTCTCATTTAAAAAACAAAAAACAATTCAATGCAGATGGCTTCTTCTAATTAAACCTTTCCTTCAATTCCTATTACTGTATAATTAATAGACTCTGTTATTGTTTCAAGTTTTTATGGGCTACTTTTAATGATTATGTGACAAGAAAAAGTTGGTAAAAGCAAACAAATCCTAAAATCATACCAAAATAAAAACTCCCCAAATACCTATAATAAATGCTGCAAGACATTACTACTCACCCATAGTTTCCTTGTACCTCCTTGCTGACCCGTTGGAAGCTCTAAATGGAGATCACCTCCACTGGAATACATTTCTACCACCTGGGGTGGACAACAGGAAAATGTTAACACTCAACATTAAAGGGAGTCTGTTTTAGTTATCAAATATTATAATGTGCAAAGTTATGTGTTAGTAACTATTTGACCATTGCAGTTTCTTATAAATTCACTTTTGATGATAAAGCCATTAGTTAGTGCTACACTTTATGTGCTTTCTGTAGCATTTTACAGTTTGTGGATCATTTACTGAACAGCAGCAGATCTTCATCAGTGGATTATTCATTTACTTGTTTGGTTAGGTTCAGGCATCACTTCAGATATTAACCTTGCCTTAACATAAGAACGTTTGCCATTATTACATTCTAAAGTACACTGTAAAGACACCTTGTGCTGTGAGAAATTATAAGCATAGAATCATAGAATGGCTTGGGTTCGAAGGGACTTTAAAGACCATCTAGTTCCAAATCCCCTGCCATGGGCAGAGATGCCACCCACTAGATCAGGTTGCCCAGGTCCCCATCCAACCTGGCCTTGAATGCCTCCAGGGATGGGGCATCCACAGCTTCTCTGGGCAACCTGTTCCAGTGCCTCACCGCCCTCTGAGTGAAGAATTTCCTCTTCACATCTAATCTAAATCTCCCTTCTTTTAGTTTGTAATAGTACTATATCCCTTCTTTGTTACAAAGTCTAGAGAAAAATTAATTTTACTGTATTCACATTTCACTGGTGGACCCTTCTGGAAGTGTTTATCAGATCAAGGGAGCAGTCTTCTTTCTTTGATTAACAATAAAGCTCATCACTAATAAAATACAGATTACCTCCTGAAATGTTTGGATGACAACAATAAAAAAAATCTTATCATATCAAAGCAAAATGAGCAGAAAGGAGCTAAGAGATATATCTGGATTAAAAACAAGATCTATTTTACTTTATTTGCTTCATTATTTTTCTTGATTACCAGTAAAGCTTAATTCTTTGTCTTGCAGTAATTATGGCCATTTTTAAAATGGAAATTTCATAGTAAAACCTCAATTCAGCAAATTAAAGATATCTGTGAACATAATCTACAATTTCTAGAACAAATGATTTGCATTTAAACAGAAAAATATTTATATAATCTATAAAACTTGGCCTCAAATAGCTTCACAGCTCAAAGAACTTTAAGAAGTACCAAAATAAACAAAATTTCAGTCCAATACCATAAACATAAATGAGCATTTAATGGTCTTAGGCTCACCTGCAAAGGCTCACTGTGAGGGTTATGTATATTAATTATAGGAGAAAAACTGCTATTTACAGGAACTCGTGCTCCAATAAAGGGGCGCAAACGATAGGGGTTTGGTACTCCAATGCCAAACACCTGGTTCAGAAAAAGAAAAGATAAATTTAAGTAGCTGTATGCAACTGTCGCAGTGCCTAATATATATGCCAACTTTAGTAATCTACCAAGTACTCTTTTTAATTAATTTCATAATATACTTATAACTGAACATTTAAAATCAGCACCATGCTAAAGCACCGAAATAAAACTGGTTTCGTTTACAGCAAACAAGTATTTCTCATAGCTACTACTTACTTAAGCTGACATACTTAGAACTCATGAAGTCAAAATACTACCTTTTTTTCTGATACTCTGACATAATAGATACCAGCTAAAGGTTAAAAAGAAGTGAAATATCCTTTGATGATACCGTCATGAATAGACTATCCATATGGGAAGAGTTTTTGTTGTTGTTTTCTAAATGTTGCCATGTAAGACTCAATCTTTCAACAGGAGGATTTCTCTCACTTTTCAGACTCTTTCATCTGTATGGTTTATCTTTTTGAATCTCAAGTGAATAGGTTTTTTTGCCAGCTTAATGAATAAATTGTCTTGTCATTGTATCAGATGAGAACAGAGCAAAAGAATGAGCTTGATCACTGCAATTAGCCACTAAAATAACATGCAAAATGTTCTTGGAAGGATTTTAAACCCTATATAATTTCAGTGATCTGGCTTACAGTACTGCCCCACATCTAATCACATTGGTATAACTGCATTACAACAAGCAGGAAACTCCTTCAACTGGGCTGAAAAAACATTGTTGAGCAAATCTCCTTGGGTGGTTAAATATGCAGTAATAGCTACTGTTATGGTTGATTAACACTTTACAACTTTTTCTGAAAAAGTGTTCTCCACTTCTCTTACCTGATAAGTAAATACCCCATGGTTTGAAGTGTTAATAAATAAAGTGTTCTCTACATTTCCCACTACTCTTGCGAGGAAAACTACATCAAAGGATGTATTGCCTCCTGGAAGAATTTTCTGAAGGGAAAAATAAGGCAAGAAAAAGCAAAAGCAAAACTGTTTATTGAGGTCATCGCACCTTGCAGATGAACAAAACTTTCTGTGCTACAGAAGATTGCCATGTGTTTTTTATGGAACACTGAAGTTAGAAAGTCTATTACAGATTTGGAGAAAAGCATAGAAATGTGTAATAAAATAATCAAAATATCAGTATTTTACAACTAGTGTCTAGTGCAAAATTATATTTAACTGTATTTTTAAGCTGAACTGTAAATTCCAAATTCAATATTGCACAGAAATATTTTGGACTGAGTTTACAAAACATTGGAGAAAGGCAATTACAACTGAACTTCATGGACCCTGCTAAGCCACAGGCCCAACATACAAAACTGAAACTAAAGGACTGTGTTTGACATTAACATGGTTAAGAGTTAACCCTACTGATACCATGCTTTTCAACTTGCAAGTTCCTGTGACATGACTGTAGTAGTTACACCTGCATTAGAGTGACTGCTTCAGACTCATACCACTTCACTGGACCTACAGTTTTCACAAAGATTCTAACAACAGCATGTTCCTCTACGTGCTCTGAGGTACGGTACACTTAACAGTCACTTCAGCAACAAAGGGTATCTGCTGTTAAACTGTCAGTGAGAGCATATACTTCCACCTCAGACAGAACTCCCATGAAATATTTCATTTCTTCTCTTCTAGTAGGGTTTGCATGTGTTTCCATGCTCAGTTCAAATTTGCTTGGTAATTAGTATGAGATCAAGAACTGAGGTATCTTAACACTTTTAGGTATGTAATTATTGTAATAAGTAGCTCATTTAAAGAAGGAGTGGAGCAGGTAGGAATCAAGCTCACATTCAAGAAAAAACTTCATTTTGAGAAAGCAGAATAGCTTACCCTATTTTGAAAAAATGACGCATGAAAATGTGATGTTGTAGCAGATATTGATACTAATGTAATTGTTTCTTCTGAGCTAGGGTTATGTAGGTAAACTTTTTCCATTTTTGGCATTCCAACTGGCCTGTCAAAAAACAAAGAAAACATTTTAAAGTGTTAGAATTCTAAAAAACGGAACATCAGGCTTTGTCCCCTTAAGTTGGGTAGGTACATAGCAATCATGAACACTGACAATAAAACTTTGCATTAAATGTTTTGTTTGTTTGTTTTCTTATTTTAAGTAATATGCAAATTCTACCTTAAAGAAATATTTAGTTAACATTTTTTCTATTATTTTATTGATTACTCTTTGTGCAGGTTTACTTAACGTTGTGTCATCCTATAACTTGGTACCTATCCAAAAAGAAACACTATTTTTTCAGGTTTCTACTTCATAATCAGAAGGCAAAGTTTTATATTCCTATGCTAAAACCTCCAAATAGTCCTTTTACTTCAAGCATTCCTTCACTGACATCAGTATAGATGGACTTGAGTATTTTATCTGCTTGGTAACTGAAAGACACGAACAAGCTTTTATAAGCCAGCAATTTCACAGTGAATTCATTGTTTAGAGAAAGTGGTCATGCCTTAAACAAGTAGTTTCTGATTCTACTGACACAAAAAACTGAAAGAAATAAAATAATCCAACTCCTCCAACACTGAAGAAGTCTCTTTCAGCCCCTCCTGAGGATCAGCTGTCTGTTCCCAGTTCTCATTGCAATTTCTCATGCTCTCCAGCTGAAGATGAGCTCCCAGCACCCTATTGCAAGTCTCTTGCTTGCCACAGTGCAGTTTCTGGACAGGCCTCTTCCTCGACCACGTTCAGTAGCTCTCCAAGAAGGGGAAACCGTCCTCTTCCTCTATTATATTGCACTCCAGTGAGTCTTCATAGGAGGAGCTTAACAGCCAACACCAAGAATAAAGCAGAATAGTTCCAGCCAACCACAGTAGCACGAAGTGACAGAATGTGAGGTAGATTTTAAGCACTGTATTACTTATGAGCAACCTACATGACTAGCATATCACCTGTGTTCTCCTGCAGAAAACCATGGAAAACCTAGGATCAGAGTTGATATAAGGACCACTTTTTTATGGTGTGTACCTAATGTGTGAAAAAGCACAAAGCCAAGAAAACTATGTTGAATGAACTGGTAATACTGAAGTGCTAGCCTGCTCCTGTCAGAAAGGTAGTTTGGAAGTAAAACCCATTATCCCTGGAAATGTTCCAAATACTAGCAACCTTTTAAGGCCTGAACACCTTTCCTGTACTGAAGAGAGGCATATAAGCCAGCATATTTGAGAGGCTAAAGCCTATAAAAACAACTTGTAGGAATTAGTCATATGACAGACATCACAGTTCACTGAACTTCAGATTCCAGACTAAAACACCACATTATAGGTGATAAAAGCGGAAGTCACTAAAAAGGAATTCCATTGCTAGGACTACCTTTTATTTTACTATTTTGTTGACCATTCTGATTGTTGTAAAAATAAGTCCAAAATTTTGCTTTCCTCAGATACAGCTTTCCTCATATACCTCAAGCTTGACGTTAGCCAAACCTAGGGAAATATGAGAAACTTTACCTGTTTTTTCTTCTCATCAGACATGGCAAAATACAGGTAAATGTGCACCAGACACCTTTAATGAACCTACATCCCAGGCAATAATCAGCTCAGGGATGTTCTCTAGGCTGTGGATTATCTAGCCACAACGATCTGTACAAGTACAGCGTTACCTGGTGCCAAATTTTACAGAAGAATTTCCTGCAGCAGTCACAGCTAACACATTTCATTGTGAGAAGCTGGTATAGATGATACACACCTTCAGGCAAACATGAATTGTCAAAGCATGCAAGATTTTGCTCCTGATTTTTTGTCCCTGCAAAACGCTAGGTCCACCTACACCTACAGAAAGCAGATACCACAACCTGGATGAGAAGATGGTAATTAATAAGGGTGAGGTGCCTGTTCGAATGGGTAAATAAGCCTGTGTTGATGGTTTTTACTGCTGCGCCTCAACTCTTTCCAATATCTGAGTTAGTATCTGCAGTACGTTTTAAGCACATCTTTGTAATGGAATTCATTTCTACCCTAGAGATCAACTTTTAACTAAAGGAAACCAGCTCCTGCAAGAAGTTGGGGAGACAAGTCCTTGAGCTACTGGCTCAAACTTAACTTGCAAAAATATCTATCTACTCACTGTAAAGCAAACATGGATTGAAAGACTGCCCTCGTAAAAGAACAACTTATTTTTTTTTCTTATTGCACATAGTTTAGACACCTCTGTAAAAAAGCTGTCTTGACTTACAAAAATTGATATCAATCCGTTAGTAAAATGCAAAGGAAGTAAATTCTGCAAATACATTCTTCCTCTTCCATCTCCTATTCTCTTCAATGAGACTGGAGAGAGAACGGAAGTCAACCAAGAGCTTCCCACTTAAGATTAGGAAATGCTGGGAGTTACCTCTGGAGACTGAAAGGTAATGCTTTCTGCACCTCACTGTTAAGAAAATGCTAGTTCCTTACATGAAGGAAGCCTGTGTGATGTTCAAGAGCAGGGAATTAGTGAGTAGAGCACTCTTCCTGTTTCACACAGAACTATATGCATCGCTGGTTGAGCAACCCAGGCATGCTGCTTCGCTAACTGAAGTTAGAGTAACTGAAGCACAGAAGTTTGAGAATGCAAATGTGTCTTACTAACTGGGAAAAGCAAAAGAAAACAGAAGGGATCTATACACTAACCTACAGGCCAATTGTTTATCAGCTTCCAGATTCCACTGACTTTTAACAAATCATGAAAGTTTTTTTATATTACACTAGACAAAAAAATTGTGTCCACGTAACATGAAACAGAGCAAATGCCCCATTTTACATTAGGAAACAAATTTAGATCCTGTAAGACGCATCAGACTTTTTCCAAGCAGTTAACAAAACCCCGTGTACAAAACACCACTAGTAGAGTCTTAACCAACCATGTCACCAGCTGTGATTTGAATGAAATTAAGAGTGTAATAAACTATTATTTGTTTTGGCAGCATTTCTATATGCAAACAAAAGCAGAGGTAGAAACTGTTGACAGTAAATTGACATTTAGTCCAGATCTTACATTTAACAAACTCCAACAGAAACAGAAATTTCAATTTGCAACATTAAAAAAAAAATCCAGCACTCCTAACCTCTTGTGCAATTGAAGCATATCATATGTACGGTGTAAATGTTTGGCTGCACATTACAGGTACCTTATGGGTCCTTTCACCATTTATAAATATAATTGTTTGAAATATAAGAAAACATTCTTACTTACAACATCTAATGATTTGGATAAACTCCTTCAATTGCTAAGCCTCTCTGCTATTTACTGTTAAGAGATCAGAGTTCTTGAAGAGAAGAGACACCAGTTTGCTAATTTCACTTGCTCTTACATTACTTTAAGGCATACACTTGCAGGAAAGTCTCAAATATCTGAACATTGCCAAGCAGTTCTTTCCAAGACCAGCTCAAGCTTTCGAAGCTGGAATATCCTTCCAAATACTAGAACTCACAAAAAAATGTGAAAATGCTACTAAAGCCCCCTAAGCAAAACATTTTAAAGGAAATGCAAAATGAGATTGTTGATAAACAGAAAACCGAAAGACAGCTGTTCAGAATACTGTCCTACCACCAAGAAAACTTTGTCTAGAGAATGGGACCTTGCTCAAAGTGAGTGATGCAAGAATGCCCATTCTCCGCAGAAGAATACTAAAAGCATCTTTTCACGTATTACCAATCATTACTCTGAAAAGCAGACGTAGGAAGACAACGTCAGTTTTAAAATAATTTAACATTTAAGAACTTTGATGGTAAGCAGTTCTAGCCTATATTGTTAGCATCCTAAAATTCTAAATACCCAAGTACTCCATTACCAAAAGTTAGTTGTGTCAAAAAATTGTGAAGAACTTACTAACTTTACTTTGGATATTGTCAGAGTTGAATTAACACAGTTGAAAGCAATGTATCAAGATCTATGAAGATTCAAGTTCTCTCAAAAACAGCTGTAAGAACAGAATACAATCTACCTGCATCAGTAGTCTTCATCTAGACGGGCCACCTGCAAGGGCTCTAATATGAAGACGTGTCTCAAACACAGGATGTCAAACAGGTAATGACTGTCCTGCCAAAATAACCTCTGAGCAGCCAACTCCCAAAGTTATGGAAGATGACCCCATGGTTACTGTTTTCACATTAAAAAACAGGAGGTTTTCATGTTAAAAAAACAACCCTCCCCCCTGAACCCAGAATCAAGTATTCCACTTAGCCTAAGCAGTTTCCTGCAGCACTGATCTGACAGAACTTGCCTCAGTCCCACCCCATTCCCAGAGGCTTAGTGTATACCAAGAACATTTGGGATCTTTTGAAGTGAACTAAAGATTTGCATATCGTAACATACAGCACACATTTCCTTTGATAAATTTGAGATTACCTGCACTGTCTTCAAAGTGGTAGAATATTGTATTGTTTATTTTATATTAAAACAGTATTAAAAAAGCATCTTTTACAAAACAGAAGTTTAAAGCCACTGTAATCTCTTCTCCAGGTGGAACACAGGATGTGTGTCTACAGCACCTATTTATCAAGTGAATGCTGATTTTGATTTTCTGGGATCCCTAGATAAAATAGCTTTTAATAAATATCGTAGATGTTCAAGTTGAAATGTTTTTGAAACATCTGATTAAACCCAAACACTATTAGCAGACCAAAAATGTCACAAGATGAATAGGTTACCACCTTACAACTGAAATTAAATATTGCAACCTTATTTAGCCTAGGAATGATACATGTTGATAGCTCTGCATAAACATGAACTTTGAACAAGCTTGCTCTACTAAATGCTACCTATTAACAAAACACTGTTTAGGTACAATTCTTATTCTGAAACTGAATATGCATTTTAAGCCTTTTCTATAATCCATTAACAACTCAAAAAGAAAAGACAGAAATCAAATGTGAAAAGCCTGCCTATTTCAAAAGGCAAAAAGCCAATAGCTTAAGTCTGCATTATTTGATTTCCAAGGTGCTTGGCACCTGCAGTTTATTCACACCATAAAGTTGAGTTACTCAGCATTTCTCTGAGTTGGTTCACTTTTATTTAAATGCTCAAGTATAGATTTTAAACTGAACTTTGGGGCTCCAGATGGAAACCTTTTCTAAAGCTCTTTTTGACATCTTACTGCAGTTTTAATAAATGAGAAAATGATTCTGCCTGAGATTATGACCTAAACTACAACAAAGTGAATGATCACATACTTTTAGACTAAAAATAATAATAATACATAATGAACCAAGACCTGACACACAGGTTCCCTGTTTTACTGATAAAAGTCAGCAGTCCCCCAGTACAGTTCTGTATGTATTATACAGAACCATTTATGCATTTCCTAAAGTAATCAATTTGCACCACTTTTAACAGAGCACTAGATCTATACTATTTTGGTGCTTTCACCTCTGACAAGAACAGCTTATATAAAAAGCCGAAATACAATGAAGAACAGCTAAAAAAAAAAAGCATCTCTGGAAATCCACACACAAAAAAAGAAGCACATGCAGGTTTCTTCAGATAAGCACAAACTACAGATGCCCTTTAAAAGAAACATACTTCAAACTACATCAATAGAACACTTCATCCATATCCACTGAGAATCAAAAAGCTATATAACAAAATTTGAAATTCAAAATGTATTTAATTACTGTGAATTGAAAACATAATTTTAAGAGAAATTCACTTAAAGCCAAATCAATAAAAGTAAGTTTTTACAGGACCTGTACTTAAAGAGCAAACTGCTGTACTATTTTCTGAGTTTGTACTGCACTCACCATTATGATTTAACTATAACATAACAATGTTTGTTATAGGAGAGACGCAGTAGAGCCAGGCTTACCGCTACATATTTTACTATTCAGTTTAAAACCTCAATATCCTCTTATCTATGACCAGTTACTGACATAAATAAATAAATAAAGACATCAAAATATCAGAATCTCTAGCTTTTAAAGGAATAACAAAGAGGGGACAGTGACTTACTATGTCTTTTCTCTAACCAGAAAATAATGAGTTCATACATTAGATTATTGTATTTGTCAGACTGAGCACAGACAACCTCTGTAAAAGGAGGCATTTCCATATAGCTTTGCTATTTAGTGGCATTATGTTTCTTTTTTGGATAAAGGCTATTTCTACAAAAGCACTCTTTGCAAACAATATACAATTACAGGTTCTCCTCCTTCAGAAACATACACAGATGCACTGTATCAATATGCAGGAGCTTCCTTGTACATCTGTGTAGTCACTACACCTACCATACATTGGTCTTTCCTACAAACAAGGAGTACTCTATTTTTTATTAATAATCTGTGACTTATTTGTTAGCAAAACAGCCTTTCATCCAGCAGTGGTGCTGGCTGAAGATGGTGGAAGTTTATGTCACAAACAATACTGCAAACTAAGGCACACCTGGGCTGTTTTCCTTCTACCTTGTTGATCTGTTAACAAAACGTTTGAAATGTCATCACTTCAGTTTACATTGTGCCAAAGTATCAGTCAAGCACAGAAGCTGCTCCACCTCTGTACACCAAGGCCAGAACTAATTTTGGCAGTTAACAAGAAAATGATGGTCGCTACCTATACACAGTAACCAGTCACTGGTAAGAAAAGTGAAGACTCCATAGTAGTTCTCAGGAGAACTTATTACAAACGGGTACCTTGTTAAAACTGTTAAACCAAAACAGCCTTTCTCCTCCAAGTCTTCCACCTTTTAGAGAAGTCACAGACACGCTTGCTGTAAACCATTCAATTTATCCACGGAGAATCAAAACAGCAGCCAGTTGTGAGGCAGAACATGAAGCCAGTCATAGAGGTGCCTCAAAGCTGCATGTTCGTGACCCTACATTACTGTTGTAATAACTGCAGATCCACTGGCAAAGTTTCTGACAAAGTTTCTTCTTGTAGTGGATCGTTTCACAGCTTACAAATTGGTCACACACTAAAAGAGTAGAATTGAGTTTGAGTAAACACTCAGTAGAACAAGCTTCGAGGATGGAAAGAAAATCATGCACCTTTCAAGCCACACCTGCCAGCAAAGCAGTAGTAAAGTGGACATGCTGGAGTACCTGCTTTCTGAGGTGCGATACTTACAAACAGAAAGGTAAGGTCACCTCAGTACGTTAGAGATCTAGACTGAAAACTATTTCTACTTTTCAGAGCAGCTGTACAAGTACATATTCCAGCTCTAGGTAGCCAGTGGAAGTGATCTCTACACAAAAACACTACCAAAACCATGGTAGCTGATGCGTAGCTACGTGATGTTTAAGACCAAGTACACCAGCTTTCTGGAACATGTAGGTCAACTACACGTACAGACAAGGTATCAATGCAATCTATGTATACAATCTTTTCCTTCAGTTTTAAACACTCTTCACATTTATTGCATTTGACTAAGCAAATCGATCAAAAGACTTGTCCACTTACTGTTCGTGGAAATCCAGCATTGGTGGCTCAAACCGGAGAGGTCGGCAATTTCCCCGATATAGAGATACGCTGCAAGAAAAATTAAAATGCTGTAAAAGATACTGTAAATGATACATTTTTGCTCCCTTTGATCTTGAATTGCCCTTAGCAAGATTTATTAATACTAATAACAGTGTAACTAATTCAACAGAAGAAACAGTTTGACAAACTTGCCCAAGTCAGAATGCCGTAATTTTACCAATTTTGCATGATTATGTGGTGCCTCCAAGAAAGACTATGCAAGAGTACAAATTTTGGAAATGGACATAATTGAAACATCAACCATCATTATTCAGAGGAAAACTAAGCGTAACAGTAAACTAAATAGGTTTATATTGTCTTTCATAGCAATATCCAAACACCATCCCCAGAATATATTACAAAGACATTTACATACGCATCATGAGTTTCTCTAGCTACAGCTACAGCTATACTAGCACATAAACACCATCCTGGACCCATTTGCTGGTACTGAGGCCACGTGGGAGAAACCAGCCCATATCTTTACTGTTAAAATCAGCGAGAACATAGTGACTGTGCTCTAGAAACATTCCTTGGCTTTGCCCGTACTAATGTCCTGCTGGTAACTGTTTGGGAGAGTGCTAGTAGATGAAGGCTAAAACTTAAATACCGCTCAAACTATCCAGCATTAAAGACCATGAAGTATCTGGAAACATTCTCCGGTACTGCTTATTTTACCAGAACAGTTGTAGTCAGACAGCACAATCAATAACCCAAACCTTAAGTTACAACAAAGAATACAAAGCAGTTTAATTGACCAAAACATTTCCTTGTTCAGAATGAAGTGACTGCAACCACTTATGTATCTCTGTGATTCAGTAACACTTTATCTTGGGTTGAGTAAAATTCATATTCATACAATGAACATACAACAGGGAGATGATGCAAAAGAAAGAAACAGGAAAGGCTAAAGAATGGCTCAAGGTCAATGGCTTTGTTTTTTCTTTAAATGCTTCTTTTTCTGACAGTAGAATAGTACTCTTCTTTCAGTTCCCTGTTTTCTGACTCGGTATTGACAATGACAGACTCCCGAAGACCGACTTGCAACAAAGCACCCCAGCTAAACAGAGCTGCTCCACAAAGGCTGCCAGGGCAGCAGAACTACCCAATTCTGCCTCAGGAGAGGGAAAAGCAGAGAGGTGGAAGATGCCCTCTAACAGGCACCTGTGGCTGGCCTTACGACAGCTGAGGCCTTAAAGCTGATCAATCTAATTTCATCCAGCATACTTCCAGGAAAACTGATTATTGATCAAATTCAGATGCCCTTTCATACTCCAGAACCATTTCAACAAAGAAGTTATTTACAGAAGTAAAACTTCAAAAATGGGGTATGAAATTTTCACTGTATTCTCTAATAGTCTAGATTTGGGCAACAATGACACTACAACAAATCCACAGCATGTTTTATAAAAATATAAAAATTCTCAATGACTCACTCTAGTACTGTATAACTGAATCTTCCCACTTCAAGTATAATACACGTGTAATAAGGAGACCTATTCATGTTGATTGATTTACAGCTAAGTTTAGATGGTGAAGCATCTTCAATACTACTTAGAGCTTCGTCATTAAAAATAGCCTTATTCACATAAAACTAAAACTACTGGGGCAAGAATAGGTATAGAACAGACAGCTTTAGTCACATACACATATACACATCTCAAAACAGTAAAAATGAAGGTGCAAGATACATTGACAGGAAGAACTGCATTCAAGTCTACAAAATATAACAATTCTTGCTACCATTAAGCACTGCTGTGACTCAGAGTAGTCAGAGTGTGCTTGAGTATACCTTCTCAGGCTAAAACCAAACCTCACAGAACGCGTGCTCAGCAAAACGAAGGTTACAGAGACACAATTAACTTGGAAAATTATATTAGCAGTGATATTTTGAGAGGATAAAAATGAGTTTCAAACAAGTCTTCGAAGTGATCAACTCACTTTGCAAAGCTTATGGTTGAATTTTAAAAAACATTTTGAGTGCACTTTTTAACTGAAAAGGACAAAAAGCCCATGCACCTCTATTATCAAGACAATCCTAACACTAAACTGGAACTACTTTTCTTCTAGAGCGATTGTTAAAACAGTTCTTTCAGTAAGACTCTACAATTTCTTCCAATTTCAAACCACTGAACAGTCAGCCATACAGCACCTCTGTTTTTTTATTGGTAAAAACATATTCTTTGGTAAAAGGAATTAACTTTTCAAAAGTTGTCAGAAATATTTATAGTATTTACAAAAATGATAGTGAAGATCTTTATTTCAAATGTGTTGAAAACAAAGTCGAGAGTCACTTAACCTAACTGGAACAATCAGGACATGCACAACTCTTCACCTACTTGAAAAGTTTAAGTATCATTTTCTCAGAATGCATAGCTATGTTATCCTGGATAACCATTTAGACAATACAGATTTTTTAAATGGCTGAAGTTTGGTAAAGGCAGCTACATCATAATAAATGCCAATTATAATAAAAGTAACAACTGTAGTAAAGTTCAAATGGGAAGAAGCAATATTGGAATTCCCAAACTTTGCCTACTGAAAGGCCCAACATGAGCCAACTTGCAGCAGACTTACAAAATGATGATGATGTCTGCTCTTCTGGGCACTTGCTCATTGAAGGCTGGATACACCCATGGGTAGGGCAACTTTACAGCATAATGACATTTAAGTTAATTATTATGCATGCATGTAGAGCTATGGCTTCCCAGACTTATATCAGAATTTAAACATTCTTCTTTCCCTACCCCTCTGAGTTTTTAATGTTCAAAGTCAGGAAGAAAAACATGGTGGGGGGAAGATATAACTGAATGAGAAAGAACTACTGACATCTGCCAACAAGCTCCAGCAGATCAAGAATTAGCCAGAAGTCATCTGAACCTATGAAATTTCAGGAAAGTCTAGTTCCTGGTAATGATTTAAGATGGTCCCCAAGCTTTTACTCCTCTGCGAGAATTTTGACTTTAAAATAGAGACTTGAGAGTGAACTACATGCAGACCCAGACACAACCATTTCCCTCACTGTACCATCCATTCTGTCACCAAAGTGAGAAGGCATTTACCTCAGCTACTAAAATAACTACTTTATTAGTAGAACATAAGCAGAAGCAACGTACTACAAGATATGATTCACAGAAGTGCAACTTCGAGTCCCAGTAAGGTTAATCACCGATGCAGTTATAAAGATGCTTAAAATATCAATGCCTGGGAAGACTGTAGGTGAAACGGGTGTCCACCTGTGCCAAGATATAATATCCTATCTAAGGACTTTCTGCAGAATTTCTTTAAAATGTTTTGCTCTTTATCATAGCATGTTAGGCATTCAATTTTAAATCACCCGTGCACACCTCCGCATTTAGAGATGAACAAAATACTTGTCCAATATAGTATTTAAGGAGTTCTGCAAAGTTGGGCAGTAACTGTTTTCCTGTATTCTCACTTTACCTTTCTAGCTGTTCTGGGATTTCTGGAGGAGGTCTGTGCTCTGTGGAATCTTATCTGCGCCATCTGTAATTGCTACTGTGGAAAATTCAAATCTAAGCATTACTCTACATGTGTTTTTCCCACATTACATTACAGTTTGTTTAAAGGGTTTTACTTCCTTTCCTGTGCCATAAATCAGCAATAAAAAGAAATAAAGGCAACAGCATTAAGCTGTCAAACTGCAAGCGATCTCGTGATTTTAGCAACACAAACTCTTAGAAAGCCACTACTTTCTTATTTCTATTACCACAAAATAAAATGAAAATGTGTCCAAAAATAGCTATGTGAATTTTTAAAGTGACAAACAGTCACGTATCTCACAATGGGTACTTTTTATGCCAGAATGTCCTTGAAAGAGACACTTAAAAGACAGAACATTTTTGGCTAAAATAGTAAGTAACCTACCATACTTCCCTGACCGCATTCATGACTTGTAAATATTAAAAAATAGGGCTGAGCTGCAAATATCAGAAAATGTATTTAAATTTTTATAGTTAAAATGATTTTAGAAATATGGATATTAAACATAGCCTTAGGGAGAATGTCAGCTCCCACAAAACGTTTCACCACTTAAGATATTTGGCAGTAGCCGCTGCTAAAAGTGCAATAAATAAAAAACACTAGCAACAAAGGTTTTTCATAAACTACGCCCAGCTACTGGTTGGCTCGGTTATGCCGACATTAACCTTTTATCAGGAAAATGTACTCATGATATCAAACATTAAACTCCAAAGTTAACTCTTCCTGGGTGGATGTCTGGGGAAAGGGTGGGGAAAGAACAGGGAGCAGCTGGAATAGATGCAATGTAGCCTGACCATGGTCAAGAACAAAACAGAAATTAAATGGCTAGTGCATTTCCCTCCTTCCAATTAATGTTAAAAAGAGGATCAGAACTGAATAAAATGCCTATATAGGGAAGAAACACCTGCAAGCTATACCAAAAAGAAGATATTATAATCACTAATAAGGACAATGAAAGACAAATCACCTATAGAAGTTAAGCATGTGGATGAGATACTCAAGAGTTTTTAGCAATGCCACCTAAAAAAAAAAATCACCTAGAAAGAAAATACCTAGAAGGAGAGAGGCATGAAAAAGCAGTAACCACAGAGTGGGGGGACAGAGAGACAGACAGACAGCACATCAGGTACTTACTTTGTAATACGGCACTGAAATGTTTGCAATGCTGATCTTTATTGTGTTATTGAACACCAAATAGGCCAGTGCTCTAAAGTGGAATGGGCTGTTTGTATATTTCTTTTATGATACACAAACCAGGAGATTTTTCAAATCTGTAAACCCATGGTTTTTATTAGAACACACTCTAAAACACTGAAACTTCAAACACAGAAAGCAATCTTCTCAGATGAGAAATTAAAACAACAAAAAAAACTGGGAGAAGATCTAATTCATGGCCTCATTCTCAAGGACCATCAAGTTTAGCTGTTTCCTGGGAGACAAAAAAGTTGCACATAATCCCCAGGTCCCAGTAAATGCACCTTCTTTTTGCCATTGAGACACAATTATTTAAACAAGATATTATTCCATTTAAACTACCTCCATAAAGTCTGACTCTACGTTAGATGAAATACGCTAACCACGTGTCTTAGACCATCATTATTCCTCAATTCATGTTTTCATACTTGCAGTCTGACTGACATACTGCAGCACATATAGCTACAGCACAAGGTGGAAAAAAAAGCTGACAGATGTCGCAGATGAGAAATAAACGGGCAGAAGTCCTGAAGTGCAGAGAGAAGCCTCCATTGTTGGGGAAGGGGAAAAAAGAAAGATGCAGGGGAGGTACAGCAACAAGAATTTTCAAGTTTTATGCAGAACGACTACGCTAAACTCCCTTAATTAAAAAGCAAATGAGAAGTAGGTATAATACAAGTTTGACAAAATTCGTATTACCATAATACACAAATTGCCTCAAGCTTCAGATTAAAATATGCAGTAACTGCCCTTTCATTACATAATATTAACTCTTCTCTTTTACATTATCTCAATAAAGCAAATTTATGTTTTAATTTTGTCTGAAGTGAAAGACTTGCCACAACCTCATATATTCTTCAGCACCTTCGTGTTCACTCTTTCCTCTACTACCCTGTTTTCCAGGTACATTTAGAAACCTACTACTAGGTAAGCCAAAACTTACAGTATTTTCATACAATTCAGGAGATTTACATCACAGGATTTAGGTCAGTGTCTAATTAGGAGGCAGAAGAGGCTGGCAGCAAGAGATACAAAGAGGATGAAGGCTGTTTAAGTATAAAATTTAAGAAGTTGTGTTTTTTTTCCCCCAGAGATTTATCAAAAGTTCTTGCAAAGAGATGCTCTTAAGTCCACATTTAGGTAATATAGAACTATATACATAGCAAAATAAGAACGTTTCATATACTCTTCTGAAATGAGAAAGAACAGCCCTGCTACTAGATTTCCTGGGAAGGAAATGGAAACTGCCTTTGAAGAAGTCTAGCTGTATTTGCTTTAAAAAGCTATGTTTTACATCCCAGCTAGTTGAATGCTACTGTATAAGAAATATGCTTCATTATTGCTGTTCAATGCATTCCATTAAATGCAAGTGAGTATTTGAAGAGTCTTCAGAAAAAAGTTAGGGATTAGGGGGGAAAAAAAGACACCACTTTTCCTTCTCAGATACTATACATGCCGAGATCTTTGCAAGGGAGAAAAAAAAAGTATTGAAAGTAACATCATAAAGTGGTTCATCAAAAGGACCCCAAGAACTTTTGAAGTAGGTAAACAAACCCACTCCTTTCTCAATAAAACTTCAGTAAAACGATAAAGAAAATCTATAAGCAGAGTCTCAGTTTATCCCCTCTTTATTTACATTGAATAACTCTGTGGTATATATTACAAACTGAATTAAAGAATTCAACTTCATCAGTTCTTCAGTTTCTTATTTCATATGCTAAGTGATCTAGTTGTCTTAGCCTTCTCAATATTTGGAATACTATTATTCACACCGTTACAGTGGGTATTTTTAGTGTAATAGTGGAGCCTCTTATTAGCAAGAAAATTCCTATCAAGTCTGAAAAATTTAAGTGAATCATTTTATAATCATAAAAGGTTTGTCCTTCCTCATACATTCAAAGTACATAAAATGAAATTTCTAAGCAAAAGCATTTTCTACATATAAAGATACTTCAAAATCAAAATATTAGAAAATGTTTTACATTTTAAATTTCCTCTGTACAATATAAATAATTGAAAAATTACAAGATTCGTACTTGATTTTTGTTTACACTAAAACGTCATTATTCTTGTGAAAAATATTGACAATCGCACAATAGGACAGCTGTATTAAACTTTTAGAAAAACATGCTTACCTTTTCTGTTGATATGAACTGAGGCCTNAACTGTAACAAGTTATTAGATCAGATTTGAAAAATAAAAGGGGAAGTTCTGATCTGGAGCAGAGAATGCAAATCAGCTTTTTTGTAACTAATTACTTGAAGAAATTAAGCCATCAGCTTCTACCCAAAGACCGACCACTTGGCCCCAGACAAGAACTGCAGATAGTTCCAGCAGTAGGAACTGCTACAAACCGTGACACAAGCAGTAACTTAAAAACTGAGAGGAAGAAAAACATCCAGGAAAAGATAATATTGTAGGGAGCAAAAGAAAAACTTACCGTAGACATAAAAAAAATTACAAAGAAAAGCACGTAAAACAAGTAACAGACAAGCAACTATCTTACTGGTATAAGTTAAGAAACTAGAAAACAAAGATTTGATTAGGAAACTTCATCTCTGTCTCTGCTAACAATCTTCGAGCCTCTATTACCTTTACTACCTCTCTGCTGGACATTGCAGTTAATTACCTGAAAAGACGGAGGTTGGGTTGTCTAATACATTCCAAACAGTTTACCCTTGCCTAAGAAATTCCAGCTAGTTAAGAAGGCTGTGCATGGAATGTCCTCTTTGACATGTTAAAACATACCCACCTTTTAAAAGTTCTGTCTTGCCATAGGATTTGAGTCCTTCTCTTAAATGCTTTTTATAGCCAAGACCAAGAATATTAATCTTCTGGGAGAAGGAAGAAAGGTTACAGGTCTGATAAAGTCCATAGTACACCCTGACTCATCTGACAGAGTTTGTATCTCTATTAAAAGGATGTCTGTTCTCAATGGGAATGGGAATTTTTCATATTGCATTTCAGAACTGAAATCAACTTCCTTAGCTGGGCACTTCACTGACTTCTATTTAAACTACAAACTATACCTTCTGTCCTTCTCTTTGCTAAGAAAAGTCTTTTTTTTTTTCCCCTTTAAAAAATACCAAAACAAACAAACGAACAACCAAAAAAATCTTCAAGTGTGAAAAGACCTACAATTAAAGAAGCTATATTTTATTTTGCTTTTTGGAGACACTTCTTTGAAATTTTATAATTACTGCTATTAACTCATTGACTTCACAAAAATTAATGCTTGGTTCACAACAAGGATCAATTCCTTACCAATGTCCTTGAAAGCGCATTATTCACTATAATTAAGTACCACCTTCCTTTCAGTAATTGATTTTTCTTTAGAATCATACCTAAAGCACATCATTAAATTACTAGCAGTTACCTGACAGTCAGATGATGGAGCCAACAGGTTCAGATCCTATGAGAGGGCAAGCAAAATAGTTGCTACCAACACTGTCCCATCCTTGACAACTAGCTTTGGCTCTAACAAGAAAGCACATTTTCAAGTATTTGGTAGAGAAAGTTGTTTGTATCTACTCTCTTAAGCATGTCAACTAGCAGTCAATATCCCCTAATACTAGTCTTAGTATAAGACCCCAGTCAGGCCAACTTATAGACAGAAGGCAGCGGAGATCAAATTTAACTCCAGAAAATAGAGGAAAAACGGAAAAACACATCATTAACAATAGTTGAACTACTGCACAGCTAGAGCTGCAGTTAACTGTTGGGACTTACATTCCCTGGCTGATCTTACACACAAGTTTTCTCTCCTATATTCTGTAACTATATATCTGCAATGAAAATATTAGTCTAATGTCTGTACATCAAGTTTACAATGACAAATCACTTTGGCAGACATCGCAAGTCTGAAACATTCTCTTCAAATTCTAAGCACAAAGCAAAAATCTGCTGAAGACTCATGCTTATGAAGAAAAGCCTCTTTTTTGCTTTCAGATGTCTGTTAAATTCAATGAAAAATGACAAATTCATTTCAATGACTTTTTGGGGGTTTGAAATCAGGGTCAACCAAGAGCAAAGGGACAGCATACCAACTTCAGCAGCTCATCAGCTTAACCATAGCATCATGGAACTAAACCAAAAATAAAACTCATGTGGCAGTTTCTATAATTATCACTCATTTTTATTACACATCAATCTTCATAGTCTTGCAGTAAACAAAAACATACAAATGTGTTCAGTTACATGTTTTAAATTATTTTTATTTGATCTTCAAGTAAAATTGTGGATTTACTGTGTTGCAGTCTGGCATGCTACATTTCCTGTAAGACTACACCCCTTTCCAAAAACTATCAAACATAAATTCCACCAGCTAAAACAGTGTACTAGATCAATCCACTATATAAAGTGAATGTTTTGTTGAATACTGCTGGTTTAACAGGTAAAAAGAACTATAAATAAAGCTTTTAAATAAATACAGCTTATTCTTTTCTACTGTAGAGGATATATCTGTAATAAAGCAGCATTAGAAAAATATTTATAGGAAATCAGGAAAAATATTTCCTAATTTATAGGAAAATTTTATTACACTTTATCTGTACAGGAGAAGTATTACAAATAACAAAATCCTACCTTGCAATGGGCAAGCTTAGTACAGATCAGGAAGAAAGTTGCATGTGAACACTATTAGTATTTCAAGAGATATAATAAGTTACAGGGGAAAAGTTTCAATTGAAATAGTTTTTTGATCCAGCTGACTGCCTAAGAACAAAAAAATTAAGGTCAGCACAAGAAAAGCAGCAGAAATATACAACTGAGCGGGACAATGAAGTGGTAGAGGGAAAGATCACCCCTTCTGTGGGTACCGTGGATTTAGAAATCCTCCCACCCAAAAGTCTGTGTTCAAGACTTGGAGATGGATTAGAAAATTTGAAGGCATTCAGCACTGGTTTCAATACTTACAACAATTTGCCTCTGGGGGCTTACACCCTCAAGAAAGATTTCACACAGAGAATCTGCACCTGAAAGCACACCCTACAGACTCAGTAACAGTTGTAGGATAATCCCAGACAACTCTCCGGCACACACAGAGAATCAAAAAAAACCAGACCTTACAGTCTGAATGCTGTCTCTAAACATGGGTGTTAACTTTAGCCAGTAAATCAAAACAAAGAAAACAAAAAACCCAACCAACCAACACCCTAATTTTAATATCTCACCAGTTTGTTATAACAGCTATTCTTTGCTTCTTGGTAAGAGGTCACATTACCTAACACTACATTCAGTTATCTAAACATAGGCCTCTGCTGCCACTTGAGATCAACGTCCTATGGCAACGTGCCTGGTCGCAAGCTGACAGTCCAGAAGGGTGCCCGATTTCTCCTGTGCCATATCTGCCAGGTCCATGTAGATGTCCTGGATAGTCCAGGGCATCTCAAATAGCACTGGTTACCTATGTTTAGACAACTGAATTAAAGCCCTAATGTCTTAAACAAGGTTAAAAAAGGGTGAAGGGGGAGCGGAAAAAAGCTCTTGATCAAGACCCGAGGTTTCTGGACATCATGTATGGTTCTTTAACATTACTGTCATTCTCAACAGCCAAACCTTTCTTTATTCCTATGCTCTTCCAGTATGCATTTTCCATAAACATTCTAAATATTTTTATTTTATAGTAAGGCAGGTTTCTACTTGTAGAAAAGCTACGTGCTGCTTGCAACTAAATGCTGAGACAGCTAAAAGACCGATATGTAAATGGCAACTTAAGTCTTCATTGCTACATTCATCAGCTCTATGCTAAAAAGCAAGATAATTAGAATAAACAAAATTAATGATGAATATCTTGCTTAAGGTAATGTAAAAAATGACCGCTGTAATCTGGGAGGTAGCTGAAAGTGGACTGAGAATGAGTCATTCTTGCCACGCTCTTTCATGACCCAAACTCACACAAGGAAACGAAAACATTGGTTGACTTTAGCTGATGCAACACATGCTATTGACACTGGCTTTACAACAGTCACCGACTCCTGGGCAGCAATTAATGATTCTTAAAGCCTGGGGATGGCAATTCTCCCCATGCAAGAAGCAACTGCAGTTTTTAAGGAGCAGAGGGACTTCAGCCGCTCATAAGCGATGGCAAAGAACTGAGATGACTTCTATTCTTTTATATCATATGCATTGGAAGGGAGCTCCAGAAGCCATCTAGTCCAAACCCCTGCTCAGAGGAGATCCAGTTAGTGCAGGTCGCTCACGACTTTGTGCTACTGAGTTCTAAACATCTCCAAAGACAGAAATTCTACAACTTCTGTGAGTAACCTGGTCCAGCGTTTGATCAGCCTCAGGTTTAAAAGCCTTTTTTCCCTACATTGGTTTGGAATTTCCCATGCTGCAATCTGCATCAATGCCGCTCATCCCCCCACTGTGCACACTGCGAAGTCTGGCTCTGTCAACTGTACACTGCCCTCGTGGGGGCAGCGCAGGGGGAATCACCTCCCTTATCTGCTGGCTCCCCTTTATTTCATATAGATCAGCAGGCAGATGGCCTCCTTTGCTACAAGGGCACATGGCTGACTTCTGCTCAGCTTGTTGTCTACCAGGACCCCTCAGGTTTTTTGGTTGTGCTGCTTTCTAGCCAGCCACTGCCCAGCCAGTTGCACTGCATGTGGGGTTATTCTGTCCCAGGTGCAAGTCCTTCTGAATAGCAGCTTTGACTTCCAGTGTACCAACTACTTTGCCCAATTTGGCAGCATCCACAAACTTACTGAGAGTGCTCTCTCTCCCATCATCCAGGTTGCTAATGGAGACATTAAGCAGTACTGTCCTCAGTATCAAGCCCCAAGGGACGCCACCCATGACGGACTGCCAGCAGAACTTTGTGCTGTACAGTACAGCCACAGAGGTCAACGGTCCAGCCAATTTTCCACACCCTTTTTTGTCCACTTACGTAGTCTCTATCTTAGCAGTTTGGCTATATGAATATTAATGCAGATTATGTTAAAATCATTTTTTAAGTCAACATACAATGTGAAAATCTGAGGTAATAAAAAACATCTCAACTTTACACCCTGAAACCAGTCACCAGTACACCAGAACCAAATGGTTGCCACTTCTGTTAAGATACTTCTTCTAAATTTACCATGCCATAAGGAATGAAGTACAGATCCCGCAGAAAATACTAAAATTCCTCCAGCAAGTGATAGCAATGCTGATTTCCATGCATGTAACTCAACCTCTTAGCATTCAGCTTCCTCATTGCAAAGCCACTGCAAGTTACATTAAGGTTCTGTCTATTTGATTTTAAGGACAGTTGTATTTCTGATTACCAGCTTTTGAGACTAACAGTTTACAGCAGTTTATCAAATTTACCAGTTTAGCAAATATATATGAATTATATATAACCACACAGTTCTCTATTTCTATTCCAGCTATTCTGCAATACCAGTAAATAGCAGTAAAAAATTTTCAAGGAGTTAGCCTGTAAAAAAAGCATTTCATACACTTATGATTATCACAGTAAGGGTAAGTGTAACGATTAAGGTATTTCATATTAGACAATTTAACTGAAATGGAGAGTCTTACCATTTTCCTTTTTCAATGTAGGAATATCAGAAGAATTACATTCCAAACAGCCTGAACGGCAGATCGCTCACTATTGTGCTGGAAACTTTAGATACCTATGGCAAGAGCTCTCATGATAAAGAGACTGACCTGGGAAACAGCCTTTCATGAACTAAAAGCAAATGAAAACTTTGTTCTGAAACATAAGTTTTATGTTACTGTTTACTTTTCAAAACATATGCCTCAAAAAGTAAGACAGTGTGTTAGCTTAACATGAAAGCATAAGCTACAATTGTTACTTTTAATAAATCATGTCAGCACTCCTGATATTTGCACATGACATCAGTCAGTGGGGCTGGAAGCATCTGTCAGGTCTGAATGAGGCACTGATGGGGGGCATGAGACTGACGAAGTGAAATTCTGCTGAAGGAGAGCTCAAATATAAAACTGGGAATAACTGACTAAGCAATAGTTCTAAAAAAAGAATGTGTCTGGAAATCACAGTGAAATACAAACTAGATGAGCACAGAAAACGCTGTTGAAAATTTACATATCGTTTGGAATTATTAAAACAAGTGTTGTTATGCAGGGAAGCAACTACTCTGTCATTTCACAAAGCCTCAAGTCGTTAACGTGCTGATAAAGTACCATTCTTTAAGTAGTGCTCAGACAAATAAGAATCCAGTAAAGAAAGTTACCCAGTGTTTTTAAAATTTTATATGAGGAAGCTATGGGTGTCTTTTAGTACAAAATGATAGTTATGAAGAGGGAAGAAAAAAAAAGAAAAATCAACTCAAATATATATTAGAGAGAAAAGAAGAGCAAAACCAGCTTAGGTATGAAACAAATATGTACTCAGAGAAACTTGTGAAAGTTACTTCACTGTAGGCTTTAACAACAGGGGAGAGAAGCATCTGCCAAGGGCAGTCCATCTACTCACAAGAGGACGTGAAGAAAGTACTAGGTGATCTCCTGAGGTCCATTCCAACCAAACAAATTGTGACTGTAAAGTGCCAACCAACTACATAGACTTCTGCAAACTGCCTACTCCTTAAGAAAAAAACTACAAATATAAATTTATTTTAATGCAGACAATTTGCATTAATACAGTTCTTATGCAATGGTCAGGATCTAAATAAATTATTTGAAGAGTTCAAAAAGTTGTTGAGTTCTTAAGGGGACTGATTTATGTGAACTATAGATGGAAGGAGGAAATTCTCTCATTAGATGTAATTTAAATCCATAGGCAGAAGTAACAAATTTATTCAGATATAAACCTTAAATCTAAGCATGTACGTTAGAGAATAAAATTCTCACTGTTGCTCTGTTAAGACAGAGGGCAAAGCTACATGGTGGAATATTGTGTTCACCTCAAATACAGTTTTCAGTTCGGGGCCCCTCGCTACAAGGTCATTGAGTTGCTCAAGCATTGGCAGGGAAGAGCAACGAAGCTGGTGAAGGGCCTAGAAAACAAGACTTATGAGGAGCAGCTGAGGGACCTGGGGTCGTTCAGTCTGGAGAAGAGGAGGCTGAGGGGAGACCTCATCGCTCTCTACATCTACCTGAAAGGAGGTTGCAGTGGGTAGGGTGTCGGCCTCTTTTCTCAAGGGACAAGTGATAGGACACAATGAAACAGCCTCAGGTTGTGCTGTGGAGGTTTAGATTGGATATGAGGAAGAACTTCTTCATGGAAAGGGTGGTCAAGCATTGGAGCAGGCTGCCCAGGGAAGTGGTGGAGTCCCCATCCCTGAAGTTATTTAAGAGACATGTGGACGTGGCACTAAGGGACGTGGTTTAGTGGTGGGACACAGCAGGTCTGCTTGATGGTTGGACTTGGTGACCTTGAAGGTCTTTTCCTGCCTAGATGATTCCATATGGAACACCCTAATCCATGTACTGGTAGCCCCCACCCAAAAGTAGTCTTTACTTTGCTACAGTTATCCATTAGAATTAACTAATGAAATTTCCATTGCCACTTTATTTTTACTAAATGCAAGTTATTTACTTAAATATGTAAAGATTTCTGCTCTTGCAATACATAACTAAGTCAATCTGGTCAAGCAAAATTTTCCCAATACATTTCATTTATTTCTGACAACAGAAGTCCTAAAATATGCTTGTGTGCAGTGGTTTCACAACACGTAAGGAGTGTTTCACCAATAGTATGTAGTTCATGTAAGTACAAAAACAGTATCAAGAGGACATACTCTAACTGGAGGGAGGTGGCAGGAATTCCTAACAAATAAATTATGCAAGACCCAGCATTTGATTTGCCCTAGTTAGAAAGCAATTCCTTCAAACAAGAAAAAGGCCCGCTTCTGCTGAAGAGATACCGAATTCTCTGAGGAGGGAAAAATAAATCAAGACGGGAGATGGCTTAGACACTATCATTTAAATGACTATTAATCACTTCATGCACATAATTGATTATTTTTGATGTTTAAAAAAATCATCTGAAGGTCACATAACATCTAGACAATATTAAGTTACTACTACATCATTGCATTTACTCTGTAATGATGGATGACCTAGAATCAACAGACATTTGTGAGAAATTACAGAAAGACTTAAAGAGAAACAGTCAATGACACACAGTAAGTTTAAAACTTCAGTTACTGCAGCTCACAAGATATAAATCTGTTTTTACAACTTTTTCTCTGGTTTTATTTTTTAATTGCACTAAGTAGTCACAAGAGGTCACCATATTAAAAATTGACAGAAAAGGAAATTGTAAGCTAGAGAAAACATGCTATATCATTCTGATTAAAAGGAACTGGCTTCAATTATGTAACTATTTTCGGCCTAAGAGCCATAAGCAATTAATATTTTAATATCTAATACACAAATCATTTATGAAAAATTTTGTCTCTCTTGCTGTGTTTTAAACCAAACATTTGGTGGTGTATTAGGAAAAGTGGCAGCCAAATGCAATCCAAAGCACTGCTTACAGTTTACAGGCCCACAGTATTTGACTTTGTTCCGCCGCCATATTTAAACTAATTTTTCACTGTCACACCTTGTAATAAAGTCAGAATGATTAACAATCCATTTTACTTTTCTTTTCCACTTTTATATCAATCATTGAGGTGGTTCACAGCAGCACCATTCCAGTCCTGAGAGCTACAGCAATTAAGCGTGCTAATAAATAAACAGAAATAATTTCAAAATTTGTAAGATTAATGTTAACTAGTTAAAAAAGGAGTCCTGTGGAAAAAAATGCTTAAAACGTAGATAGCTGAATTCCACTACATCCTTTTCATCTCAAAAATCAGGCCAACACCTGTCATTCATTTTTATTAAATCACTCTCATCAAGCAAAATATATTCTAATATGCAACAGAAAAGAAGCGAACCCTAGTGATTTTTTCTCTTATATTTATACTGATATGTGGCATCTCCGTGCAAGTTTAAGAAATCTTCTGAGTCAAAACTGCAATAATTGAGACCATAACCACTGTTTGGAAAGCTTCCACCATTCTACTCTGTATGTCCAAAAATAAGCCTACATATGTATCTAGTAGAGGATGTGTTTAACACACAACAAATAAGCAACTATTTAATTAGGCACCTGTTTTTGTGGTTGGGTTTTTTGGGGGGGAGGGGCGGCCTCTTTTTTTGTTTGTTTGTTCTTTTTGTTTTTTTAACTACAACCTTTTCACTTGCCAGTTTAGATCATTTTGAAGGATCTTACCCTTGTATAGTATGATCTTAAAACCTGCAATAAGTTATTCTTAACTCACATTGAAGACCAAGCAGTGGAAGAAAAAACAACTTAGGAAGGTAGGTGGGGGTGGGGGGAACCCTCACAAATTTGAAACAAATAATTGCGTCATGAGCCCAAAACTACATAGCTTTCACATTTATAGACTCTTCTGGACTAGACAGGAGGTAGGAATTATAAATCAAATACTGCACTGGTAACTAATGAAGTTAAACAGAGTCACCTGACGCATGTTCTAATCATTTAAACAATTGTTTTTTCTCATCTTCTCTCCTCCCTTTTATGTATCAGGGCTAACAACATCAGGGAACTCCAACAAAAGACAGAATCAATCTGTCAATCCTGTCCGCGAGATATTCTCAAAATACATACAATCCACAGGGTGTACTCAAGTTCTAGTCAATAGAACTTCAAAACTCAGTAACTCAAAAGTACTGAGCCATGCTGCTATGTCTTTCATCCCAACATCTACCACCATCTCAAAATTTTAGCATGTATTCTTTTAACGTTACATATTTTTCAGGTATAGTGTTGCCATTCTTGTCAGCTTTCTTTTGGTGTAAGACAAAACAGACAAAATAGCATTCACAACAGCAGTCACCTCACTACGTTGATTTGAGCTTTCTTTAAATCCAGCGGTGACTTGGTCCCAAGGCTACCTTTACATTAAAGAACCCTGTAACACTTCCCAGTTCCTGTAGTTGCACTGTCCAATTGAATTGCTACTCTATATCAAGAAAAACACAAAGAAGCCACCAGTTCTCCTGGGGGGGGTGGGGTTGGGTGGGGGAGGAAATCCGAACAAACAGGCCAAACAGAACCTGTGGTAAGCTCCTCCAGTTTCCTGACATGAAAGACCAGAGAACCAAAGCCTCGGGACACACCAAAGCATACTGTTGAAAACAAACCTGGAAGGGCAAAAAGTTTTTGGACTGGTTCATGTTTGCCTATCTTCAAAAATCCACTTACCCATGAGTTTCAAAAAGCAGTTCTCAAAAAGAGATGATGAAACACTGCTAACTCAGATCATATACTCTCAGTACATACCTGCAATAGGTCTCCTTCATCAAAACGCAGCATTTCTATTATGCCATCCGACTGGATGAAAGCTGTGAAGAAAGACAAAAAAACTAAGTTACTTAACAGAAAAACATCTTGTTATTAACAAGAGCAACTTACAAATCTAAAATCTGCAGTATTTTGCTTCGTAGACAGAGCTATGATGACCCAAAATAACAATGCAGAGCTTAACAAAACATCAAACACAAGTTTATAATACTGATTATCCTCTGAGAGCTCCAAAGATGTTCATATTAATAAGCAACATATTTTGCAGATCAGTCCTCTGGTATAAAACACTTAACTCCAAAGTGAAACATTTCTTCTAGGTTCCATAAAAAGATTAGCTGTACCAAGCTAATTCAGTATTTTAACCAGTATGAATGACTGTGTACCTGACCAAGTTCAATGCACCAAAGCCCATGGTGAATTCTGACACTTAAAAATGGAATGTCAGTTTCATTTGTACATCTAAAATCTTACCTGTACATCTGGAAAACCTTGTTCACACTGCTCCCTAATTCTCAACATGGCAACAACTCTCTCCATCTTGACAGTAACATAATAAAATTTAAAAGTTTAGAAGTGTTTGCACGAAGAACTCCCACATGACTAAAGTCAATGAAAGTTCATGCCTCAGTCACATATAGGATATACAAATTAAGCATTCCTCCTCCACTCACTTCCTCTAAATGTTTGGTCAAGCAATTGTTCTTCAATTCCTCTCAAAATGTAGGGAATGCCACTTTCTTTGAAAGACACAGAAATAAGGCCATTGCCCTTCCTGTAAAATATAACAATCCATACAAGAATGAACATGGGTTACAGAGGAAAGAGAAGTTCAAAGTGATCCCAATTTTACGCCCCAAAAGACTATCCACACACCAAAAAAAGAAAGCACAGGTCTTTGGGCTAAAATACAGTAACAAACTCAAACCAGAAAATGGAAAGAAAAATTAAAAATTAAAAAATGAAATTAAAAAAACTCCCTATAAATAATTCATCCCCTCCCCTACCACCTTCTTCCATGACTGCCTTTACCATTCAGTTTGATGAAGTTGAGAGAGTGAGAACACACACCTCTCTCTGCAAAGAGGCACAACTTCAACAGGAAGAAGTTAAAGGTTTTCCAGCTCACAGAAGCATCTTATGTGCTTCTGGAAGATGGAACTGCAGCCCAAAAAAGGGGATTTGAATCTTCATCTCCCACTTTGAAGGTCAGTGTTCTAACAAATATAATTATTACAAGGTCACCAATACTGCCACTTGCCTCTGATGTTTTAAAAGAAAAAGCAACACACATTATTTTCAAATGCTATCTAACATATCAATGTTTTCACATCCCATTCCGGGTCCCTAGCTCCCCCCATATTCTAACACATCCTCCTAAAAGGTACACCACTCCTGAACCTTGCTTTCATATTGTCAAAAGTCAAACTAAAACAAAGATTGCTGCTGTTGTATCCTAAAGTCTCTTTTTTATGCAAAACAAAAACAAAAAACCAAACCCCAAAACAACATGATATGGGTTTACTTTTCAAGCCATCATGCTTCAGAATTGTAAAGTTCAGTGATGCGAGGTTGCGAACGCAGCCCAGCTCATGCTCAAGTGTGAAAATCGCTGTAGAGGGGGAGGGAGGCTCTGGCTATGAAGGACAGGCCTGGTCTGCAGTGCATTAACAGCGGCACAAGCAGTACTAGTCACCATGTCAGCAGTTAAGTTACAGTTTTGTGTGTGTATTTATTATTACCTTAATGATTTTCAGAACAAACAAAAGGCATCCTTAAACTATGAACTGGGGTTTTTGCCAATCATTTATATCAAAGAACTATACAGAACACAAGGTAAGAGCAAAACAAACAAACAAAACAAACCCAGCTGTTACAATACCAAGACCTAGAGTTCATCAAGATCTGGGCTTTTAAAACTTAAATTACTGGAGCAGACCTGTCAGTTTAAAGTTTAATCCTAGAAACAATGAACAAGAGGAGTCTTGTCGATTCAGCCAGCATAAGACATTTAAGTCACTGTTTATTTTTGTCTTTAAAACCACCCAAAAATCTATATGAGAATTGCAGCATAAAAAGAAAGAAAGCAAAGCTCTAACATGTTATGTTAAAAAACAAAGTATGATAGTTAATTAGGATTTCACAGAAAAGCCATGCCTATCCTCTGAGCAAAAAATCCAAGCTACTGATTAGCTGATACAGAGGGAAAATTCTCCATTTTTAACTTAGGGAGAAATCCAGAATGAACTAATGTTTTCTAATGTATTTCACTGAAAACAAGTTTAACAACAACAGTTTCACAGAACAGTTTATCAGTTAAGAGCACTCCTTTCCTAACAGAGAAAACAAAAAGAATACCAAAAAGCCCAACCTCAGAGGTACAATTCGTTTTATAGCTTTCTGCTCTACAGACAAGTAACACACAGAACTTGATTGTTACATCAGGCAGAAACAAAATCATTAGAAAACAGCTTTTTACACTCATAATCATCACCAATCAGTAAAATGCAAAAAGATACTTCTTCAAATGTACATTTTTACATCAAAGTACAAAAATTCTTAATATTTTCCTGAGGCTTTTTTCCCCATTTTAAATATGATACACTGTAGGTACAAAGAGCAGACAGTAGCATCAGTTCTTCCGTAAGGACAATATGTACAGAAGCTCACAGAATCTAGCCAATTCTTAAGCAGCTTGAACGCATGCAGCCCTTCTGTAAACCCCCAACACGTTCTCAGCCACTCCACGGTTATTTCACCTTTGGTATACCTTACGAACAAAGCAACAGATGTTACAGAACACTTTGAGCGGATGACACTGTTAAATAGCAGTGCCACTCATCATTATATCATTTAAGAAATGTTTTCAGAGAGCAGGTGACAGTTAGTGCCAGGTGAAGTCAGATGCGCTGCAAAGCTTGGCTGCTGGCCATTTCACAGCAGTTGCTTCTGAAGTCAGATCGTGACGATGTTTCTGTGGTTATACCTGTTACTTTGTTTTAGACTAACTTTCAAACCTCTGTACTTTATCAGTGATCTCATCAAAGCAAGGAAATGACAAGTAAATACCTTCACCTTCATGAGATGAAAGCTTGTTTTTGCAACCGACTCCTCAGGCTCTCAGTTCAGGGTGAAGCAACAAGTCACCTCATTCAAATGAGGCAAAAACAACTGCATTTTAAAAAATCTCCACAGGTGAGTCATAAAGAATCACCCAAACCCCTGCATCAGCAGGTCTCAAACTGCCCAGTACGGCCGACAGAGGGGACAAGGGTTTCTTCAAAGTGAAGTGCACGCACTGCCCAAACAGCAGCACGCTTCCTTCTCAGTATGTGCCCATTCCAGAATCAAAAGCAGTTGCTCGCTATTTGCACTTGCAGTATCTGAGCTAAGTAAGTTCACAAACTTCTGCAGCGTCAGTCCAAAAATAGTCTTTTCTGTCCTGTTATACAAAATACGTACGTCACCAATGGAGCATAGGTTATTACCAATGCCAAAAGACTGCAAACAATTAAGTGTGAGATCATTTGGGCATGCTTTATTAGGTGAACCATTCCCCATGCTACAGAGGAAGATGACTGCTTCTGCAAAGACCCTGACAACTTCTGGAAAAACTCCTTCCCAAAGTCTGTGCTGATACCATCTTGCTCCATAATCAACCTAATACCATAGTCAGTCTCTAATGCATCAGCAAACATACTCTACTACTCTGCATGAGTGAACTGCAGCAAATTAAGAACTGCTGACTGTGCCATTTCAGTCACCCCTGCCACATACGCCTGGCAACTGCTACGAGAGGGGCACAACATAACATTTGGGGTAGGAAGCATTTCAGCTGTCACAGTATGATACGCCACTGCACAAACCAGCAGCCAAGAAGCCAACTTATGCATTAGGAAAATAATTTCTTCCTGACCCTACAGGCAACTGAAGCCCTGAAGACTGATTAATAGTTATTAGTCAAACTTCAAGTGTTGTTAGCATGTTTAGGGCCCAAAGAAAGAAAAGGATGAAGATGCAAATCCACAGGTTTCAAGGCCAGGAGAATCACCATCTCCTTTCTTCTCCCCTACATCAGAGCATTTTCTCCTAAAAGGTGTACAGACATCTCTCTCAACAGACAACCTTTATCCTTTCAAGCACCCCCAAGAAGCAAATTTATCAGATTCATGGGAATCCCTTACAATACCAGTCACTCTCACAACTAGGACATTACGTGATTGCAGGGTCAAATTTTTCCAGCTTCTAGCCTGTGTATCCTGTTTTCCTCTTTTCAGACAGTAGGTCAGTATTGACAGAAGTGATATAATAAGCAACAGCAAATGCTAAAAATATCGTTTCATTTTCTGTTTTCAATTTACAGCCCTTAAAGTGTGATTTCTTTGCTTAAGTTAGCTTTTCTATGAAAACCCCAGAAAAGATACCAGACAAGGACTATGAACGTAGGTCTTTCCACTTGTTCCAAATCACCCTTTTCTACAGACAGCATTTTGTAAGCCTTTCCAAACTCTTTAAAAAAAAATAAGCAGAACAAAAGCCACCACCACAGCTGTAATCCTCCCCCTGCCCCAACCTCCCCCTGCCCCAAACCACAGCTTTCGTTAACAAAAAAACCACTATACAGTCATTATTACCAGCAGATTTTTAAGTGTTTTCTCTTGCCCTTTCTAACAGCATTTGATGATACATAAACATCTAAAGTAATAGAATTGGAAACATCACCTAGACTGAAACGGATACTGAATTCACTTAAAGTTCCTCAGAGCTTAGGCAACATCTTCTCACAAGCTGATGTACCTAGTAGACATGTTTTGCCCAAACACATTCAGATTTTGTCTCTGGTTCGAGCATTTTGTATTTCAGCTTAAAGCAAGAAAAGTACAGACCTATAAAGCATTGAGTAACAAGGGCAAAATCTTAAAAATCCTACACTTCTCCAAAGTAAAATGGCACTTTATATCAAAATCACGTTAGCCAACATGAATCTTTAGACATGCCTGAATTATATATAACAATAAATTTGCATGTAATGCGAGCCCACTGAATATGCCAAGACTCTTGGTGCATAACGATAAAAAACATTCTCCATGGTTCGTAGGTTATGAGGCCTACTTCTGACTGAGATGTGATTTTTAAGGTGGCTTTGCAAATTTTTCTTTCATTTAGCCACTGACAACTACTTTGTTTCAATAGGAATGCACATGCTGGCATACAGGCATATAAAAAGACTGTTCTGAAATGTTACTTAGTTCTGCAACAGCTACTCCAGAATAGCTTTCATTTATTTTTATGTTAATCATCATTATCTAAGCTCTTACATGCTTGTAAGAAGTATTTTCTCCCTTAACTCTTATCTAAACCAATTTTCTGACTCCTTTATAAGCTGTATTTATAGAACCTGGTATCATCTACTCTGAATTTTCTCCAAATTCTGGAAATAGTGTCCTAACTTACTAAAATAGGGCCAGATCGATTATTTAAATCTCTTCTAATTTACAATAAGGTGTTTTTGTGTGTGGCTTTTTTTTTTTTAAGTCCAACTTCTAACCCTTTGTCTCAATGACTAAGCTCACTTCAAGCAAACTATAACCACATGAGCCAATTACAGTGTGCTAAATGTCATGCACTTCTGTCTACGTAATTGTAATTACAGCATTTGTATCACTACCAGTTAAACAGCACAACTAGAACTGGACAAGTTGGTTTTAAAGCTTTGACTATGAATTAACTGCTTATGAACAATCACACAATTTCAATCATTCTCAGCAGTGGAAAACTGAGCAGCATATAAAGTACATGCAGTTGGCTATATAATAATAATATAACATTATTTGGAAAGGAAAATTACATGGTAAAAATTAAATACCACACAGATAAACAGCATTAAGCTGTAATGCAAGCAACCATTTTTATTGGCTTCCAGAATATAAAGGTCTGGTGAGCCTCAAGAAACACACCTCAGCTCAGCATTCAACACGATAAAAGCTGTTTAAAAAAAAAAAGAGGCAGCTCTCCAAAATGGGAGAGTCAGCATACCTATCAGCCTGAGCATCTGCCTACATCCTAGCAGGTGACTGTTCACTGGAAACGTTGAAGATCATTCTCTTATGAGCCAGTGAATCTCAGGCAACAGGCCCAGAGAAGGACTCCCCAGTCAGCATGCTTCCTTTCCAGCTAAATCCTCTCGCAGTTCCATAGCCAATTCGTTTATTTCTTTTCCAGTGGTCCATAAGGAAAGGAAATGGATGATTTTTCCAACAGACCTCATGAAGATCCATCACAGTCAAGACAGTAAATATACACAAAGTAGTAAATAAGTAAAAATAATTCACTTTGAACTCCTTTTACATAGCAATATATTCATTCTTTATTAAAAACTGCAATCACCATCCCTTAAAAAAGCCAGCTTGCTAAGTTTCTATTTTCTGTTGACATATTAAGCAGCTGAAATAGAAACATTCCTAGATAACGCACTTTAAGCATCATATGAAACCAAAAAGCAACACATTAAGTTAAGTAAAAAAAGAAGGTAGAATATTCATTAAGAACACCACTTTGTACCACTGATTATAAACATTAATTTTTATGACTTCAGACAACGCACACTCCAATAAGTGCTTATGCACAAAGCTACGCCCAAGTCAATACGAGATAAACAAAGAGAGACAGTAGATCACTTGCACTGCAATACCTGAGCATGTGACACTATTCCACAGGGATGGGGGGGGAAATAATTTGAATTTTATTGCACACAACAGCACAAATTTGAGTCTACACACCCAACTAAGTTTGCATGTAATCCTTTGCTAAATTGTTTATGGGTCTTTTCTGACTTTAGATACAAGACAAGCTGCAGGCTAGTTTTCTTTATACCGCAAAGCTATTTCCTAGTAAAGATAGCTGTCACATTGCATTCATCCACCCATCTCTTTCCTCCTTAGTTAAGGCTGATGAAGATTTGTAGTAACTTGCTTATCAATTCGGTTTTACAAACCAGCCACAAAACAGAAAGCGACAACGTAATTCTGATTCAGAATATAGGCCACAGACAGACAATGAAGGTAAAGCTTCGAGAAGGGATGAAAGTGGTTCTCCGTCCTGAAGGCAGTTCACATATTTGACTCACCACATTTGTTTCACATTTTAGAAGATTGTGCAACTGCTTGAAGGTTTCTTTTAAGGAAAGAACAGGAGCTTGCATGGATGAGGTATGTAATCCTTGCAAGAAAACTATAGAAATATATCTAGGAAAAAAAGAAGCTGACTGAAGAGTATACCTAGCAGTTTGCTTTAAATTTTTAAGAAAATTACTTTGGATGGACAGAAAAATAGAATTACTCAGTACTCAGATACTCTTCTCAGACGCTTATTTTATACTCAGCCTATACTCTCACATTACAGAAATTTTCATTTTCATCCAATTCAGCTGGAGCAATTTTTATTTTAATCTGAGTTTTCTTGTAATAAGTTTAAAAAGTTATCTGCCATTGACCAAAAGTCAGTCAATTTCAGATGACAGCAATAAATATCATAAAACCTCATTTTTTAAAACTCAAGTGCTACTTTAAAAGACACTAGATACTCTAAAATGCCTATTAAAAACATTTTCTTCAAGTTGGTGCTTTACTTTTAAATATTTCAATAATTTAATTTTTCCCCCCAAAGATACGTAATTGCTGGCTCCAAAATACTTTTGAGGAAACAAGATCCCATTCTGCTTTTTTCAATGAAGATTTCATAGATGGGTATGGGAACACTTATTTTGAATAAATATGGAGAAGCAATTCTCTCATCTGGAGAAAAACTTTAGATCACATTATTTTTAACCTGAAGAGAACAATACTTCTGACACTCATGGAAATTTCTCCCAAATCATTAAAAGGGAGAAAAGAAAGTTAAACAGAAACCCAACATCTGAAAATAACCTTTTTTTTTTTTGGCTGTGGGCCATACAAATTAATTGTGGCTTTTTATTCTTCCTAATGATGGTGATTTTAAATGTTTTACAATTTCAGTATGCTGAAATAGATTATAACTCTACAAATTTGTTATAACTGAGCTCGCACAGACACAAAATTAATTGTAACTAGCCTCAAAAACAAGATAATCTGTCCTGCAACGAAAGAGGCAAAAAGCAGCAGCCCCTCCAAACTGTCTTTAATCTTCATCACATTCTCTCACTTTACTTCTCAAATTTTAGACAGAAACTTCTAATTGTGGCAATAAGTTTTACTACTCATGTAGCACTGCAAAACTGATGTGTGTACAGAGAATTTGGACGTACTGGAATTGTAACCTTTTCAGCATATAAAAGCATTTAATATTTAGTTTACAACAAATGACAGTTTATAGCTTCTGCAGCCTCAGGAAAACAATGCATAACTGACAATAATTGTTTACTCTTTCCATTAACATCAGCCTTCCAAACTTGCACTCCTATGAAATTAGCCACTGAACAGACCTATGAAACCCACCTACTCAGAAAATGGATTGTGCCAGCTAACACAGTGCAAAGACCTGCTTAAGAGATACATCCAGGCCGATTAATGACCTTAATGAACCTATACAGAGATCAAGAATTGTTCTCTACTCTGTAGAAAAGAGGAAGGAGGGGAAGGAGGATGGGATTTTACAGTTCCAAACAAAAACAAACAAACAAACAAACAAAAAAACCCACAGAACAAGAAGACAGAACCATACAGATACCTCCCAACACCTAAATGTTTGCTAGCAATGAGAATGCAATCAGATAAAAGCTACAGCTATGCTCTGTGACTACTGTTCAGTTTTTAGCCCCTGCACCTAAACAGTGAGGTGCTACAGGGGATGCTTTGTATCACTAATCTCAGTCAATATAATTGCACAGGAATAGTGGCCTACTGAGCAACATAGTTTTGCTCCATTCTCCTGACACAAACCCCCCCCACTTTTTTTTTTTTTTTTTGCATGGTCACTTATCAGGGTGGAACTGCATGAATTTATAGAATGACCATGGAACTTGGAAAACATTAATTTACCTTTTGCTGCAAAAAACTTTCAACTTGTTTAAGACCAGGTTGCAACTGGAGAGAAGAATTATTAGGAGGGAGGAGTGCAGTATCTCCACCCTCTCTGTGCTCGTGTGGCAACTGTTACTCAAGTGTCCACTGGAAACAGCTATTAAGCCTGGAGGACAAGGAAAAGAGCAGCAAGATAATGCTTAATCAGCTACCATGCAAAGCCTATAAATGCAATGATCGAAGGTAAAGAAAAGGCAGGAGAAGCCTTAATGTTAAACCTCAAGTGCTAATAATGTGGCACTGACAGTAGCTATAGATTGCTTAGCAAAGCAGTTAGTTGACTTGCAATGTGACAACACAGACCCACAGGAAAAAGCTGGCTGCAGTGTCTGATAAAACCAGAAAAAAACTGGGTGGAGAAGAACAACTGCAACAAGTTCTGAAAAAAGATAAAACAGACCAAGAAGAATGAAACAGAATAAGAGAATTCCAGTCTTTGGGGAAAAAAAATCCCAAACCGTTAACAAGAAACATTTTGGATGCAGTTGCCCCTCAGAAGTAAATAAACAATCTGTTGTGGTCAGACTCTCAGAAACTGCTGATGATCCAGGCTGACACTCTGTGTAACACTGATTACAATTTCACCCAATAATTCCAAACCCCTAGGCTTAGTTGCACAATATATTTTCAAGAGACATCTAATTCTATTTCAAAGATTGCAAATACCACAGAATTCCCCACATCACTAACGTGCCCCTTAACTATGATAATAGTTAATTATCTTCACTCAGAAATACCTCTCATTTCTACTTTGATGTGTCTAGCACCAAGTCTCAACCTAAATATGCTAGATTAAATGGTCCTTCAGTATTAGAATTTTTTCCCTGCTATAGGTACTTTTAAAGCACAACTGAATCATGCTTTATCATGCTAAATAAATAAATCATGCTAAATCATAGAATATCCTGAGATGGAAGGGACCCACAAGGATCATCGAGTCCAACTCCTGGTTCCACACAGGACCACCCAAAAAACCAAACCCTATGTCTGAGAGCATTGTCCAAACGCTTCTTGAACTCCGGCAGGCTCAGTGCCGTGACCACTGCCCTGGGGAGCCTGTTCCAGTGCCCGACCACCCTCTCGGTGAAGAACCTTTCCCTAACACCCAGCCTGACCCTCCCCTGTCACAGCTCCATGCCGTTCCCTCGGGTCCTGTCGCTGTCACCAGAGAGCAGAGATCAGCGCCTGCCCCTCCGCTCCCCTCGTGAGGAAGCTGCAGGCCGCCATGAGGCCTCCCCTCAGCCTCCTCTCCTCTGGGCTGAACAATCCAAGTGACCTCAGCCACTCCTCATACGTCTTCCCCTCCAGACCCTTCCCCATCTCTGGAGCCCTCCTTTGGACACTCTCTGATAGTTTCATGTCCTTCTTACACTGTGGTGCCCAAACCTGCACCCAGTGCTGGAGGTGAGGCCGCACCAGGCAGAGCAGAGCGGGACAATCCCTCCCCTCGCCCGGCCAGCAGTGCCGTGCCTGATGCACCCCAGGGCACGGCTGGCCCTCCTGGCTGCCAGGGCACGCTGCTGGCTCGCGTTCAGCTTGCCGTCGACCAGAATCCCCCAGGTCCCTTTCTGCGGGGCTGCTCTCCAGCCTCTCATCCCCCAGTCTGTACGTACAGCCAGGGCTGCCCCTTCCCTGGGGCAGAATCTGGCACTTGCTCTTGTTGAACTTCATGCGGTTGGTGATTGTCCGGCCCTCTAATTTGTCAAGATCTCTCTGCACGGCCTCTCTACTCTTGAAGGAGTCAACAACTCCTCCCAGTTTAGCGTCATCCACAAACTTACTCAGTATACCTTCAAGTCCTACATCCCAGTCTTATGAAAACATTGAAGAGAACTGGCCCTAAAATGGAGCCCTGGGGAACCCCACTAGCAACTGGTTGCAGGCCTGATGTAACCCCATTTACTATAACCCTTTGAGCCCAATACTATATTTATTTCATTTTTAGTACCTTATTCTAATGTCTCTTCCTCTAGAGAAATTCAATTTAATCAAAGGAAGGACTCATGGGACTCATCAAGTCCTGGAAGTCTGATCAAACTTTCCCTGATGAACTGGAAAATTGTTTCAGCCTTTTCTCCATCAGATGATATTCAGTTGTACTAACTGGCAGAGTAACTTCACCTGTGAAGATTCAATCTCCGTCAACAAAAAAGACCTCTCTTTCAGCACCAGGTTTTCCCCAAAACAAGAAATGTATTCAGCATTTCATTATTTTGGAAGATACAGTTTAGCCAAAGCTATTTGGGCAGGTCATGACCTTGTTAAGCTATCTGAAAGACAAGTGACAAGCTATAATAATATAAGAGCAGCTACATCATAATATGAAAGCTGCACACACACCCTCCCCTCCTATCTTACATTTAGGAGCAACAACTTAGAGGGCAAGGAGAATCTCAGTGCCTTCTCACCTCAAAAATCAAGCAGCAGGATAGCTGGGGCAAGGGCATCACTGATAACGGTCATTTCTGGTACCTCTGTGCTGCCCACTGATGGCTCCCCAGCCTGAAGTTACACACTTCCAGATCACCAAAACAAACACATGAGAAGGAAATGGATTCCAGCAAGGACCCAGTACTCCACATCCCCTGCTGCATGAACGGAACTGCCAAACCTGGCAACATGCAATATCCGGACCTCTCAGGATTTCCTCAGATACATAAGCTGCACAGATCATTTGTTAAGTATTACTTTAATACGTCTTGTATATTAACATGTCAACCACAATCCAATTTATTGTCATACTACCAGCAGCTGGCAAAGATGGGAAACTAATGGCAATACTGTTCTTCACATGAAAGATGGGGTATAAATACTACTGTTAAAACAAATTTTAAAAAAGAAAGAATAAAAACTAGGGGACAAATAAAGCCTATTTTATACACAAATGTTGAAACAAGGAATGGCCAAGAGGCCTTTTTTTTTTTTTTCCCCTTTTTCTTCTTTTAATTCTACGACCAATTGTCTTTAGTGATGCAGTAACATGTGGAACTTCCTGGATCCAATTATAGTTCCACTTCTATCTAAATTATATATAAATTACTACTATCATAGCATTGATCCTACCCAGGATTCTGCTGTCTTACAGATATTCCCGTCAGTTATGATAAAGTTACCATAATGTCCAACTGAGTTTTTAAGGTCATGAGGGAGACCCAAACACAGAGAGAGAGCACATGAGATTGGAGTGGACCTTAAGATATCATCTAGGTCAACCTCCTGTAAAAAGCACAGTGAACGCTGAATTTGGACAATGTTGCTAAGGCTTTTGTCTAGCTTGGTCTTGAAAACATCCAAGGACAGAGATTCCCCAGCCTCTCTAGGGAATATGTTTCAATGTCTGAACGTCCTTACGGTGAAACACGCTCTCACTATGCCAAGCCAGAACGTTGTAGCGATCCTGATCATTGTACACTGAGGAGTCAGCCATTCACGTTAGAGACAACCTCTGCAGGCCCACGCTTGTGCTGCACTTACAGGTTGCCCTTTGGGCTTGTGCTGTGCTGCACCTACCCACTGGCCACAGGACAACCTCAGCCAGTTCAGTGCAGCAGGGATGCCTGCAGCAGCTCCCACTTGGTACGGGCAATTCTGCCACCTGGGTGGCCTTGCCTTTATCTACAAGTGCAATGAGAAGTTCTTGTGTGAACATCCTTTGTTTGACAGTAGAAATTATGAATAGGGTCACAGTAGAAATTATGAATAGAGTTGTTTTCTTGTAAGGAAATCCTGTAATAGCTCAAATGACCAAAATAAGATAACCCTTTCTATGGGTGGAATCTGCACAGTTGCACATGCATTGGAGGTCTGTTCAATGCTGCACAACTCAGTGTTCCCAGCATCTGAAGGGATCTAAGATTATCTACACTATTTTCTCTTCACAGCATTAGCCGTAATAAATAGCATTTTCAATGATATTTTACAGAGTCCGAGTGCCTTTCTTACTTGCCTCTTCACACACCAGCACATCCTGGTGTGAAGCAAACTTTCCCTGTTACAACTTGTCGCCATTGTCCCTCAGCCTCCTGCCGTGCATCTCAAGCGTCTGGCTCCGGCTGCTTGGTAAGCTCTACTTTGATATTGACAGGCTGCCCCTAGGTCCCTCCAAAGCCTCATCACTCCATGCAGCTTTAGGTCCCTCAGCCTCTCTGCACAGACCACGCGTCACCTCTGTGGTCTTCCAGTGGGAATGGGGGAGCAAAACTGGATGCATTGTTTTAGTGGTCTACTAAATGCTGAGTAAAGGGGAATAACCACTTTGTTCACACTCCCCTATGTTGCAAGGGTACATTGCTGACTCAGGTTTAGCATTTCCAGCTTGTACCCCTGCAAATGGTTGTTCTGCCTCAGATGAAGGACTTTCCACTTGTCCTTGATGGTTTTCATGACACTCTTGTCAGCTCATTTCTCCATCCTGTTAGATCCCTCTGAAATGCAGTCCTGCCCTTGAGCATACTGACTGCTCCCCAGATTCGGTACACTCCAACTCCAGATCAACAAAGATATTAAGCAAGACAGGTCCCAGAACAGAGCCAGGAGGAACTCCATCCTCCCTCCAAGGCAGAGCATAAACCACAGCTGGGAATAAGCCAAAACCAAACACCGTGCAGTTTATCAAGTTGCCTGGATAATTTTTACCATTATCTACAAATTCTATCTGTAATTATTTGCAGAATATTTTGGTGCAAATCACTGATTCATTAACTATGTCTTTTTCTGTATTGCTGCATGATTTCATTTCAGATTTATTTACAAGCGTCAGATAACCAGCTTTTAAATCCATTTAACATACTACATCAGCATCTCAAATGGGAGACCCAAAAATCCCCTAGTGGAAGCACCTGCCATGAAAAATGGCAGGTATCTTTACTAAATATCAAAATCTTCTATCCTCTTTAGTTTTAAGTCAGAACTTTCAGTCTACAGCTTATCTATTACAAACAAAGAAATTTCATAAGCCATTCATATCAGACTATGTTGAAGCCATCCAATTTCACACTGAGGAAGAAACTACCTTGAGGTGTTTCCAACACAGCATGCCTGTAAAGAAAGGAGAAAACCTTCAGCTTTTAAAAGCTAACATACCCTTTTTCAAAACTTTCTCTCTGACAACTTTTCTCAGCCATGCTTTTCTTCACTACCACCCACCTCTACAAGGACCCATTCTACTTCAGGTCTATGGACCTAAAAGGCAAAGCTGATGAACAGTGGGCATATGAGGAGGTTCAGCAGAAATAAGTTTCAAGTTATTTAAAACAGACCCATGTCTGGCAAATGGTGACTTAATCTGTTCACCACCACTGTTAGCTGTACTTCCTTAGCTGTTACTTACTTAAATGACTTTTAAAATATTAAAACAAAGGTATGGGTTTTTGGTTTTGGTTTTTAAGTTTAAATAACTTTTAAAAAGTCTGTCCACATTCTATTACACCAAATACATACAGTCCAACTTAGATCTAGATGTTCAACTGAAAAAAAATACTCAGATAAGCCTTAAGGCATCATTGTGAAGACAGAGTGTTTTATGAAGAAAAGCTAACGGATACATTGGTAAAATAACTTCAAAAACCTAAGCATCCTATACTAGAGTCAGCTAAACTGTTCTTTGAAATAACATTTTGTAACTTCATACAGTACATAGACAGAAGGAACAGTTAGTTACATAGTTTCATTTCCTGTATACCTCCTTCCATTAAATTTCATTCAGGCATCCTTAAAACCAGTTCAATGACTGCAGTAAAACTCAACTTGTTCCCAGACGATTCTCTACTGCTACGTATGCTAGGCAATAGGAGGAAAGAGGTATTCAAAATGCCTCCATGATAGTCTTGGTGAGAAGACAGATATGGTATGCTTAGTAGGAAACTCTCAAACTAGTACAAAACTCCTCAATTTTTTTTCTCCTTTTCAGAAAGTGGTATTACATTGCAATCCTTCAGCTCTTTGAGACTTCCCCATGATATCCAATGCTGCAGGGAGAGAGGGAAGGAGAAAAGGTTCCTGAATTAGTTCCTTTAATATTCCAGTAAGTGAGCTATCCAAGCCAGTTTATCAGAAAATGTTACGTTTTAAGCAGATACTGCATCAAATCATTGCTACAATCAGTAAATTTCTAATTATTCCATGCAGGCATTTCAGAAGAAAGAAATAACATGTTTCTGCATCACTATTTAGAATTTTACCAGCCACCTCTATACAAACCCATATCTGAGATGGGATTATTCTTTGCTTGTATTCGTGTCTAGAAAGATAAATACCTCCCCTTTAACTCTAATGGTCACTGATTCCTTTGGTTTCTTTAACCACATTTTTAGTTTACAACCTTCACAAAATGGAAAAAGGGAATTTTGTGGTAAGAATTACTGCCTCCATATCCAGACTGTTCATTAACAATTCCTCCATATAAGAAAGGTGGTGGACAGGGAGCAACCTAAGTTGGACTGTGTTCCTGTTTCCAAATGGACATGCTAGATTGCTAATGCCAAACAGCTCAATCACAAAACAAAGGCCGTTTCAACAATGCATTGATAAACTCCCAATGCAAGAAGAAAATGTGCATCCTACATCTCTGTATTAGTCATCAAAAATGTTAAAATAATTTTTTTTTAACAAAAAACAAAGGATTTCTAAAATAATCGTAGTTTAAACTCCAATTTGGTGACTAGCGCAGATGAGAGGATCCGTTGCTTCTGTAACAAATGCCCAGCACGCCCACCTTCTGCAGCCGCACTATACAGCGGGCTGGATGTGACCTCCAGAGGCCTCTAACCCAGCCTCCTGGCCAAGGCAGGCTGATCAACGTATTACACAGCCCAGTTTGGAGTACCCCCACTTATTACCATGAAGAGTACAGATATACTTCAAAAGCTGCCTTTTACGCTTGTTTTACACCTGGGTAGGTTCCCGCTGCGGACTGACAGGAGTCAGAGGCACCACGCTGGACAGCAGTTACCAGCAGGAGAAGGAAAAGGCATCTCCACTGACTTTTATTCTTGCCAAAGCCACAAACACAGGAACAAACCAAACTGGTTCTGGGTTGCGCTTCAGTCACAGGACTTTTACTGCTGGTTATGCATGAACCACAACATCCACCATCTACTGTCAAACTCCCAGCGGATTTACCAGTGTACAGTTTGAAAGACTCTTTATACTTGTAAACTTCGTCGATCACACCATGGAATCAGTGTGTACACCTTTAAGCAGAGTTAAGGTGGCTAGGTTTTGAAATAAAGCCATACACAGCAAAAGACCAACCTTTCCTGCAAACAGTTGCAATTTTAAAATGCACAAATGTATCCAAATGACTCAGTAACTCATATTGCAATGCTGGCAATCAATCACAAAAATCACAGCTGTTAGCTTTGAATTAATCAATGCCTACAGACTTCCACAAAGTTTGGGGGGACTTCATTATGTTAGGCACTATACAAATACACAGCAAGCTCCTTCAAGAGTTTAGTTACCTCTGCAGGTAAGGGAACCTCAGTCTGCCTCACACAAACAATATAACTGGACACTAGTAAGGGAGAAAGAGATGCAGAGGAGGGGGCAACAACTGTTTCAAGATTACACAGAAGGTCACAGAATATGGGGTCTCAACTTCCTGTCCACTGCATTACAATGTTTGCTTATATGTAATTTAGCCCAAAGATTCTGCAAACGAGACCTTTCAATCCAAGCACGTGGTTAATATTTATCATTCATGAAAGCAAAGATATAGTACAAACCTGACCAGCTCTTCCATACTTAAGTTTCAAAAACACAGTGAGACACCATGGTCAATTTTTATTCTCACTGTGCTTTCCGGACATTGTTCAAGATTTTAATGTGCTACTTCATCTACTACAGCGTTTTCAGTGACTGAGGTCATTCTTTCTGGATCATATTTTGATTTATGTAAGGGTCAAAACACTAGCATTAAGATCAATGGTAGTATGCTTTATATTAGTTCTGACAGCAGGATACGAGAAACAAGAGCAGCGTATGTGAAGAGATTTTTATAACATTATTTTAAGCATGTAAGCTTTCGCCCACCTCACCTTCCAGCATTAGTTTACTTTTGATATTCACATGCAGTATCTCGGGTTGCCATTTTAGATATTAGCAAAAAGAAAAAGCTACTTGTCCAAGTTTAGACAATGACAAAAGCAGAACAGGAACCCCAGCGTCCCAGTGCACCATTCTAATGATAAGACCTTCCTTCAGCTCTTCCATGATTATATTAGCTATCACTTAAAGTCAGTCACTGTCTTAGTTTCTAGGATCTTCGTAGAGAATATGTCAAGCTTTAGAAAAAAGAACACTTGATCATTTTCACTGATTTAGCTGGTATCAAAACTTAGATAACTTAGATGTTTAGATAGAAGTTTTCCCCAGATTCAGCACGAAGATACAAATTCAAAAATTACAGCTAGGGATTGAACCCAGCCTAAATATCAATCTTGTATCAATCTTGTGAACAGGTGGGTAGGTAAGAGAACCATCAAAATAGTCTCAAAGGGTTTTCAGTCAGCTGTCCAAAAGCAGCAAAATTTTTAAAAGCTGCTGTTGTATAGGATGAAGAATTTTTTAGGAAGTTACACATTGAATAGGAACAAAGGAACAAACACAAAACAAACCTCAGGTTTTTAAGCATGCTCATGGTAGACATTTGTCTTCATAACATAATATTGACCATAGGGCTTATGGCATTGCTATGGCTTCCTCCAACCTGAAACCCAGAAGGATACTGTGACCACCCCCACCCCCAAAAAACAAACAAAAACAAACAAACAAAAAAAACCCCCACACTCAAATATAAACTTAAATTTGTCATCAATCCATGTGGCAACACAGAATGTGGTAATTACACTAGAAAAGGACAAGTCTACAAAAAGCCTGAAAATCATATGTATTTGCAAAAGAAACTCTTTAGTTGTATTTTTGCTCCTCCCAAATGGCAAGCAGATTTTTGAGACTGAATGCACAGTTTTATTCCTGTCATGTCATTCTTTTACTATGGGTTCACAGACTTCCCAAGTGACAAAACCAAAAATAATTTACAACTTTCTTCTCAGTCTCACTCATTCCTCAGTAATACATCGGCACTAATGACCCAGCTAGACAAAGAAAAAAGAAGTTGCACATCAGTGTTTAGTCTAAAATTGATGCTTAAGTTTTTTGGCCAGTCTACATACAGTTTTCTCTGCTCTCATGTATTTTCCACATACTTTCAACAAGCTCTACTTCTCTAGCACAGAGTGTACAGCAACATCATTTCTTCCCCACGAGTTTGATTTATAGCTTGTATACACAAAAGATTTTAGTTTTGCTTTTTGCTGTTAGACAAATGGCAAAGCTGTTTGTTTTCCATTTTTACCCTCAAACTCTTTAACTAAGATTGGGGACCAGAAGCAGTCATGTCAATCTGAAATATACCAGCATCATTATTCTTCTTACTTGTGACAGCTCCACAAAGAACGGCTTGCTGCTCCTATTCCAGAGACACACAAAGCAAGCATTACTTTTCTGTGCATCCAGTCCATCTTTCCCCCAGCTTCTCCTCATATACATGCAAGGTAGAAGGAAAAGTGTTCTCCATATTCATTTTTCACTTTGTTTTGTGATATTCTGATTTACTCTTCTCTCATTTCTGTCATCTATCTATTTTTTCCTGTAGCACCTTCTCTGGTATTTATACTGCATCGAGTCTTCCTACAGTCACCTTCACCTGAGCACTGCAGAAATAGGACAGGAGCAAGAACACACAGCCCCAGTTCCACCTCCTCTCCACGGTTTCCTTCCTGCAGCTGTAGTGAAACAAGTATGTCCACATTTGAGGGATGGAAAGGATATTCCTATTTTCTTACTTCCTGGGGTTTTTTTTGTTGTTGTTGGTTGGTTGGTTTTTGTTGTTGTTTTGTTTTTTAAACTGTGACTTACTATATTTAACTTGACACAACCTGGCAGAAGCTAAGGTGCTGAATGACAGAGGCTGAAACACCCTCCCCTCCTTTCTTCTGAACTACTGTTTCATTTTGAGCTCCTACCTACTGTCCAAACTGGTCCTTCCTCTTCTATGCTCCATTATTGCCCCTTGCAGAATGGCACTTAAATTGTATTCAAGATCAGTGGGACCAGATCTCACATGTCACCATTCGAAGAGTCTTGCTTTAAAAATCCACTGTTTTTTAGTTTTGCTGTTGTTTTGTTGTTGTTGTTTTCTTCTTCCCAAGACTACACATGGGCATTGCACTCAAGAAAACACTCAAGACAACAGTTTTCAATGTGCGGTCCACAAATGCAGGTCATCAAGGAATTCTTCCAAGGAATCCATGAAAGATGAATTAAAAACCAACAAAAATCCAAAACACCGAACCAAGACTTATTAGTAAGCTTAAACACACTATCTGGAGTCTACACCCAAGTTTTAAATACTAGGCTGTATCAACAGAAGGAAATGGTATCAGTACAAACTTTTCCATTTTCTGCAAGGACTTTAGTCATACCTGTTGAAACTCTGTGAATCTAAAACTGCCTTTGTTTACCCAGGAATGCCAAGGAAGTCCATAAGAAAAAGTAATATCTCCTCTACAAACCAACAAGGCCATACCATGGCCTTAGCTGTCCCAACTTTCAGGGTATGAATCAATCCCATCACATTGGTATATGACATCACGGACGAATCTTATATGCTCATATAAGCTATTACATGTGAAGGAATACAATCAAAATCAGAGTTAAAAATAGATATTGCTAAAGCATTTGCATTTGAACTATTCTAGTACCTCAAGGCACTACAGACTGAACTGACAGATTTACAAATTCGTGTCACTCTAAGAACACTGAACCTTCTTCACACTTTTCTGAATGTTTAATTCTCTGAAAACAGTCAAATGAACAAGAGTGGCTGTGAGTCAAAATTGATTGTTTTTATTATCACCTTAATATTGACATCACCATATTTGTAAAAACAAGTCACTAAGCAATCACATCGAGCCCTTCATCAGAAAACAAAAGGTTTATCTACATTTATTCTGATACCTGCATCGTTAGGATCCATTCCTTCCCTCAAGTCTGGTCTAGAGACGTGATCACAGCCTCCTCGCTGAACTCCTACTCCATGCCCTTCCTGTTCTCCCTTATTATCATTCTGCTGCATTCTCTCGGACCCCATCTGGCCTGATACGTTTCAGTCTCCTTCCAACGTACCCTTCTCCTGTGCAGCAACTTGCTTGAAAAGTAAATCCTCGTGTCAGCTGAAGTCCATCCGTTTCGCCTACCTTTGCAACACACCACATTTATCTGCCGCTTTTTAACGCTGCCGCACAACCCCACTTTAAAGCGCACCATGAGTCTGCACCTTGGAAATGCTTAAAAGCCATCCTCAGCGATGCTACAGAACACGCTTAGGTGTCTTGCTCGGGGCTTTTTTTTTTCCCTTGCTGAACCACAATGAGAAGACAGCGTGCCAAAATCAGAATCACTGGAAGTTAAGAAGTCCCCGTCCGACTTTCGCTAAAGTTTGGACAAAGCACCAGCGACCCCGCCAAGGCACCGCACACCTGCCGCCAGCCCGGCGGGGCGAAGGGGGCTCCGCCGCCGCTGCCGAGGGACGCGTTTCCCCCCTTCCTCGGGAAGGTTCGCCCGTCTGTTTGCCTTGGCTCCGTCCCCCGCAGGAAGCCTGCCGCGGGGAAACCAGCTCAACGCGAGAAAGCTCTTTTTGTTTTCCCCTCCCCGCTCTCCTCTTTAAAGGGCAGCTCCGGCCCCGGCCCCGCCGCTGTCAGGGAGCACGAACCCACCCG
>VXAL01007452.1:79738-97785 GCA_013399475.1 Chauna torquata | reverse complement strand
CGCGCGTGTCACGGGGCTGGGCCGGCGGAGGCGGGGAGGGAACGCTGCGTGGGCACGGGCGCGCACGCGGAGGCGCGTACCTGCCGCCGCCGCCCCGCCCCCTGCGTGATGGGGCGGGGCTAAGAGGCGAGGGCGGAAGCAGGTGCCATTTTAAGTGCGGGCAAGATGCCCCCTTCCCCTGTCTGAGGCAGAGAGTTAAGAGAGGCGGGTTTTTGCGTGGGTGGGCGTGTTTGTTGGGGGTGGAGGAGGGGAGTGAGTGTTTTTAACGTGACTTTATATGTTCAGTGAGTGCTAGCTGTTCGTGGCGGGGGCAGTCCTGCCTCTTTATTACTCTCCCCTTCTCTTGAAGGCTTTGGGGTCGATCTCGTTTCCGTACGGAGCGCAGCGAGGCTTCTCCCGCCCGTGCTCAAGATGGCGGCGGGAGGGTGACTGCGCGCGGGGCTGTGACGCGCTGGGCAGCCGCGGCTGTTTTCTATGGTGCGGGGGGCGCTCTGCGCGCGGCGCCCTCCGGGCTCGCTGGTGCCGCGGGGTAGCGGCCGCCCGGTGAGGGCGTCCCCGGCCAGCCCTCCCCTCCGTTCGCTCCCTGCCCCGGTGCCGCGCTGCTGGCGGCCCCAGGAGGTTGTTGGGCCGGGATATCGGTAGCCCTCCCCGCAAGGAAATGGCCTCCCAGCTGGCGGGCCGCGCAGCACGGCCGTCGGCAGTAAAATCGTAGGCAAACGGGGCGTCGCACGCCTGAGGCGGGGCGTGAGGCCCGGTGCGAGGGCGGGTGCCGGCCGTCTGCTGAGGAAAGGCAGAACCCCCCGCCATCCGTTTTAGCGGTGTGTGTGGCCTGTGGGTCATCGTGAGGTGTGGGAGGGAGTGCACGTCGTTACCAGTACCGGGTTGCGTATCCATCACGCGAGGCAGCGCTGGGTGCCTTGTGCCGGTGCTGAAAGGAGCCGTGACGCCAGAGGTGCCGTGTGGCCCTGTGTGGCGACGCTGCCGTCAGGGGTGTGAGCCACGGCCGCAGCCGGCCCTGGGGCTCCACTGTCCGAGATCGGGAGCGATACTGCCGACGTCATCTTGGATGGAGTGGCAGAGGGAAAGGGCAGGAGTACAAACGGTCTCTGTTCACTGATGAACTGCCTTAGCTTTTCAGAGCAAGGCGTATGTACCCATGCTCTGCGGTCATTCATTTCCCTACGAGATAAACAACTTACATTGGGTTTGAAGTTCTTGAAACGTGGTCATATTTCAGCTGCAACAATGGCATGATGAATTTGGATAGCGTAATAGATCCAGAGTCTCAAAGGAACTGGCTGATGCACAGACTAAATTAAAATAGTGAGTAACATTTATTATGGCTTTTACACAATCGTAATATACACTGTTCTTTATTTTCAGAACACCCCAAAGACACGGTGAAATTCTGTATATTGTTGTTTTCTTGAACTATGGCCACAGCATCGAGTAGGTTTATTCTCAAGGGAAAAATGGAAAATCAGTAACATTGAGTCAAAGCCTTCCACTGCAACAGTGATCATTTCTAGAGGACATGTTGTGAGGAATCAAGTTAAAGGCCTGTGTGTAAATACTGAAGCTGCATAATATTTTGACTGCTGCATTAAAAAAGCGTGTATGTGAATGAGTGACTTGAGAGCATGAGTCCTTGTTAACGTTTCTCAGAACCACCCAAACCACAATAAATATGAAGCCAGATCAGTGCTGTGAGCAAAGCCCCACATATTGACTTCTGTGGGGAATAGGTATGTACATCAAAGAGCACAATCAAATTAAAAACTCAGACAAACAGCAGTTAGTGCTGCTTCTTTATCACAGTGGACCCTGCATGATCTTGATTTTATCTTCTTAACTTAAGGCATCTACAGTACACGTTACTTTTCTGGGAAAAGAAGTCAGCTTTTTCTCTACTTCTATTTTAAATCCAGTGTTGCACAACTGAGCAGCCAGACTTTCTCACTCTAATTCATGCTATAGAGCGTTCCACCACTAAAATGAATGGGAACTAATGAAACTAAGATGTAAGGATGGCAAAATCTGCCTAAGAGTAAAAATGGAAATACCAACTGTGTTATTAAAATAAAGGCTATGAAATAAATGAGAGAACAACTGTGAGTCCTACCATTATGGTATGTATGAATCTTAAACCTTACAACATAAAAATACAGGCAGTTTTAAATTGTTCTATACACAGAATGTCTTTCTCAAAAGATATTATTAGATGTGTAGAAAACAAATAGCTCACAGTACATATTCTCCCTTTCATCTTTGTCCAGAACTCCCACTGTTTTCAGTCAAGAGTTTTGTGCTGGAAAAAACAATATAATATGGTTCAATGTCTGTACATGATAAAAGCAAAAGGCATTCTGTTAATTTATTTCTGAATTAATCTGTGTTATATTATTTCATACATGTTTGAGGCTCTTCAAGCTGCTTGGTTTATACATGCAGGGCATATAAATATTAACATTTGGATATTGCAGTATTACTTGAGCCTGTTGAACATTTTTTAAAAACACAGTTCTACTGAAAAAAAAAAAAAACCTTAAAATATGATGGGACATAGAATATAGTTCTTACAGAAATGTACTTCTGTGGGTAAGCAGAAATTGCGTGAATACTGAGACAATGAAGTTCGATGATTGACTAGTCAGATGAAGAAATGCCCACTTTGACTGGAGAACATGTCAGAAAGACTTTGAAATGGGCAGCCATAACTCTGTAGTTATTGTCAGCTTTGTTAGCATGATTGTTAAAAAATAGTAAATGGAACACTGGAAGAGGCATGATCAATCTACCTTCAGAGTTGCCTACCTTCAGTGGAAAGTTGTGTACTTGCAGACTGCGATATTCAGTGACCTGTGGTAGTTTAAAATATTTCTCCTCTGCACACCCAAGTGTCAGCTTCCAACTGTCATGGAAGTTACCTTCATTGATAGTTTAAATTATTTTTCTGGGCAAGGAACCAGAACTGCTGAAATACAGATGTTCAGTTTCTGTCCTGCCATCTTTGCAATGGAGGCAGAAGGTTCTGGGAGAGTGGAGGAGTGGTCAGTTAGAAGCCATAACCTCGTCAGCTGCTGGTCTTCGTTAGAGGTTATCTGTCAGACTCCTAAAGCCATGATCAGATGTTTGAACTGCCTCAGAGCATTACCCCTTCTGTGAGACACTGATCAAATCCAGGTGACGTTGCACTGTTCATGGGGTCCCTTTCACAGGTTCAGCTGGGAGAACAGTAACTCACAGTGGGAAATGCAAACTCTTAAATTGGCATTGAGATTTCTGTCGTGGATGTACCCTGAGTTACGTTCTCTTTGCTTTTAGCAAGTGTTGAAAGTTGTCAATTGGTTGAAAATAAACCAAGAAAAGAAAGAAACGGGAAGAGAGGAGGCTGTTGGACCATCCAATCAATTACCTGCCGGTACAGATGTACTCCTGGTAGTTCCTTTATTAGTATATTTCAAGTTCATTTTTAAATGATTTAACTCAAAGAATTCCCACCACTTTCTATGAAAAAAATTGCACAAGCCCTGCTCTTCATGCCAACAAGGTTTTCTGATGCTCAGTGCTTCCCCACTCTCTTTTCCTTTACTCCTACTTGTTCCCATATGTATAAGCCCAAGTATTTCCTCCCCATCCTTAAGGTTTACATTACTTAAGCATTTGCTGGCTGGAGACATGCCTCCATCTACCTCTGCTTTAACAAAACTAGATGTATTTAGCTCTTTTAACCTTTTTCTATAAAACAGCTCTTCCAGATACTTCTTGCTGCTGTTCCTTAAATTGCCTCATTTGCCTTGACGTTATGATGGATTGCACAGAAATGTTGCACGTAACAGCACTGAGTCTGCTAGGGAAAAGTTGTCCTTTCAGAAATGTTTCAATAAGCTTGAGCTGCCCAACTGAGTTTGCATCACCTCAGTGTTTCGCATCGCTTGGCTATATTTCTGAGCTAGTACCACGCACCCCATAGCTGGGTTTGCTGCTCTGTGGATCTGTGGCTTGTCTTTTACTTGCCGATACTTTGCAGCTCTAGGTGCTCAGCTGGACCTGTGTGCTAAAGGCAAACCCTGCAACCGAGGACAATTGGCTCAGGGCTCCCTCCTGCTTCTTTATCCATACCAGCTGCAAGTCACTGAAGGACTTTGGTTCCAACATTTTAGGTATGGATTTGCGAAAGTGGTGCATTGAAGAAGACAGGAGGTATGATATACTGGAGTTTTAATATTCAGGATTGTCTACAAGATGTATTTTTGGTGAACCTGTGTTACTTTTTTCCTCATTTCATTATTCTGTACGTAAACAGTAGTAAATTTTCTTCTTTTTTATTCTTTGTTTCATTTTTATTTTCTATTCAATTAATCACTCGTATGACCATACATCTAATTTAAAATCCAAGATGTCATATAATTTTTGTTAACCTATTGAGAGAAAATATCCTTTATTTCTTTAAGAATTTTACATTTTGTGAACTAAATGTAATGGTCCAGAAATTACTTCCTTAAAGAAGGGGGTGATCAACTTCAGATCAGTTGTGTCATTTTTGACACCTTCTTGCGCTGTGAGAGTCTCCTTTCAGCTTTGCAATGGTAAAGACCACCACACTGTGTGATTTTGGCTTACCAGTTTCCTCTAATAAAAGAAATTATACAGTATTTTAATGGCAATAGTACTAGTCGTAGTAGCAGTGTGGTGAACTGTGATGTGAACTGTTGCTGTGGATATGACACTTTGGAGGGAAGGGATGCCACCCAGAGGGACCTTGACAGGCTCGAGAGGTGGGCCCATGCAAACCTCATGAAGTTCAGCAAGGCCAAGCGCAAGGTCCTGCACCTGGGTCGGGGCAATCCCAAGCACAAAAACAGGCTGGGCAGAGAATGGATGGAGAGCAGCCCTGCAGAGAAGGGCTTGGGGGTACTAGTGGATGAAAACTCAACATGAGCTGGCCGTGTGCACTTGCATCCCAGAAAGCCAACTGTGTCCTGGGTTGCATCAAAAGAAGTGTGACCAGCAGGTCGAGGGAGGTGATTCTCCCCCTCTACTCTGCTCTCGTGAGACCCCACCTGGAGTGCTGCGTTCAGCTCTGGGGCCCCCAGCGTAAGAAGGACATGGAGCTGTTGGAGCAAGTCCAGAGGAGGGCCACGAGGATGATCAGAGGGCTGGGGCACCTCTCCTATGAAGAGAGGCTGAGAGAGCTGGGGTTGTTCAGCCTGGAGAAGAGAAGGCTCCAAGGAGACCTCAATGCAGCTTTTCAGTACCTAAAGGGGTCCTATAGGAAAGATGGGGAGGGACTTTTTATCAGGGAGTGTAGTGATAGGACAAAGAGTAACATTTTTAAACTAAAGAGGGTAGACTTAGATGTTAGGAAGAAATTCTTTACTCAGCGGGTGGTGAGGCAGTGGAACAGGTTGCCCAGGGAAGTTGTGGATACCCCATCCCTGGAGGTGTTCAAGGCCAGGTTGGATGGGGCCGTGGGCAACCTGGTCTAGTGGAAGGTGTCCTGGCCCGTGGCAGGGGGGTTGGAACTGGATGGTCTTCAAGGTGCCTTCAACCCAAGCCATTCTGTGATTCTATGATTCTATACATATCTGGAAAGTTGCATGCAGTATGCATTAACCTCATTCATTGACCACTGCTTCGTGTTTCCCTCCTGCTGGATCTGTGTCACACAATTGCCGTAGCATAGCCCCTCTCTCGTATTGTGATGCCTGCACCAAAGAGACTTGGTTGGTCTGATCTGCGGTGACCTGTGGCATACAGGTTTGATACATAGAAGGTGAAGGCACCCAGAGGAGCCTGGCTAGAAGTGGGTATTGCACAGCTGTAATACAGTGACTTGAGGTCTCTGTGCTGAGTGACTGCACAGGCCACTGCTATTTGACCTAGCTTGTTATCAGTGTCCTCGTGCCCTACCCATCCCACGCGCGGATATGCTCTGGGACATAGCAAAGTTGGGAGATACAGCACAAAGGGTTCAGCCCTGCCACGAAGTCCAACCTAGCAGAAGACTTCAACACCAGTTTGGCTCTGTGCTTAAGGGTAGTGTCAGTGAAGGGACCCGCTCCCATTTGACCATGTGTTTGTTAGATGTCTTGCTGGTACGCTCCTGACTTTCCAGATTCAGTCCCCAGGGGTGCAGCAATATGGCCCCCTTTGGCTGCCAGCACAGTTGTATTACCTCCACAGTGTTTGGCAACCTGGTAAAATTTCTTTTCTGGTGGTTGTATTGGATTTGCGTGGTAAGGGTTTGGTAGCAGTGGGGCCACAGGGGTGGCCTCTGTGGGAAGATTCCAGAAGCTGCCCCATGTCAGATCAGAGCCAGCTCCAGCCGGCTCCACAAGGGACCCGCCGCTGGCCAGACCTGAACCAATGAGCAATGCTGTTTGCGCCTCTGGGAGAGCAGGTTTAAGAAAGGGAAAAAAAACTGCTGTGCAACAGCAGCTGGGAGCGAGAGGAGTGAGGAACAGCCCTGCAGACACCAAGGTCATTGAAGAAGGAGGGCAGGAGGTGCTCCAGGCGCCAGAGCAGAAGTTCCCCTGCGGCCCGTCGTGAGGCCCATGGTGGAGCAGGCTGTCCCCCTGCAGCCCATGGGGTACCGCATGGAGCAGACCGCCACGCTGCAGCCCGTGGAGGAGCCCATGGAGGAGCAGGTGGATGTGGCCTGAAGGAGGCTGCAGCCCATGGAGAGCCCCCCAGGAGCAGACTCCAGGCCAGAGCTGCAGCCCCTGGAGAGGAGCCCACGCAGGAGCAGGTGATCCGGTGGGAGCTGCCACCCGTGGGGGGACCCCACGCTGGGGCAGGGGCAGAGAGTGACCACGAAGGAGCAGCGGAGACGCAGCGATATGGGCTGAGCGCAGCCCCCATTCCCTGTTCCCCTGCGCTGCTCGGGGGGAGGAGGTAGAAGAGGGTGGGTGGGGGGAAGGTGTTTTTAGTTTGCTTTTAGTTTCTCACTGCTCTAGTTTGCTAGCTATAGTGATAAATTATATTAATCTCCCTATGTTGAGTCTGTTTTGCCCAGGATGGTAACTGGTGAGTGATCTCCCTGTCCTTATCTCAGCCCCTGAGCCCTTGTCCATCGTATTTTCTCCCTCTCTTCCTTTGAGGTGCGGGAGGGAGAGAGCGGTTGTGGTGGAGTTCCGCTGCCCATCAGGGTGAAACCACCACAGTGGTGTAGCCAATAGGTGTTTACTGTCACAGCAAGGTGTGTGATATTTATTCCTCCCATACACTCCACTGATACAGCAACGCTGGAACTTTGTAACGCACAACTCCTTTCAAGGCTGGCCTGGTTCTTTGCTGACCTACAGAGCAGAAAATCAAGGCTGCTGACATGGCGTCATAGTGTGGTACCCACAGAATCATGCTAGATAGGTGCTAAATGTGCTAAATTCTGTATGTTGATTTTTCTGCTGGAAGAGGAGGTATCCAGTGCAAGACCACCCTTGCGTGCAGAAGCAGTCTACTGATGCATTAGAAGGAGACAGTGAAGAGGAAGAAATAGGAAAGGAATAGTCCTGATCTGAGTGCTGACCAACCAAATACCCTATTCTGCCCAAAGATACATAGATGACATTCTTAAGTTCCTAAAACTTTTCCGAGTGTTGAAACTTCACAGTAAATGTTTTTTTAGTTAAATGGGATTCCACCAAAATGGTGATATATTCAGCTATGTGTGTCTTCTGATGAGCACATCCAACACCATTGCATTGTGGAGTCTCCTTCTCTGGAGATATTCAAAGCCTGCCTGGATGCCATCCTGCGCAACGTGCTCTAGGTGATCCTGCTCGGCAGGGGGGTTGGACTAGATTATCTTCAGAGGTCCCTTCCAACCCTGCCCATTCTGTGATTCTGTGATTCTGTGATATCTCACTGCCAAAGGATATCTGTGCCCGGGTGAAAAGGTGTTAGTTAGCTACTCAGATGTGGAAAGTACAAGTGATTTTAATGGGAATTTGAAAATGATCAGCGTGCTTGATCATTTATCCTGTTGTCTCCATGTGAATTCAGAAGCCCAGCTATAGATACCTCCATCTGAAGTTCTTGGATAGAGTTTATTCAGCCCCAAACTAACTGCCAATGCATATAGAACCTGGATATCCGTATGGTATAGGAGGGCATTTTTGTGAGGTGTTGTTGGTTTCAATCCATGAGCTGAACAGAGCAATATATGAAGCATGCAAAGAGGGCACACATCAGGGGCAGTGTCACCTGTGGATTCTGGTTACTGTCTGGGCCCCTCATCCTCAAAGAAGCCGACCAAAGTCAGAGACATCTGCACATGGAGATCAACTTGCAGGATGAGGCAGGATGAAATTCTGATGTTAGAATTTGAGTAAATGCCTTAAAATTTGAAAGCAGGCCTGTCTGCTTGTTCCTGCCTTCTGTGCTTGTGATGTCTCTTCTCTAGCTTTTTGAAATCTCTCTTCTGGAGGAGCTCAAAGAGTTTGATGATTACCTTCTTCTCTTTGCCCTTCAGACGGCTCTAGATATTTTCTCCATCTGAACTGATTCATATACTACATGGTATAAAGACTGAGTAGGTGGATGTCTGGATTTTCCTGTCCTTTCAGGTAGCCTGTGTTATCATTCGAAGTGGCATTCTGGGTATAAACTTTGGGTGTGCACTTCTTCTTTTTTGGTCTTCTGCTGTCTCTTTCATTTCTGTTTCTGGGTTGGATTGTATAAATGATGGTTCTTCAGTGGTGGCTGACTTCCCGTTTGCTGCTGTGGGTAAGTATCTCTTTCAGTTCTGCATGTTAAAATAGAAAAAAAAATTATGAGATCAAAAGCTGGGGTAGACTCTCATGGTGCAGCTTGGTAGCTTTGAAAAGAGCTTCACTGGTATTTCATTGCTATGGACTGACAGATGTCACTTTAACATGTCTCCAGGTGCTTATAATCTCCTCTCTCACACTGGGGAATAAAGGCTCCCAAGGAGCAGCATGGAGATATTTATGGGTGAGAGTTAGCCCCAAGGTCTATAGACTGCACTAGTACTGTCATTCGAGGCTGTGTTCCCCCAGCTTTGCCTTATTTATGACCTCCCCGCATTATTTTAAAATATGCCGTGCTGTCTGTCCTTTTTGTGCCACAGGCTCTGGAGGAAAGAGTGGCGTCTGCAGAGCAGAGGTAGGGAGCTCATGAGTGTCGTTTCCTCCCCTTCACCCTTCAGAGGAGATACCAGGTCTGCCAGGACAGATAAAAGAATTGGCACCAGCTGGGCTGGACCGGAGTAACACAGCTCCTGCAAGAGGCTGCATTTACAGTGTGGGGCTGTGCCGTCTGCGAGTGGATTGTCGCAGATGGTTTGGGAACTGGCTGCGCTTCCCACCTCTGGCTCGTCCTAACTGGGTTAACGTGTTCTCCTGTCTTGCAATATTGTATCTGTCAAATGCCAGATCTGTATAAGCTGAGGTGTGTTGAATGTGAAACATCCCAGTCTTTTGCTGTACACCAGAGTACAGAGAGATTCAAAAGATGAAGCGCTCACTTGGATGAGGAGCTGTGGTAGGTTCCAGGGACAAGGAAGCCTGAACTGAGGCTCCTGAATAAGTAGTTGCTTTTCTTGAAGAATGAAATGTTGAATGTTGAATTTTCTTGAAGAATGAAATTGTTTTAAATAAGAACCAGCTGCTCTTCATCCACATGCTGCCCTCCCACCAGCAGCAGTATAGCTGTCAGCCTTGCCTGTCCAAACTGAAGTATAGATGCCTGGGCACACATGAGGATGGAGGTGCGATTTCATTTAAGAGAAAGAAGAGGGGGGAGAATGGAGAGCCCCAAAAAGACAGAGCATGTTGGCACTGATGCCCTCTCTGGAAGATTAAAGGACCCTATACGTTCCTCTAGGGTTATGTCTGCGTGGATGAGTGTGGACAGTTGCTTGTCTACTCTCACGCTTTGAGCTACCAGGATGCAGGCCAGCTCTGATATGAAAACTGAAACCACAGTGGTGTGAAAATGTGCTCGTGTTTACCATAACCACTCTCTCAGCAGGGCTTATCAACACAGTTCTTAGATTTTTGGTCAATGCAGCTACCTAATATCCAGACCAGTCTGGCTTACTTCCAGGCAGCTCAGACCACAGGCAGCTGCATGCACTGCTCTACGCAGACACTTTATCCTCACTTGCGTTTTTGTTTGGTTAGTTACAGTGGCTATCACAGTGGCTTCTACAGCAATTGTACATGGATAAGAGCAAACTGGCAGTCATTCTCACAGCAGAAGCAAACTGGTCTTGTGACAACAACATTCTTAGTATATAATTTCAGCTCTTTTGGATTGTTCAAGTAAAATGTAAAAATGAGAACATACTGAAACCAAAGGAAAAAAAAAATGAAAAACAGAGCAGCTCTAAGCTATTACTTATTTAAAAATCACTTTGAAATGAAATTAAGCTTTTCAAAGATGAATGGGTTTCTTGTGGCTCCAAAACAAACAATAAGCAACAAAATCCAGACTTGCTTGTGCAGAAATGATTTAGGTGGTGACTGGGGAGGAGATGGTCATAGCAGGCTGAGCTGAATAAAGTACACTTGCAAGTTATTGAAAAACCCACGTAGGAGGGAGTCCCGCTGCAAATCTGTAAACCGATATGACTCAACTTCATTCAGATAAGGTTTTCATAGGGGAATAAAAGACAAAACTTCTGATCTTGGTTGCTGTCATAGAAAATAGGGTAATAAATGGTCCTGCTAGTGTCTTAATCATAGCTTATGCAGAATTTTCTATTGCCAACATTCCTTCGCTTCATATTGTACTTGTACTTTGACACAGCGCGATTGCGTGAGTGTTTCAAGGGAACTCGATAGCTCTTCCAAGAGGAGGCTTGACGCCTTGTAGGCCACCAAAGCTGGGCATGTCAGAAGAAAGGCACAAGATGAAAAGCAGCTGAGGGGACTTCCTGGCTGGGGATTGTGCAGAAGGCCATCAGCCTGCTTTTATAGAAACAGAAGTAACAGAGAGAACCGAACTGTTCAGGCAAACAATGACAGATGGATCTGGGGAGTCCAGCTTCTCCCTTAAGCAACGTCTGCTGGTGTTGGAAGTATTCAGAAAGCCACACCACACTTAAAATGAAACAAACAAATAAATCTACAAGAAGAAAAAGAACAAACCAAGATAACAAATTAGCTGCCAAAGTACATGCTTGCTGTGATAACTGACATTTTGACAATAAAGCTGCATGAAATGTTCCCTTGCGTTTGCATAGCACCAGTCATACAAGATAGAGAGCAAAGATCATTCAGTACCGTAATCAAGAGTCTGAGCCCTACTGGTTCTGGTCATGTCCAGAAATTGCAGGTACTAATCTCTTGATCCTGCCTGAAAAATGATTATTTATCATCCCTGCTGGTTTACCTGCGTGTTTCTGCTAAAATATGCAGAACGCAAAACACTTCAAAATATTGGTAAGTGAAGCTTCAGTAGATTCTTGTGTGGTTTGTAACTCTTGTGATCCATTTTGAGTCAGGAAACAGAGATGCAAAATGGTTATGCTCACAGAAAGGTGGGAAGAGGGAACACTATGGCTCTGAACAATGTTATTTATATGGAAGACCTATACTTTTATAAAGAAAGAGATGAGGAAGCGTATATACTGTGCCTAATTAAAAAAAAAGAGTAGTGCTACAGTGAAATTCTGTGAAGTTCTCGAACTTGTTACTACATTTGGTCATTGATAAATATGTTGGTACCCTGCTGGCTACCTCTGTAGAAAGCTGTGTAAGCTTTTGGAGCACGAGTAAAAACTGAATTATTCGCAGTTTAACATGTCATTTCTTTTCATGCTTCGTATCTTTGAAAACAGTGTCATTTTTAGCTCTTCAAAATACATAGGCACTAGTTTCATTTTTCCAAAAGTATGTATTTTAAGCAGGGTGTTTGAACAGTGCTGGCAACTTTGTATTTCTAAATGTTGGTGTTCTGGTTTTCATCTAAATAAAGCAAGCAGGGTTTGCAGTGGAAAACCAAGTTTGTAAGCTCAAAAAATATGGTTAGAAAAAATATGTGGAAAAATGAAAACATAAATTAAAAATATCTGTGTTAAAATTGGACCGCAACGCCTGCTGCAATATTACTGTTACTGATCCAGTTGCTGTAGAGAGCAGAATACCAGTACCAGGTATAAAAGCACCGGAATTAACTTTTAGCTATTCCAGCAGGGCAGAGCCCTGTGAATCACATGATGAAGCACAGATGAAATCCTCTTAAGTAAACATCATACCGGGCTGGCACTAATTCTCCATGCACCCTAGGAGGACTGCTGATGTGGCATTCCCCAAGCGCACATTTGCTTTGCGTAATTGTGGGCAGTCGTTCTCAGGCACGGTACGCCTAAGTGTAAGCTCTTACACCGCCTGCTACGGGCGAGCAAAAATAGATGGATGGGGAAAAGCAACATCTGAGCGTGGCCACGTGCTCGCCAGGCCGCCTGCTGCACCCCCCGTGGTCACGGCTGCCCCAGGAGGTGGGATAGCCTCCCTCCTGCGCACCGCAGTCCCACGCCCGGGTCCAAGCCCACCGAGACCCAGGCCATGTCCTGCTGGGCCTGCGTCGTGCAGGGGCTCCAGAGCCACGTCTCTGGCGTCACCTGAGGCTTCCCAGCAGCCTTCTGCTTCAGCACGGAGTGCTGAGGATCCATCTGTTTCACAGCAGTGTTTAATTTGCTGAGTCAGGACTCCGTGAACTGATTCAGACCTGGGTTTTGGTGACTAATGCCAGGCACGCCCTTCCTCCTAGGCAGCTGTAGCTCCTCAGTGCTCCCAAGCCCTGTTCTGCCAGGCAGCTACAGGACTGGAGACCAGCTGTGCTTTCTTCCATGTGAACAGGTAGTGACGGATAAGGCCTTATCCCCAGGTGGTTGTTTTTTATTCATGCGAATGTGCCAATTAATAGCCTGAACTTTTTTTTTTTATCTATATAGTTGTACAATTATAAAATAAAATCCTTGCACACCCTATAGTGTACAGGATCAATCTTCTCGAAGAGAGAGCCTGGGCAGGGTACTGTGAAACTCATGTTGTTGCTCTTCTCAGTCAGCTGGGATCAGATGTAGAATAAAGCAAGTATCCTGGGAATACGTTTAGCACTGAAAACTGTATGGTAGGCATAGTTTTATCTACGTAAAGCTGTCTTCTACTAGGTTGTTTTATCATTCACATGTAGAAGCCTAAGATTTACAGGAACACTCTGAGTGAAAGCTCTGCCCCAACTTCCCTTTGCCTCTCCTCATCCATCAAGCATAAAAAGCATAATATAATATAAACACAACAATTTCCCACTGAGATAACCATACAGGATCACCTCCAGGTGCTCTCTGCACTCTTGGTGCAACTTTTCCGTATTTCGTTTAGCAAGAATTTGAAAGCACTAGCAGTTTGATCATTGCTGTGATCTCTGTGGTTCCAGGAAGCCCACCAGTCCTTGCAGGCTCCACCGTGGGACTGCCTGCTCCAGTCTGGGGGCTACCCCACATTCTTCATTCTAGGTGTCTCTATCGGTGAGACTAAAATGCTTGTTCTGCCGACCAGGCCCATCCATTATGTGCAATTTGTGTCTTGAAAGCTTCAATGCAGAAGCCAATGACATCCCCAGTGAGTTAAACCTTCTAAACCAATATTCTAAAAAGGCTTTGGAGTTCCTTTGGCTTGGGCTGAATCTTCCTCCTATGGGTTTTCTTGGGTGTCTTCAGCTTTCATATCTCGAGTTAGATAATTTATCATCCTCTGAAATACTTTTGGTATATGCATGAATATGAAAGGTGCTCTGCAAAATTTGTGGTGGTTTGTGCTCTGCCTTAATTTGTCAATGTCACTGTAATTGGATGACCCAGACTCCAAATCAAAAACCAATAAGACATTTTGCTCTTGACTGTAGGAAAGTGGGCCACTATTTTGAATTACATTTCTCGAAGTTATTGCAAAGCTTTGACTCAGTTGTTGGGGAAGTCATTGAGTTATTTTGTTTTGTTTTGTTTTTCCTTAATAGTTGCTCTATGGGTAGCTAAAGATGATGCAGATGTGGTCAGGCCACTTTCTACCACCCAATATAATCCCTCACAGTTATCCACTAAGACAAGGAAAAAATGTAAGGGCACATTGTGGTGTGTCACCTGATGACATACCTGTTTGCATTGCTCAAATCCTTGCAAATTTAATGAAAATAGGTTGTATTAGAGCTTTAGCTTCTGTTCTTTATCTTCTGTGAATGTTTCCCTTAATCTTATACCAAGTGGAATGTTTCACACTTCTTTGCCATGACACGCTGTGAAACATTTGACTATTGTTCTTATGTTCCGGTAATGTCAATCACGTTTTTTTTTCTTACTTAGAGCCCAACTTGTGATGCCATGTGAGGCAGCATACTGACTAGGAGAAAACCTGACTGCATAGCTGTAGTTTCAAATCCTCCAACAGGTTTGCTTAGGAGTAGCATTGCACAAGGACCTAGTTTAGAGCTATCACAGGGAGCAATTAATCTCTGCCACTCCATGCTCATTCTAGAAACACCTGACGCCTGGAGAGCTCCCTGGAGTCATCTCGCTTCCTGCCATCTTTCAGTGGGGGGCTTTGATGCTGTTCCAGAGCACATTTACTCTGTCAAGTAGCCCACGGTCCCTTCGGGGCCCTTACACGAAGGCGATTCTCACTACAGGAGCAGTAGAAATACTGATCACACAACATAATCCACTGAGTTTCCATAGACCCCAGATTTAATGGAAGATGAATTTCTTTTTGTGTCTGCCTCAGGCAGCCATTAATAGTTCCCAGTGTTATTCTGGCAGTATGTTTTCTTCCCCTTCAGCTCTTAAGCGTTTTCCGTGGACCACGTTTTCACCAAATCACAACCCAACAGCAATGTGCCTTTTCAGGTATTGACCTCTGCAGAGCGCGGCAAGTGCCTGGACAGCTCTTCATGTGTGTTCTTCCAGTCATTGCTGGTTGTGTGCTGACATCGCTGCAGCTCGTGGTTTCCGGGATGAGGCCTCCCTCCACTTGGGCAACTCCACCTCCTTTGGCCTTTGTCTCCACATCATCTGCAAGTACCATCTGGCCTGGGATCCCGTTAACAAACAAATTCTTTCATCTGACCCATGGGATGCCTATGAACACATTGCGCTTGGGCCTCGTCCAAAGCTTTAGTCACTTCACTAGAAATGATTCCTTGAAATGCTGTATTTGGCCTAAATGACTCACCCTGAGGCTGGGAATTCACAGCTGATACCTTTAAAAAAATACCCTAAATTTCTGTCTGTGTTTATAGCTCATTCCATAGCCTGTCCATTGCACTATCAATTATGTTTTCTTCCTCGTCTAACAAACTATGAGTTGCCTTTGTTAAACTCTTTTCAAAGTTACTGGTAATACAAGAGTTTCTGATGGCCTCCCCCTGGGCACAAGGTCTCTGGGTATTACTCACTCTGAATTCAACTGAGTAAGTTCTGCCTCACTTAAATCATCTTCTGACCCAGGACATATAGGGAAACCCCCAGCAAAAGCTTCCTCAATGCAAATAACCATCTGCGTAGAGGTTGCCCTATTGCTGCTTTTGGGTGTGCTGTTTATTTGGCATTTCCAAGGAGCTGGGTTTCCACTTTTTTTCCTTCCTGCACTTCACGAAAATGTTTTTAAGTGTCCCCTTTGTAAGGTGCACAGCCTGCAAAAGGCTTTGGCCTTGCCATCCAGAAGCATCTAGATGCTGTCCTGCTTTCCCTTAACCCACAGTAAGCAACAGCTCAGTGACTGGAAAGCCCTCCTACTGAAGGCCAACAAATTTCTTAGAAAAAACGCTGCTTCTATTTTGAGTCCACTGCCACGGTTACAAAGTAGAAAAAGGCTGGTGGGGAAAGGCAGTAATGTGCCCAGCCCAGACAGCAGCATTGGCTTCTTTTACTACCGCTTGCTCAGAGGCAAGAATTGTAATATAAAACCGCATAGTGTGTTATGGATAAAATACAGCACCGTCTTTTGGAGGAGGTGCTCTCTGGGCTAGTCATTTTAAACCATTCATTCCCTTGCCTATCTGTAGGGGGCTGGGGGCTGCGGGCTGCAACCTGGAGGCCACTGGGGGAAATTGAGCTGCCAGAAAGGTAATGGTAGTTAAAGCCATGCACAGTTTTTGTGCAGAGGAAGACCTAATTCAAGTCAAAGCATTGACAAGAGACTCACATGACTCTTCTGAGTCTGAATCTGGCCTTTGGGCTGGGACCTAGACTTGAAGAGTCCTGCTTTTAGGTGATCAAGCTTTTAGGCTTGTTGCTAAAATACTCTCCTTGTTAAGCAAACAGCAACTGAGGCAGTTCGCCAAACCACCTTGTGCTCACTGTCAGAGTGAAAGAACATTGACTCATACCTCTGCCAATCTGGTTTATGGTTGCTGTGTGGTCAGAGATCAGGAGGGTAATCTAAGGCACTGATCCAGGTGGGTTACCAATCCCTTTGCAATAAAACGTTTGTTTAGAATAGACGTTCTTAGGAAGACTAGCATCAGAATCGTACGTAATGGCTTTTTTTCCTCTTTTTTGACTTTTTAATGGAAAAGAAAAGCCTAGAATAATTTCTTACTACGGCGACACAATCTCGTTTAACTTTATAAACTCTGTAATGTAGAATGACTTTCATACAGCACAACAGCTGACACATAAACAGCATTATTTTATCAGTTCTGTGACTCACTTGACATCAGTCCACATTTAGTCATACTTCAAGGAGTGTTTGATGGGTAGGGAAATTTGTTTTAGTTAGCAAGCAAATTAATATTTTAGTTCATTTTATCTATGGTGTATATCTACAACTGTAATAAAATAAAATTTAGGGCAAAAGTCTTTTCTAAGGCCCATGGCTTGCGATCTCAGATTTGTAGGCAGCAGAGAGCTTTTTTACTCATTTTTTTCTGCCTTTTTCTTTTCCCCCAAAGGGGAAATTGCTTAGTAAGCAGGGCCTTCTGGGCTCATGAATAGAAATGGTAGATGTGTGGCTGAGACCCCTCTATCTGTGCTTGTCTCTTCGCTGAAGGAAAGCCGGCTTGCTTCATTTTTTTTTTCTCATGAAGGGTGACTTTTTCCATCGTTCTGAGCATGAGAATTATCGATCCCCCGTTGCCAAAGATATCTGAGATCTGCCCAGCCATCTGCTGTTCCTTTGGGACCGCGATGCTGTGCGTCCCTTCCCCCCCATCCCGCGTGGATCCAGGGGTTTCCTTTTGCAGAGGAGGGAGGTGGTACCCTGGCAGCTTTCAGCCCTGATGCCTTCACACCTGGTGCTCTGAGTGCCTTCCGCTAACCTAGCGTACTGCAAACTTTTTCTTCTCTGTAAAATTCTCCGATGAAAGAGGAACCCAGGAGGTTATATAAGGGGAAAAAAAAAAAAAAAAAGACCCAACTATAAACACACTTATTTTCTAAGGTGATCAGCGGATCAGTCTAGACACTTCTGCAAGGAGTACTATATAAAACCAATCAGCTGCAAAATGCTTCATGCTGCTGAAGAACTGATTTATGCATGTCTCAGCTCTTCTGTTCCATTCCTATGAAGACAGGAATGAAAAACAAAACCACCTATATTTTAAAAATGTTAAAGGACGCCTAAACACAGCTATTTGAAATGGAGGAAAAAAAGATACCTGCAACAGGGAGATCATCAACTTTTTCTCGCTGCTCTACTGANTCAACTTTTTCTCGCTGCTCTACTGAGAAGTCTCTGCTAATACCCAAATCTATTAGCATTGCTGAGACACATCATCAACTGTAACATCAATCCTTTCGTAGGTATAAATTGGAAAACAAAGTTGTGCTTTCTGCTCATCTTCCTCTGATGATCTTCCCTATCTCCACTGTCCTACCACTCTTTGTGCCTGACTGCTGAACAGCTTTTGGGCACGAACTTCTTTCAGCTAAGCAGATACAGCTGAAGTTTTCACACTGCCTGGATTCTCTACTTGGAAAAAGCTCAAGACAAATAGGAGAGGTTACCAGATCCCTTCCTGTCATCTGTAAATAATTTTCAAAGACTACAGAGAACGTTGCAGACATGTCAAGTTTTCAGTAA
>VXAL01007452.1:16384-43769 GCA_013399475.1 Chauna torquata | reverse complement strand
GGGGGGGGAGCTGGTTTCCTCTTCCCCAAGGCACAAGCCTGTTTCAATAGATGGCCCTAGAGCTCCTGTATGACTGAAATTACTTCCTCACCACTGTTTCTAAAGCTGAAACCTGAATAGCTTTAATCGCTGAAAAGGGCAGTAATCTCCTTGAAGTGCATTGTCTGTTGTGTCTTATTGCTATTATGGAGTAGAATTTACACATTAAAAAGGAACATAATTAGCTTTCTGCATTTACTGGGTATTATAACAACAGTTGTGACATCACTGACAGCCAATCAGAGCCTTTAGGTTGTATGCAGAATCTAAAATCCTCTCAGAAAAGAAAATACGTAGGATACATTATTCTGGCCTGTGTCTGATGTCTCTTGTTTCAGAGACTCCTTCAAGGGTGTAGAAGGCAATAATAATAAAAGCGTTGATTACTCACTAATGTATTCTGAAACTGGTTCTTGAATGTGTGACATAAACTATACAAGGAAATAAATAGAAAACGAGATCTAATCTTCCAAATGTGATGTTTCTTGGAAAATAAGGGGAGGCACAGGAATATTTTGATTCTGTTTCTTTTTGCACCACAAATGCAACAGCTGTAAACTGAAGCTCATCATTATGTTTTATGGACTGGAAAAAACATTTTAAGGAAACCCGAGAGTTTTCTGGGTATCCACTGAATAACATCATTTTGTAAATACACTATATCTTCCTGCTCACTCTTTTTCATCTACTTAAACAAAACAGGTCGGAAGTGAACTATTTAAAACTCCAGGTAAGAGCTGAATTCTCCCCTGTTTTGCATCTTGAGCAGTCATTTAGAAAGCAAGCGTGAGAAACTGCCAGATTTGAATTTTTTTTTACACTCATTGAGTGGGTGCTTGAGATCAAAACAGGTGTAAGCCAGTAAAGAATTAAGGTCCTTATGTTGGCAGACTCAGACCTACTTAAGGCAGAAGGAGTACTCTTACATAAAGCCTAATTTGGACCAATGTGGTGATGTCTCCTCATCTAGCACTGATTTTCCTATTATCATTTCTGCCTACATTCTTTGTGTACCTTCTTCATCTGCAAAAAGCTGCAGAATTAAGCAATTCTGTTGTGTAGTTAAAATTATAAGTGGAACGGAGATGAAGTTTAAGTTGGAACTTGAAGACAGAGAGAGCAAGAGAGAGTGGAAGCTGTGGAGAAGAAAGTTCTTCCTGAGAAGGGCCACAGTTGTGTTGCCTGCTTGGAGTGAGAGGCAAATAAGTGCTAAACGGAGCTTGAAAAGCAGTGGCATTTTGAGCTAGATCCTGAAATGAATAGGGTCTCCTTGCTAGGTGAAGAAGAAACAGCAGTAGATCTCTGGGCAGTGTTTTTCTGTGTGGTGGAATGGATGAGCTGGTATGTGTAAAGAAAATGCCAGTGGACTGAAATCAGGATTTGAGTAATGTGACAAATCCAAAGAAGGACATATTTCGGCATGGCCAGTCTTTTGGAATAACATTCTGTCCCAGGCTATGGAGAATAATGTGCTTAACCACTTTTTGAGTTGTGTAAGGCTGTATTCTTAGGTGTGCTTGATTTTCCATGTTTACCTTATGGTCACAGGGAAAATCGTAGGTTGCTATGTGTAACATGGGGAGCATACGAGCGTCAGCCTCCTGTGTAGCAGTGAAGTAAATGAACACTGCACTGTTTATGCACGCAGACGTGGGAGAGACAGAACCTTCCCCTCTGAAAGCCAGAATAGTGACTGCAGAGTAGCTGCTTTGTCTATGAGCTGTAGCAGAGAGCATTGCCTCTGTGTTTTCCTCGCATGTGCTTTGTCCAGTCTTAGCAGCCTAACCTTGGCCTGGCAAATCTCTTTGCTAATGTGTAGAGAGTGATGCAGACAGCTGCTCTGCAATACCACATGGGATACAAAGTTCATTTGCTTTGTGCATTTGCTCAGGGGAAAAAGGGCAGGATCGGGCCAAGGCGAGTTTCTCTGCTGCCTGACCCAGCGGATGTGCAGGCAGCTGCCCTCTTGTTCTCCTCCATACCTCCATTCTTCTCCCTCTAAGTGTGGATTTTGAAAATCACCACTTTAGGAGACAGTGCTATCTTCTGCTGCCACGCAGAGGCTGAGGAAGGGACCAACAATGAAAAAATTAAATTGCCTATCTTGCCTTGCAGGCAAACCTAATTTAAAATGTATCATACTCCATTACATTTGGATTTTGCTTCCACAGCCTAAGTCAGATAATCAGAGAAGTAAATACTTCTATTTTCCATGATTTGCTTTTGTGTTGGTATTTGCTTGATGTTTCAAAGATACTGTCGATTTTGCAGGCTTTTTTTCGCATGGGCTTTTTTTCTAAGCAGATTTTGTATCTTGAATTTGAAATCAAATGGGTTACAATGACTTGTCAAACTGGATGAGTTTGTCTGCTGGCAGGTAGGTGTGGAAAAGCTGCTTCTTTGAAGATTGGCCGGCAATATTAAATAACTGCGAAATGGAAGTGAGGCGTTATGAGTTTCCGTGTGTGTGTGCAAAGTGCCCATGAGGTTTCGCTTAGATGGCTTGCTTCAGCTTGCAGGTGTCAGCAAGATGCTTCTGGCCCTCGCCCCAGGCTCTCCTGGCGCCTGTCCCCGTCCTCTTCCTCATTTCCAGGGCCTCCGTTCTCCAGGCCGGGGCCTCCTTGGGTGCAGCCGGCCACGCACTTTGCCGGCGCTCACCTCAGCAGCGATGGAGTGAGCCAGCCCCACCTGTTGGCACTCCGTGCAGGCCAGGGAAGGCGGAGGAGCGTTAAGGTTGTTTCCCTCATGCGTGTCCGCTGGCTGCACCATTGCCGTCGCCATGTCACGGCTTTTGAAACAGAACCGGAGGGTCCCTGGGGGTCTGGCCTGGGAGGCCGTTAAACCGCCAGCCAGTGTGGCTAGGGGCCGTTTCATGGCGGGGGGGGGACGGGAAGGGCCCTTCCCCCTGGGGATAACGTGATTTCTTAAGAGGTCTTTCATGCGACGCAGGCGCCTAAAGGTGTGCCAAGAGGCCTCGAGCAGCTGGGGGCTGCCCCCTCCACGGCGGTGGCTTTCGACTGCTTTTTAGTTGGTGGCCCCCAGAATAGTACAGCAATGAGGTGTGAGCACAGGGAACTCGAGCCGAAGAGAGGTTTGTGCTTTCTTAGTTGTTTTTCACCAATGTGCTTTGAGGGTCAGGCTGCGGGCTGAAAACCGCAGCTGGAGGATGTGATGCATGGTGTGTGTGTGTGTGTGTATTTTGGGTCTGGGGAAAGGCACAGCTTTTCCTTCCCACTTCTCATCTGCAGAGGAAAAGAAGTGCAAGTGGAGGTGGAAGCAGAGATGGAGGTGGAGGTGAGCCTCCCGTGTAGAGAAAGTAGCTTTGGTTGCCACTGCTTGCAACCTGCTCTTCCAGCTGAATCCAGGAAAAATTGCTGCCGGATAAAAGGTTTTCTAAGCAGCTTGGTATTTGCAATGTGCAGTTGTTGATGTCTGTGTTTGTCCCATACAATATGTGCCATCAAACCTGTTTGCTTTGAAAGTGTATGCAGTTTTACTTAGCTGAGCTACAACGTTAGTAAGGAAAAAATACTTTGTTTTGCAATACCTATTTAATACTCATATCTTACTGGAGACAGTGACAATAGTCACTGTCATAAAATCAAATTTGGATCCCACTATTTGTTAACTTAAGGGGGACATATGGACTTGCTGCAAGACGGCTCCATTGGAAATGCGTTCTCAACAGTCTTAAACTTAATGTGTGGTGTGAATGCCTGTACTTCGTGGTTTTCCTCCTGTGCTCTTCCAACAGGTATATATGTAAGTATATATATATTCAATGGCTGATTGCTTATCAGAAAATCACTAGCTCCTTGCTTGTTGGAATTTTGCTAATGCTCATATTGTGTATGTTTTGCATTGCTGGGGAGCAATTGTTTGTAAAAAAAAAAGTTGACTTCTTTCTAAAGTGTTTGAACAGAATACTTTGGTTGAACTTACAAGCTAATGATAACAGATTTTTTTTTCCTGCCTTTTGTGTTCTGCCTATTATGTAGTAATGGCTGAAACAGATTTTTTTGAAATACAGGAAGGTCCCAGGAGATGGCAGTGTACAATAACACATTTCAAAATATTTCTTGGAAATTAAAAGCATTTCACAATTAAAATTGTGTTCTTATTTTGTAGAACATTCCTATTAATATTTCAGAGAAGTTTATCAAACGAACAAAATGATCAGGTTTGTTTGTTTGTTGGTAGCCTACTTTAGGAGACAAGTTTGCATACCTTATCTTTTATAGAGGGAACCACCACTGTGTGTTAACTGAACCACTAGATGCTAAGATACAGTTTGCCTTGTTCAGCATCTTCATGTGCAATTCAGTAAAATAGGTTGTAGTCTGCATTTGTGGTTAAGATAGCTCATTCAGTTCCTTTTTTTTTTTTTTTTTTACTGTAATGTTACACGTGGTTTTCCTATATATTCCTGTATTGCAATTTAAGCTCTGAGAATCACCTAATTTAGCACATTTTTAGTAATGTCTATACTACTTAGATGTACCTAGTGACTCAGTTTTAATAATTGTACTCTACTAAATAAATACACATTTTACTCTTTTAATTGAGGGAAAACAAATCTATTGAGATTAAGAAAATTTTCTATCAACTCCAGCTTTGCATTTTTCCATTTTTTGAGACTATAACCTGGTTTTTTTTTTTAGCATTTAATTATGACTGTTGAGATTTGTTAAGATGAAAGTCAACATATCTTACCAAAATTACATCACATACTCTTTTGGGAAAGAAGATTTAATTTTAAAGAAAGGTGCTTATATACTGTAGAAGACTGAAGGAGCTGCAAATGTCTTCTCTTTAAAGTTTCACAGTTGGATCTAATATTTGGAGCTTGCTTTTGCAATGAAGTCCAGCGGACAACATGTGAATTTCTTTGTGGAATTTTCTTATTATTATCTGAGAGTGTTGAAAAGGATTTCCTTCCATTGTGGGAACAGTCTAGGGCCAACTCTGTAGGTTACTTCTACCAGACTAAGTGCCTCTTGTGTTCTGGTGCCAGCTTTGAGCCCATTTTTGAACTCCATCTAAGAATAGCACTTGTCACTGCAATGGGACCCTGTAAACAAGGTCATACAGTAACACCTGTATGAACTCAAAGACTTCACGGTAATAAAGGAGTTATAAAAAGCAGAAGTTGTTACAAAATGTCAAGTTCTATCTGTTATTCCTTTTTGCAGTAGCTGGTGTTCGTGAAGATGTCTTTTTGATCTGGAAGGAGTTGGAGGAAGCCAGGACTACACTGAGCCAAGTTCAGAAAATTTTATCGGAATCTGACCGGCCTGCTTCTGGAGATGGTATCATTTACATTTCCTTCAAAACAGTTACCATTATATTCATGATCAATTTCTTTTATTAATGAACAGTTTTGATTATGCATTGATTTGGGAACAATTTTCTCTGAAATGTCTGTGTATAGGTAGCAGCTATACTTGGCAGCTAAACTTAGGGTTGCTTGAAACTTTCCATTGCAAATCTGTTTACTGCTGCTTAAAACTTACTAAACTTTAACAGCTAAGGCTGAAACATGCCATTTTTAATTCACCAGTGACTAGGTTTAGAAATTACCTAGATTTCAAGATATTGAAACTCCTTTTTCATGTGCTCTCTCCCTCTCTGCCTGGAGTATGACAATTTTTCTTTTACAATAACAATTTTTTTTTACAATGGAGTAATTTTTTGATTTTGTTCTACACAATGTTGGGGAAGTACCCCATCATGGTCTTCTGTGGATAGCCTCCAACCTGATAGGCAGGTTGTTTCCCTGAAAGGGAAGAAGTGTGGGTTTGAATTCTCTTAGTCAAAGGTAGGACTGAAGCCGATTCTGGATGAGTGCTCTGACAACTCTTGCATTAAGAAACATGGAGGAACACCCACATCTGCTCATTAAACTAATAGTTTCCACCATTATGTTTGGCCTAGAACATGATGCATTTGGATTGAGCCTTACTGGGGACAGAAGCATAGCTGGTTTCTGAATCCCTGGAAGGCTTAAAGAAGGGCTGGTATGAAGCTACTCAGCCCTGATAGATGGAGGTGCTCTGAGCATGCTCTGGAGCGGAGTGATAACACTGGGGCAGAATCTGTAGAGTCTAGGAAGCTTCAGTGTTGGATTGTAACTAAGTGGCTGGATTTTCAGGTTCAGAGTTATGATTATCAGTGATTGTCATACTCTGCATTACTCACTGGCTTTAAAATACTTACATGGGGTCTGGTGATATTTTTTGTGTACGTTGATAAAAAGTTCAGGCTGTTTTAGAATGAGTCATCAGTGATTTTATGTAGCTCCAGTATTGTTTCGCAGTGCAATTGCTTTCACTTTGGTTAGGTGGAGGCTGGGGCCAGATGCCCTTTTCTGGATCACCCACTGAGGAACAGTTTGTGCAGTCGGTTGATCAGTCACCTAAACTCTCAGCAGTGTGTTGAAGTGTGTGATTAAGGTGGTGATGGTGAAGATTTGAACCTGGGAGCTTTCTTGGCCTGCACCGGGTTTGAACATATGACAGTAACATAAGCCTGGAGGAGTTAGCCTGAGTTAATTCTTCTGTGAAGGCATAATACACTTCTGTGTATGGACAATAGCATCTTCTGAACTAGCAGGACTTCCCATATGAAGCTCAGCAGTTCTACCATAACGCATACGAACAAAAGGACCACAACAAAGCTGCAAGGGCAGCCCTAATTTCAGTGTTTATTTATGTGTGCTTGGCTATGCCACTTTAATGTTCTTTTAAGCTATGCCTTCTTATATAATCCCTTCATAAATGAATTAAAAGAAATGAAATTACAGTGTGATTTATTTTGTCAGTTCTTCAGCATTATTTGACTGTTGCCCATTGTTCCAAATAACTGCAGTCTATCTGTTTGTCTGCATTTCTTCCTGTTTTTGTCTTCTTGATCTCTTTAAAATGCTCAGCTGCAAAACGGGTCGTTCTAAAGATTGCAGTGTTCTGCAGGGGAGAAATTTGCTGCTGATTTTCCAGATAATGCACTGGTTACCTGAACTGAGACATGACTTTTTACATAAAGCACGTGAAAGAAAGAAAATGACAATTTTCATTTTAAAATTGTGTGAGTGCATTTGTGACACTTGCCGTGCTTGCTGTCCTGAGGACCACAAGCAATCGGAAAGCAAATGTTTCCACATGAACAGGCTCTGCCCCTGCACCTGCACTGACACTGGCTGATCTCTGTGTTTGTTAAGGCAGTAGATGTCTACATAGGATTGTCTGCAGGCTCAGTATCTCAATCCTGTAGCTGCATCTAAACAAGGTAGAAGCTTATATCACCTAGATTACTGAAATTAAAGTGCGAGAAAATAAATTCATCCTGCTATAAGACCCACTCATGAGTTATTTGGTTTAGGTGTGTTTTATTGAGCTAGTGACTGCAGAGCCCTTTATGTTATTACCAGTATACAGAGGTGTGCAGTGCCCAACCTTAAGATGGCCTTTAGAAAATTTCTGAAACAATACAACATGAAAAGGGTAAGCATGAGAGCAGTCATAACAGGTCAGACAAAAAATACCCAGTTTCTTTCAGTATCAGTAACAAATGCTAGAGGAATGTTGTAAACTAGAGAAAATATGAAGATGGTACACGAGTGATTTGTGGCTTAGGATATGTGGTACAATATTCAGCCTATGAAAAGGCAAAATTGTGGAGAAACAGAGCAAAATCACTTCCAGAGACACTGTAGTTTGTCTTTTACTTTAAATGGCCTTCACAGAAAAAGAACAATGGCAATGTTAGCCTATGTTCTTAACTGTATTTTTAAGTGTATCTTCTGTTGTTCCATTTTCTCAAATGGTTCTCCTTGAAGCTGGACATCTTATACAGAATCTTTTATGGCATTTTGTAATTGAACAGTTAAGTCAACCTTCATATGACCAAGAATATTCCTGCTATGTGTTGATTTTGTAGCTAATTATATTCTATGTTCTCTGTCTTCTGATGGGTTTGTGCCAGTTATAAAGGAATTTGTTGCAAAAAATTGCTCGATATGAAAACAAAACAAAACCAACACAACAAAGTAGATATTAAAAATGAGTCAGAAATATCCACTCACTCCAGAGCTGTCAATGCAAGTAGAACAAGTTCAGAGCAATGTGTAATCTTCAGAGAATTTAGCTGCCAAACTTTAGAAGGTCTCTGCTGATCATGAGTTTTAAACTTGACGAAATTTAGATGATAAGGTTGGGACAAGGGCACAGTTCTACTATAGGTGACTCTTTGTCAAAGTTAAAATATCTGCTGCAAAGCTTGAAGGTATGAAAGCTTCTTAACAGACAAAGTATAGAAAATTTGCTGTATGACAAAAGGTATTTTCCTTCGTCTTTTGATAAACAGCCGCATTCTTTTAGTTACCCATTCTCTCTCTGTTTTTCTCCTCCTTCCACCTAACAACCATTGTTCAGAAAATCTGTAACACAGAAGATTCCAGTGCACAGTCAGACAAAGTGTTGGTGAAAAAAAAGGAAACTGCTAATTATATGCGAGGCAGTCTTAGCGACATTTATATCTTATGCAGCGTATAACTCTGGAATATCTGGGCATTTATTATTTAATTCTGTATTTTACTCAGAATCTATTTGGATTCCTTTTTGTTGTCAAAAATGATTATTTAGACTTCTAAATCCATATTTAGGCAATTAAACTGATGGCCTAATCTCCTTTGATTGATTTCAAAACTATGTGTTGATAGTCACATACAAAATCAAAACTGTTTAGGTGCCTAAGCAAGAATTTAGGATTCAGATTTGAGCCATAAATATGAGAATTTTGACCCCAGTATCATAACGTGTTGAAAATAGCATATCCAAAATGAATGGTATTACACACGACGGTTGTTTTTTTTTTTTTCCCTTGTTGGGAACCAAAGATGATTATCCATTACAAAAGCATAAATATGACAAATATTTGACTTCTGAGAAGTGGTTGCAGAGGTACGGCTTGAAAGCTCAGAAGCTCACACTGTATGATGCACTTGCTGATTGTACTTTTCGCCATGCGGACGGGATTGTTGACATCAAAACTAAACCAGAGGATGAATCTTCACAAACTGATGCCGTGAGTAGTGTTAGTTTTCCCTCACCCTGAATTGTTTGTTTTTTGTTTTAAAACTTGAAGTGTTGATTGATGGCTGAATTTATGATAAAGTGTATCATCTGTTTATATGTGTTTTTTGCTAAAATCAGTTTATTAGTGGAATGAGGCAAAGATGGTCATAAATTGTGTCAGAGGGCTATTTGAAAATGACTTCTTCCTGGTCCACATATAATCTGTAGGGAAGAATCAGGGCTGGCTTAAGTAATGCCTTGTTTTCCTCTGGTTTTTATGTGGGGTAGGGCGAAGGTTGGTTGTCGTCTTCATTTTTCCTTAGAAGAAGCATTGGTCTCAGCTTCTCCAGTGCTTGCAGGTCTTTATGCAAATTTGAATTCGTCTTCTATTTGTTTGTCTGAGCTGTACCATTACACTGTTCAGTAAGCTTCTGTTCTTGCAAGCTGCAAGGATAAAACTAGTTTCTATTGACTAGTGCTAGGAGCAAATTCTGTGACCACCCTATTCTATGTCTATTTCTGTACTTGTTCATTTGCAGCAAGCATGTACCTTTGAAGTTTGTTTACTAAATATTGTANAAAAAAAAGTGTCTTGGAACATGAAACCTGTTTTTCTTGGCTGTAGGAGACAAAGAGGAAAGTAATTCATGCAAAATACTGTGACAAGTTTGTACATACCTTCTGGAAAGATGGATCTGTAGTTCATGTATATGTTACTACAGAAAAGTATAAGCAGTATGAAGAGAAAATGAGGACTGCTCTGAGACAAGTGGAGGGAAGGTGAGTGTTTTGTCACATAAAAACATTTTGTGTTATTTTACGTTGGTGTTAACAAGTTTGACATTTACTGTCCCAATAAGCTGAAATAGTTGGTAAATTGCCAGAAGCAGTATCAAGCCAGAAATCCATTTGCATGTAAGATTTCTTAGCAGCCATGTAAGAAAACTGATGAGCAGTATCTTTTATTCTCCTTCAGGAACACAAAAGACAAAAGTCAGTCAGCACATTGTAGAAATACTGCTGAAAGTGGCAAAAAGCATTGGAACTTAGGGTACATCGGAACAAGGCAGACAACTTCCAGAATCATTCATCCTGCCCACCTAGGAATCCCTTGTGATACCTCTAGCACCAAATAGCACTTGGCTTGTATGGGCTTGTGCCCATACTGATAATAGTTTTCTGCCTTTTTTGCAATTTTGTGTTGAAGAGAACAAGTTTGATCAGGGTCAAGGCATGAGCTAACTATTAAGCAGCACCTATGATCAGAAGTTCAGTGCTCAAGCTAGCTCCATAGTTTGCTCTTCTTTAGCCATACAGGTATACTCCAAGATTCTGTTGGACAGCTACAAAAAAACAGGCAATTGGAGGGTCAAATTCATCTGTCCTGAAGATGCCCTAAAGTAAATTGAATTGAATTGTGACCCATTTCTGTGCTGTCTGGAAAGGAAGTTTTGGCTAATTTCAATGTAGGTATCTCCATTATAGATTACATAATTCCTAGCTTTTATGTCTATGTTAGGAAGAGAAGGAAACACTCAAAATAGATACTGTAGAACCAAAAGGAAGAATAAATATTGCCCTGTGTTTTGTATATTAGGACAATGAGATGTTTCACTGAAGAAAGCAGGATGTGGACTTTTGTTTTACTGCTGCTTCTCTAACAAAATGTAGTAGCCTGAATATATTTAGCAATGTCAAACAGAGTTTTATTGTTCATTTTAATTTATCTGCATCTTGCTGTATTTAGGATAACATTTACTGTGAAAGGAAAATTTGAGGTAAAGGGCTTTGGCGTGTTTATATTTTTGAACTCCAAGCCAAGATTATGGATTTGATGTTTAGAATGGTTCATCTCATTGTTAAAAAGTCTTGGTAGACTTCCTCAAACACTTTGGGGGAAATGGTAAAATAGCTGTCAGTAGCGAATGTAATAGGATCCTTCAAGTTTCTGTGATACCATTTTTTAAACCTCTGTGGGAGATGTGTAATTTTTTTCCCAGGGCCATTATATTCTGTCTGCTAAAATGCTTGTGTTTCAGAGTAGTCAAGTAGTTTATGACTCTCAAGGGAAATTAGATTTGGACCTGTTGCAGCCGTTACTGAGGAAATGCTCTCGTACACAACTGTATGTATGCACGTATTTAAGTGGCAGGCATGCTTAAATCCTGTTTAAAATGTAAAACTAAGCCTGTGCTTAAGGCCCCAGGTCAACAAGGCATTGAAGCATCTGTGTTACATTAAGACTCTTTAAAGCGCTCAAGTTCCGTGCAGAATAGCTTCTCAAGTGGTTTCCTGAAAAGGGAGGTGTATTAGCATATGCTTAAATGATTTCTTGAGTGCAGGCTGGAGAACAGTTACAGGGGCAATAGTTATAGGTACTTTCTCATGGGATTTCCTGGTTCAAACTACTGGATAATTGACATTATAAAGTTGCTTTTTTGCGTTATGTGTTTTGTTTGTCTCCAGATTCCTACTGAAATTAGAAAATAAAAATAAGTAAAAATGTCTTGCATTGTTATGTGGTGACAGGTGATTGGTTCATCAAGGCCAGTGTACTGCTCATGACAGGGACTAGTAACAGTGCCTAAGGAACAGGAATAGAAAGTACAACAGCTGTGACAAACGATCCTTCCTGTTAGATGCTGATACACAGTGCTCCCAAGATCTTACATACCATGTTTTTTTTTTTCTTGCCCAGGATTAAGTGGCTTCAACAAGGAAGCAGAGGGCTCTTTGGGAATGTGTTTGAAGATGACGTCTATATTCTTATTGATACATCCCAGTCTATGAAGGACAAGCTGCCACTGGTGAAGGAGAAAATATTTCAGCTCATACAGGTTTGATGAAGCGATGATTCCGAAGACTGAGGAGCATTTTAGAGTAGGCTGACCTATTCTGGATGGTTGTTACCCTAATTATTTAAATAAAATTTTTAAAATAGTTTTCCAAAAATTACCAGCTCTATAAAAATATTTTGATTTTTCTTGGTGTGCCATTTTTCAGTTGAAAATTTCTATTTTTGTTTTAATCTTTTTTTCTTGTCCATCCATACAAATGTTTGAAAGAAATCTGAAGAAAATGTTAGAAATTGAAATGGCTTAAGTAGTTCTTCTGTCCCTCATGCTGCCTCCCTACTAAAAAAATAAAGAAAAGAAAAAACAAAAAAAACAGCAAAACAATGTAGTGAAATACCTTTTGGCATTTTCATTTTCATTTCTAAGCGGTGTCATCCAATTTCACTGGCACATTGTGATTTGTAATATGTATTTCATACTTTGATAGAGGGCATAGAGCATTTTGAGTTTGCACCTTACACAGTCACTCAGAACTTTGCAAAGTGACTTGCAAAGTGCAGAAGTACCTTAGAAGCAGTGAGTGCTGGAGGACACACATGGATGGGATTTGTCCCATCTAGTTTTAGAAATCTACAATGATGTCACTTGAGCTTCCATTAATATTTGAGAGAAACAGGTACTGTTAAAACATGATTCATCTTGACTGTTTCAGATCTGAAAGAAGTCACTGACAAATAAAAATTCCATCAGTCTGACACTGATAGCAATCATTAGTAGGGCTAAAAAAGTTAAAACTGTAACAGAGAGGTTTTTGAGCTAAGTGTGTAAGTGATAGAATGTAGTATGATGTGGTCCTCTACGCAGATCAACCTAGAAAATGATTAGATACTGTGCCAGAAGGTTTCACAGGCAACTGCACAGAAATGGTGATAAAAGGGAGTCAAAGATTCCAGGCTCTGAAAATTTGTACTAGCTTGCAGAAAACTTTCACTCCTTGTAACTTCTGTCCAAAAGCAGCTTCAGCAAATTCTCAATTCTCTCTTGCTGTCCTAGTTCCCCTTGCCAGTGCTCTGCATTTGATTCTTGTTCTCCTCCTCTAAGTATCTTATTATGATTCTGATTTCAATTTCCTTTGTTAAGCAGTCAAAATACTTTCCTTATACCAATGTTCGTACCTAGTTTCCTAGCTCTCTCTTTTCCTCCTAGACGTTTGCTGTTCAAGTAGTTTCTTTGAGAAGTATGACTAAATGTAGACTTACATGTGGAAGTTCAAATTAGCTTAATAATTGCAGGCAGTAATTGTCTGTCTGTCTGTTTGTGTCTCTCTGTATGCCACAACTGAATATAATCATAATTTATTGTAATGATATAATCAACTGTATATGAATTAAAACAAGTCTTACTGGCCAGTATTTCAGGATACAAGAATCCTTTCTTTCAACACTGAGTAAAATTCAGGTTTTGTCTCTTGCAGGAACAATTGAGACACAAGAAGAGATTTAATTTTGTGAAATTTAGTGCCCAAGCAGTGGCGTGGCAAGAGAAACTTGCTGAAGTTAATGAGGAGAATTTGCAAGATGCTTGGCTTTGGATTAAAGGGCTTGAGGTAACATGGAAGCTAATTACCATGCAGCATATTTGTACAAAGTTATGTTTGTGTCTTTCTGTATGGTTGGGGTGTTTTTGGATTGACAAAGTATTTGACTTCAGCAAGCTGAAAATATAGATATATAGACTTTAGTAGACCTGAGTACAGTGTATTATCTGTCAGGTATAATCTTTTAACAGTGGACCAGTTTATAAGCTCATATTAATTCAACTTACAGCCTGCTACGTTTAATAGTGGCAATGCAAGCATTGACCAATTTGATTTCTTTAGGAACCATGACAGTGCTCTCAGACCCTGGGTCTAAACTTGTCACTCTTGCTGCAGGGATGATGCCTCAATGAGGGCTGTAGCTGGCAGGCTCAGAGCTCAGAGGTGATAGAGGAAACTGTACGGCTGCCAGCTGGTGCTCACAAGCTGGAGGAGCATTTCTAGTCCCTTTTGGTGCATAGACAGACAGCTGACTTTAAACTTCACAGGAACATGAGAGCAAGCATACTCAGACCGAACATCTGTCTGTCCACCCAATATTCTTTCTCTTGACGGTGGCCGAAAGCCAAGGATTTTTCCCTGAAACAGAGTAGAAATGCTTGTAGTCAGCCACAGGCAGGTACCAGACTGACTGTAATTGTCAGCAGCTCTAGGACCAATTAATGCGAACAAATGTGGACAGCAATGTTTCCAGCACAGGACTGAAAATCAATCATGTAAAAGTACAGATATATCCAATGTTAAGTTTTCTAAGACAAAAAAACGTATGTTTGTGTAATAAAACCCCTTAGCATTATGACAGCTCTTCCTCAGACTTAATCATGAAATCCTGAGGATGAGGGAATTGGGGAAGCTATATAATACCTCTGAGACTGCAAAGCAAGATAAATAAGTTCGTATTCTCAGAAAATGCTAACAGACAAATGTATGCAGAAAAGAAGTATTGGCATGGCCTCGCTGAGTAGTTGGTGAATGCTTGTACCTGAGGTTAGTAAACTTAATTTTACTGCCTTCCTTCAGACTTGAAATGTTGGCTCTGGTTAAGCCATATACCGTGGTACAGCATCATGCAGGTTTCCTAATACTTTGAACTAGTATAATTTGATACCATCTTGTATATGCATTCGGGAATGGCCTTTTTCATCACTATTCACTGAATTTGTGAATTGTTGATTATAAATTTCCATTTAAGTAGTCAGATCTAGATGTCTGAAAAGCACAGGGAATGGTACAAGAAGAGTCTACATTTTGCGGGGGTGATGACATCTGCTGCTGACCTTTTAGTCTGTTTAAAGCAGCACAGGCTTTAAAGAGATCAGAAAGCTGGCTTGACGGTGAAGCTGAAATGAACAGAAGATCGCTCTGGAATATTAATCAGAGTAGATCCTTTGATCTTGTTTTTTACACTTTGGTTCCAGGATGCTGAGTAAGGAAGCTGAGCTGTAAACGGGAACTAACTGTTCCTTAAAAAACCTTTGGGGGTAATAATATTTCAAATTTGAAGGGTGATTATGCCACATAATCGAAGCATGTCAACTTTGTTAAACATTGATAAAGACTGTGTGTTTGTAACAGTAGCAACTAAGACATCTAACAGCTTTTATCATAAGGTGCATAGTCTTTTCTCTCACATCATCAGCATCGACAGTATTTTCCCATGATATAGTGGAAGAAGTTGTTTTGTTTAAAATCAGGTCAAAGCCATATACCATTATTGAAAAGAGCCAGGATGGACAATTTACACATAATTACAGGTGATGCGTGCCTTGAACTTTATAATGCTTACTGAAATACTGGGAATACTAGATATATTTAATGCAAAGAAAATGGCTCAGACTGATTATTTCATGTAAGTGGTACTGTTAAGAGTTTTTTGTAGATTAGTAAATAGGAGTATAAAGCATCCAAGCTGTTGTGTTGCCTGGCACATATATTCTTACATAAGCCATTCTGTGTCACTCCCAGAGTGCACCTCATATTCCATTTCACCTGCTTTACCTTCTCTGCTCATTCTAATAAAACTGTTTCCTGGAGGGATGGACCGGGAGTAGGTTTAACACAGTTAATAGGACTGAAGGAATAATGGTATCTCTTAGTGTATTTTTGCATGTATGGGTCAATGTTAGTGATTTATATTTATCTTCTGTAGTGCATTAAATATGTGGTCCTGAGTCTCTTCTCGCTTAAACCACTACAATCCTTGCTGTTGTCAAGAGTGGTACTCAGGCGTTATGCTAAAACACACTTGTATCTTTTCAGGGATTTTGCTTGTGCCCCATTAAAAGAATAAGACTATGGCTTCATGAAACAGTTTTCCACGCTGATAAAACCTTAGTTTTCCCTTAAATTTGGGAAGTTTCGTACCTCACTTGAAATGTTTGAAAAGTGGAAATCTGAAGATGTAAATTGTAGGTTTTTGGTTTCTATAATCCTAAAAGCATTTCAGTGAGTTTAGATTTGCATTTAGTCTAAAAAGAAAAAAGGCAGATCATGAACACTGCAGAAGTGAATGACACAGATTACTCAAATATGAACTTTTAGGCGTAGCAGTGTTGCTTTACTGTGTATTTTTTGTTGTTATAGCTAACTTTCGTGCTAAAAGCAAAATGATGCTTACATTGATGGGCTGAGAGAGTAGCTGGGAAATAGTCTGGAAGAAAATTGTTCAGAAATTTGTTCAGAAAACCAGGAAGTCCTTTACCTATTTTTGAATCATTTGATTAAGTAAAATATGTATTTCAAGTGAGCGTGATGAGTTGGTAATCAGGAGCAGTAGAGGGAAAACATAATAGAATGTATCTTTTATCTTACTTCTTCCTATCTCTTTATAGTCTTTTAGTGATTGCATTTCCTTCTACAGCTCATATTTCAGCATTTTGTTTATGTGTGTTTGCATAAGTACTGAATACCAGTTTGGTACCAATTTGTGCTACTTTGACACTTGCTTTGATTTTTCTAGCCATTTGACATAAATATTTTCACCATTTTATTGCTCATTTTGGTTCTGTAATACCCTTGAATCCATACACTGTCATTATGAATTGAAGAACAAAGAACTAGTAGTATTTATTTCTTATTTAGTATTTAATAATAATAGTATTTATTTCTTCTTCTTCTTTCCTTCTATATCTATTTCTTTTTGGTTTCTTAGGTTGGAAGTTCCACAAATACACTCAGAGCTCTCCAGATTGCTCTTGCTGATACTGACACTCAGGCTATTTATCTCTTGACTGACGGGAGACCCAACCAGGTATTTCTGAAATGAGAAAACAGAAAATGCCATAGTGTGGTGCTACAGTGATAGTATCAGAAGGCTGAAGCAAATGGTATGAGACAAATATCGTATCTGCAGGGCAGAGTCTCTTGGAGGTTGTCATAATATTTAAAAATTGTATCTGAGATATGTGTTGTTTGAGAAGGGCTTTGATTAGAACTCTCCTGCCACAGTCCAGTCTTTGATGCATGATAACTCCTGCCATTTCTAACTAGTTGTTTTAAGGATCTGGTAATTGATTAAACGTGAAAGATGTATCTTAATACTAAGCTTAGGATTTGTATTAAAACTTCTTCCTAATTTAGTGCAAATATCACATGAATTAAAAATCAAAAAGATGATCCCATAGTATGGTTGGATTTAAATACTAAAACTACCCAGCATACAGAGAATGTCATTTTAAAAATGCGTTATTTACTCATGAAAATTTAGCTTTGTTTAAATGGCAGATATGAAGCAAAATCCGGACTTTATTTTGGTAAATAGCTGGGCTACAAGGCACATAAAAGTAATTACTGTAGCATATTGCAGAAATAATACCTTGTTAGGGAAGAAGAAAGTTAAAAGCTCACTTTTCTTTTTGTTCTGCTTTTCTTGATGAAAGGAAAGTGGACCAGGAGGAAGAAGGGTGGATTTATATGCTTCAAAGTGACTTGAATATCAAAATATAAACTTGATTTAAATTATCAGATGAGACTTTGACTCACCTCTTTTAATGTTGTTTTTAATTTTAGTTTTAATCTTTCATATTTTCTAGAGGCAGGTTGATTGTTATTGGCTAACACATTAAAATGTATCAATTTACAACTGAATAAAATCTTTGCATTGTTTGGCACTTTTGCGAGCTAGGAGTGTATATTCATATTTTATTAAGAATATTTCGGCTTAATGTACACTTAGATTCCTCATTCAAATATTTTTATTAAGTCAGCAATTAATGAATGTGGTTTTTTAACCTATTTAATAATGGCTTTTATAACCTATATTCTTTTTATAGGGAAAGTGCAAAATCACCAAGATTGCATTCATTGTTAAAGTTCAACAAATAAATGTATTGAAAATATCAGGAAAAAGCTAAATTTATCAGGATATATGACAGTTTTTTGAACAACCAGAGTATTATCAGAAGTTAGAGAACTGAGTCAATAACTTGTTACTTGAAAAGATCACCAGACCCAGAACATTTGTAGACGGAGAGATCTTATACTTTCTCACCTAAATTTTTTATCTTTATTGGAAGAGGAACACTAGCTTTCCTGTTTTCTGAGCCTCTGTTTTGTTTCCTGATATTGAAACAAATTGCCATTGAAGTCAATTGACTTAATAAAAATATCAGCAGTTTTTATCTAGTTACATACATCCAGTGATACTAACTACCNTAATGCATTATCAGTGTTTTAAATTCACTTTTAAATTAGCTTATTTCATATAATTATGAAATACTCAGTCCATATAAAATACATACTTTTAACTGATCTATATCTGTTGGTTTCTAAGCAACAGTATGGCTGATTGAATTCTTACAAATTCTCCTTATTTTGATAAATATATTATTAGATGCCATGTTTCATATAATTTTTTTGTTTTTCAGCCCCCTCAAACAATTTTGGCTCAAGTCCGTCTTCATCGTAAAATTCCCATTCATACTGTATCCTTCAACTGTGACGATACTGAAGCTAATAAATTTTTGCATGAACTGTCTACTGAAACAGGGGGGCGGTTTCATTATTACAATGTTTATTCAACTGATCCTGATGCTGCAAAGTCTATTATTGTGAGTATTTAAAAATACGTAAGTTTGATTCTTCATGCTGTTGAAGGAACCACAGGAGTCACACTATTGGAATTTCATATTGCAGTAGACGATTTAGAAAAGAGGGTTAATCCTACTAAGATTTGAACTGATGTTACAGCAATGAGTGTGCCATTTTTGTTTATGAAATGGTACTAGATCACAACAACGAAATACCACAAATATCATGCAAATTACATTTGTAGTGCTACTGTTGCTAAAACAAAACAAAAATGCCAAATACAAAAACAAACAAACATAAACACCAGATTCAGCTCTGGAAGAAGCACGTGATCTCTGTTCTCTCAGACATAAGTTACTGTTTAGAATGAAACTGTGGTGTGCATCCTCCTAATAAATGAGAGAATGCAGAGCTGAGTTTTGCTAAAAGTTTGCTCTACAAAAGCCACTGGGGAGAGGCCTACAATGAGTAAAATTACAAGAACAGCAGTGACCTATAAAGTGTAACTAATGAGTTCAATCTAACAATTCCCACTGAGAAATTTCTGAGTGGAGTAACAGAAATGCCCATTTAAAGCATATTCTTTTTATAACTAACGTTAACACTCAGTTAATTAGTTCCACAGATTTTAGAAATGGTAGTAGTGGAACCATGAGAACAACTGGGAACAAGACAGTAGCAGGCAATTTAGAACTTTGCAGACAGTAATTAGAAGAAGGAGGATGTGAAAAGACTCCAGCTCTTGGAAGATATCAGAGATCGTACTGGCCAACTTAGGTGATGCTGCTGATGTGGACTGTGTGAGACTGCACATGTTGGAAAGATGAGGGCTAGGGTCCGTGTTGTCCATGTCCAGTCTTTTGGCCCTGTGAAAGTTGTATGGGGATTATCTCTGGAATTTCTTCCTGTTTCTTTCTGCAGTCCAAATGATTCCCAGTCAATTCACTTTCACCATTTACTTGAAGACTATGGTTCTTCACATTTCTCAGGGACAGGATGTGATACAGCTGTGATCTGTAGAGTGACAGGACAACAGTTTTTGTAATATACATATCTTTTATTTTGCTTATTTATTTATTTATTTGTTTGTTTGTTTGTTTGGAATGAGGGAAACTACTGACCTCACTATAGTATTCAGAAATACAGCTGTTCATATCTCAAGGGGTATTTGGCTTGTTAGGGAATGCTTATCTTTTTCTTAAAAAGGCAGAATAGTTTGAAAGGCTGTATTGCCAAGCACATTTTTGTCTTTTTTTTTGCTATAAACTTGTTTATACATACAGAAAGTGAACAAAACAAACTTTGGTTTAGGAAATGGGAAGACTACCTGAAAAAATATACAGAATTATGCAGCTGTCCTACCTGAGTCATTATCCAAAATTATAACCAGAGCTTGCATAGTTTCAGTTCAGTTCAGACATGAAACATGTTTAGGAGTAATTGTAATAAAACATTTGATTTTCTTTTTGATAGAGTGAAGACATACATCTTTTAAAATGAGAGATTGAACAGGGAGAAAAAGACCTAGAGAAAGTGAAGACCTTTCATGCCAAATGTCTGGTGATGGATTGTTACAAAGAACAAAATGATTCAGAGAATAAGTATGTCCTCATACTGCCATTAGGCTAATAAGAGATAGGAGCTGTCTTTTAAGTTTCTCCTTTTCCATTGTCTTGCATTTTTAACCTCTGACACTCTCCTCTTTTAAAAAGAAAGGTTGATTTTTTTTGGAAGAAGCAGTTGCATTAATGGAAAAGAAAAATCTGGAAAAATACACTAATACAGTGATGTCTGAAACTGGAACAAAATGATAGGTAGTTTCAAATTATTTTGAATAATTAAAGCAAAGAGGTGAAAATATTTTACTGTCTCTGGCACATGGCAAAGTAGCTCCCTCTGACCTAGGAAATTCAATAAAAATTATTGTCCTATTGGTAGAGTTGGCTTGGTGCTTCATGACTAGATTGCCACTCATTGGAATATACTGACTGAAGCGTAAATTACATACAAATGTGTTTGTTTGAAAGACAGTTTAGCTGGCAAACACCATAGATAAAATTCAGCTTACTTCTTTTCACATTTTTGAACTTACATTGTATGTCTGTATGTTCATGCCATATTTATCGCTGCTTTTTATCAAGAGATAAGTAATCTCATTAAAAATAGTTCTATGTTCAGCATCAGTTGAAAAACTCGTTGAAAGTCTCACGGTGCCAAGAATGACAGTTCAAACAGAGGTCCTTCCACAGTGTAGTGCAGGCAGACTCCTGGGCCGCTGTGGAAAAGTTTTCAGCATGGCTGATTATACGCAGTTTCTGTTTGGGGAGCAAAGATAGACCTGGATTCAAACATGAAATTAGTTGTAGACTCTGTAGGAGTACAGCATTAATAAAAAGGAGGGAAGAGCTTGCCTGTTGCCTCATTTATCTGTGCAGTAATAATACAAAGACAAAGTACATTGAAAGTATTCAGATTTTTAAGACAGGAATCTGTTAAAAACAGTAAATTAAAATAAAGGTATTAAAAATTAAATAAATCGGAAGTGGAGTGTCCTGTGGAATGATTTAATATGTATAGAAGGTGAGGTAGGCTGTTCAGTATAAAAATGTAGATGTTTATTTCAGAATTTATGTATTTTATTTTTTATTACTGTTGGGACATATGTGTGTATATATATATATATGTATACACATCAGTTACTTTCATTGCTGATAGTAGGTCTGTTCTTTCCCTCAGAATTCAAAGTGGCTATTAGAGATCATTTTGACCTTATTAAAAATATACGTGAGGGTGTTGCCTTAGAGGTAATGAACATCTTTTAAATAGAGCAAAGAACAACTTTTAAATAGTTTAATAAACTAACAGTATTTTAACCTCCTTTGAGCTCCCCTTTGAAATGCAGACTAGGACAATAGAGGACTATTGGAAACATTTGAAATATCTATTTAAAATTTTTAAAGACTTCAACTTAGTATTTTTAAAACCAGTCATATCATATGCTTGAAGGCATTTACTGCTTGTTTCTTCTTTTTGTCACTTACAAGCAGTAATCAGAAGCAGACACATACTGTGTCTTCTGTAACCGAACGTGTTGAAGAGTTGACTACTACCCTTAGCAGTAGGCCGTGCTGTGCTTCACAAGAGCCGGCATTGAGTCCACTTCGGCATACGGTGTATGCCTGGCATACCACTGGTGACAGTCCAGCCCAAAGGAAGAAAGCATTATTTGCAGGTACGACAAAAGTGAACTGTTGTTTTCATTAGAATTTATTCACTAACTTGAAAACATTCTGTTAACAATAGAAGAAAGCATCCCTTGTAGGAACAAATGAAGCCTTTCATGAAGCATGAAAGGCATGAATAAGCATCTTTCTGAAATTCGATATAACTTTTTGTCGTTTTTACTTTCCATCCATCTTGACTCAAACAAACGGACAAATGTCTGCTCATTTATGTTTCGTCACATTCCCTGCAATGAAAGATTAAACCATTTTGACAGAACATTTTAAAACCTCTGTAAGCAGTATCTTTAATTTAATATCTTAACAGTACATGTTAAACCTTTATTTATTTTTATTCTAAATAAGTACATCGTTGGTGAGAATGAAGAGCTGATCTGTGTTTCACTGGTTAACAACATTACTCATGGTAATACTTCTCCTTACTGCACTTGTAACACTATTTCTCTTTGAAGTATTCTTTGTATGCAATCTGAAACTAAGATTTCCTGGTTGATGTGAAAAAAGTTGTTGTCCTTGGGAAAGTACAAAGTACAAACTAGCGCTGAAGTAATTTTGTGGTTCAGGTCTTGTGTAGGCAATCCTTTAAAAATTGAGTCTGGATGCCAATGAGGAACTCAAAAATCCCAGGCATGTATTTGACGAAGTTAAAGTTAGCTCTTTCTTTCCCTTTTAACACCTACAGAGCAAACAAAGACGAGCCTGCTGCGAATCCTGAGCCATAGTGTGAAATCAAGGGAAAAAAGCCCAGAGGAAAGAATATCTCCTGAAAAAAGGAGTTTTTCTGCCAGAAAGAGTGTGAAATGCACAACTGTTTTCAAAGGCAGGTTAACACAACTGAAAGCTCTGGGTGGGCAGCTGGTAACATTTCTTGTGATATGTTTGGAAGGAATAGTGCCTCTTTTGAGGCAAAACCATGTAGACCTGCAGCTGAAAGGACCAGAGCTCTTTATAGATTCAGAGAGCTGGACACGCAAGAGGATGTTGAAACAAGGTCCTTAGAACTGCGACCAGACTCCTGCCAATGCCCAAACTAGTTTACAGCTTAGTTTTGTCCACAGTATGTGTCAGCTGTGATACCACTATGTGTTAGACAGCTGAAAGGAGATCACAGTTACTTCTTATCAGTGGGTAAATACTTTTTGAGAGTCTCTTGTTATGATACAGTAATGTATTGTTGTTGTGATATAGTAATTCTTCGTTATGTGCAACGTTGAGGCTAAAGCTGACAGTGGTGACAGTGTGGTACCAATGTAAAAGGACGTTGCACTTTATTAATATGCTAGACATGCAAAAAGCATGTCCTTGGGAAGGATGATTATGTAGATGCAAAAGTATTTCCAGTAGGGCTTGTATATATATCCAGATAGTTTTCATTTCTCTCATTGATTCATGCAGCTCTGAACTTTATCCTGTAAGTTCTGCTGAAGTCTCACCTATAATACTTAAAGATGTTTGGCTTGTTACATTTCAGTGTCTTATTTTTAGTTCTTTAGATACCTTTTATACAGATTTTCATAGCAGTATGCCTTAAATTATCTACTCCTGGTCTTTAGTGATGGTACTACATCTTGAATTGGGGAATGAACTGGTTAATCTTTCTTTTGGGTTAGAGGAAATAAATACAAAATTCAAAGTCTTTTTTTTTTTATATTAAATTACTCACCATCTACTTTATAAATTTCCTCATTAATTAATTAGGACTCATGTTAATATTGATCAAGCACCAAGAAACACAGGAAACATTGTTCTCATTGATTAATTTAGCAACTGAAATAGATGTTATTGTGTAGTCCTTGTGACACTACTAGTAGGTGCAAATAAGTAAATTATGCTATTCCTATGTCAGCATGTGTATGTATGCTTTTGTGTGCACAAAAATTGTAACATAATGAAATACAAATGTTTTGTCTCAGATCTGAAAATGCAGAAAACTGCAAAAAGGACATCTACAAGGTATGTGTGTGCATATATAAACACATCGCAAAAATTATAGTTTGTATTTTTCTTTAGTCTTTTCAAACTTCTCAAATGCATTTCTACCTTCGTCTTACAGTCTCTTGTTTCTAGTTCTCTAGATATTTCTTCAGCTCTTTGGTTAAAGACGCATGGCCTGGTTGCTAGGCGACTTACCATCATGGATGCCTTAGCTCCTACAGCTGTCCCTCATGGTACTAAATACATCCCAGTTCTGGACAAGCATGTATTTTCTAAAGTATTTGATGAGGTAAAGCTTTTATGCTGTTTCAGGTGGAACATAAACCATGGTCCTGTTTTCAAAAGGATTTTTTTACTCATTTCAATACATTTCATAATTGCATTGTCTGGTGTTCATTGTAGATGGCCGATGTGCACTAAATGTATAGGGTGTATCTGAATGTTCATTCATCCATCAGTAAGAAGATAAAACTGATAGTTAATGGTATTTCTTGCAGACTTTTAAGTTTTAGAGCTATATATTTTTCTTTCACAATTACCATTTGATGGCAGTGTACAGCCATCAGGTGCACAGCAATTTCGTAAGGGTCACAGCCACTTCTCATTCATATTAATTCACTGGAGTACTGTATTTTAGGTCCATAAAGTCATTTGGAAAAATGCGCAGGTGCAGTTTGTAGGTTGGTGCATTCTCAGGTTTTACAGATGAGACCTCTACAGACCTCTAAAGGTCTTCTGAAAAGGATTGGTGTTCAGTAATTAAAATCTAATTTTGAAAGATGTAAAGAATTGTGAGATTCTGGAGGTGCAAAATTCATGACGAACTGTATATCATAAAATTGTAATTGCCATTCCCTTTAAAGGAAATCCATTTTGTGGCAAGTTTCTCTAAATTAATTCTTGTTATGAATCCTATGAAAGTCCTATGAATATGTTGCAGTTCATTTTAAGTAATAAAAGCTGCTTCTTTAAACAATACTCAAAGAAAAAGCTAAACAGCATCTGTTTAAATAATAATGAGTAAGCAAGGTGTTTTGGAATAGGATGTGATATACAGCTAAGTAAAATGTTTATAACATGTACACATGAACATTTTAAATTTTTCATGTTTGTTTTTTGAATTCAGTAATGCGTTTTGTAACACATGTAGATTATGGAAGCAAAACAAGATCTTCTATTTTAGTAAAACTAAGTCAAAACCAAGTTCTTTAAGTATTTGTTTTGAAATATGAGGTTTTTTGTATACAATTAAAAAAATGTATTTTATGTCAGAAACTCAAAAATTTACGTTTTCACATTTCAGATGTAAAATAGCTATTTTTTTCAAAAAAGTCAGATATTCAGTGATTAAAAAGCTGTACAAAATTACTGTAAGTGAAATGCCAAACAAAAGACAGTGGGACTTTCATATAACTCTTATGACTGATTTCTCAGCAGTCACTTTCTCCATCGTCTTCTGAATACAGCTACTAAGAGCACTTTCTTCCATGTTTCTAAATGAAGACTCCTTTGAATCATTTCCAGATAATCCTGAGCTGCATTTGAACTGCTATTTGCAAGAACTGTAGTCTGTGAAACATAATGGTCTTTGAAAATATTTCAAAGCTGTGATTCAGCAAGTACTACACTGGAGATATTTTTTAATGGTAGTTAGTGGGAGCTTATGCTACCCTAGTTCAGGGTTGAATTATGTTAGGTGTTCCTAGGATGAACAGCTACTGTACAGAATCTGGGCAGTTAAATATGGGCTTTCTTTAGATTCAGGAATACAAACACAAAAATTTATCATTTTTACCACTTTTTTTGTACCTGATAATCCCCATTGATTGTATATAAACACTCAGTTTCTTGGACAATGGAGAATTATTGTTCTGTGTGTAGAGGCATGGATTTTTCTGGATCTGAAGCAGGACACAGAAAGGAAAAAAAAGGTTTGGAGTTGCCAACAAGGTGGAACCAGTAGAGTTTGTGAGCTATGGAAGCCATTCTTCTTCAAGCCTCATGCCAGCATATCACAGAAAAGCAAAAAACAGGCTCTGAGGTTAGCCAGAGAGCTTGAACAGGAGACATTAACAGATTGATTAAGAATCATAGAATCACAGAATGGTTTAGGAAGGGACCTCTGGGGGTCATCTGGTCCAGCCCAAGAATTATCTTGGTTATTCCAATACTTTGGAAAACTTCATTGAGGATAATATACATATAGACATTTTTGCGTTCTTTCTTCTGAGATCTTGGTTTTCTTGGTGTGGAATGCAGACATCTTTGACTGCTTTTCTGGGGATGGTGTAATTTTTATTTTCAGCCTTTGCTAGTAGTGATGATGGACTAACTGTGAGCACTTTTCTCACTTTGGAGATGAAGCAAGCAAAAGGTTTCTATGGCAACAGTTCATTAACAAGAGGATGACCTCTTTTCTTCAATTTTATGTGACCTTTCAGTTTCACTTGAGTTATTTCACAGAGATTAATTCATTAAATTATCCATCAGATTCATATCCAGAAAAAAAATCTATTTGGGGCTTATCTAAATTATATTATGGTAGTTCTGGAGCAAACCTTCCCTATAGAACCATCTGTACACCTGTTGCACATTGAGGCATCTTCAGTACAGCTTTGCAAGTCATGTTTTTTTGACTCAGTGCTTTACTCAAGAGAGTCAAGTGGAGATTCAGCCACACCAAGGTATCTTGTTCAGTTGAAAATAAGAAATATTTTTCTAGAGTTATTGTGCTTTGGTTTTGTCTTTAAAATTTTGAAATTTGGGGTTTGAAATAAAAACCATTTTGAAACAAGTGATTTCTTGTAATTTGAAAGTTTAAGTATTTAATTTAGAAAATGACAAAACATTTTGACACTGAAAAACCTTCCTTGTCACTTTTTTCAGCTGAATCTGTCCGATTTCAGCTGACTTTGTGAGCAGTTTCCATTGCTCCAAAATTATGCATATTTCAAGTTTACTACTTGCTAAGAATACATTCTGTTCTGATGTTATTCTTCAATACTGTAATAATGTGTTTATGTTTGTCTGTCCTTCACAATTTGTTTAGAATGTTTTCCAAACTGTATTAAAGATTCATTTTTCATGTGGTGCTGTTTGTACCTGGAGTCGCTCTGGGAATTTATAAGGGAACGTGGGAGAGGGCTTCTGCATGGTGAAATCCTGCTGAACTTCTATAAACTTGGCTGTAACATAGCAGACAACAAGCATGGCAGTGTAGGACTGGAAGAGAGGTACTCTCAATTCCTTGCCTTCCAGCTTTTGAACTCCACCTGGAAATTACAGGTAGCCAGATTGCATAGCTCACAGTTGTGAGCAGAGATTTGCCTCATCTGTCTCTGATAAGATACTTCACTGATATGTTCCCATTAACCTTAGCTTCTAAGTGATCTTAAAATTAGTCTAATGTGAATAGCTTTGGTGTGGTCTGGCAGTGAAGGAAGACGTCTTCAGAAAGAGAGGTTTGCAACTTGACAGCCAGCTGCAAATAGGGAATATAAAGTCATACCACTGCTCCTGAAAAAAAATGATCCTACAACAGTAATTGGGCGTCCAGTTAGGTTGTGATGATTCAGACATACACATACACATGCGAAATCACTGGAAAGTGTTCTCAATTAAAGAAGTCTTGTAGGTCTTGTTATTGCTTTATTATCTGATTGATTGCCTTATCAAGCT
>VXAL01007452.1:5830-16378 GCA_013399475.1 Chauna torquata | reverse complement strand
TTGAACCTCATCCATCTTTTTGTGGTTACATCCTGCTCTCACATAGGCGCTTGGAGAATCTTCCCATTCAACCGTATCTGTTGAAGACAGTTTTGGGGAGAGTAGAGTTCTCCATTTCCTTCTTGTATTTTTTCTCTTTGTAATTGTCACCATGGCATTGATAAATAAATAGCTTTTCTTATAGAAACTGCTGAGTAATTTAAAAGGCTGAAGGATGGTGGGATTTTAGACTGAGAGATAAGAAGGCATCTTTCTTCCTTTCTGTCATCCTTTTCCATCTTTTTCTCTGCCTTTTTGAGATGTACTACTAGGTGTATCAGTTTCTCTTTTGTAATCAGTTTGACTTACGGAGATGCTATGTTGTGAGCTTTGAAAGGTATGGAGGTTCCTGATTCTGACTAACCTGGTTAAGTTCCTAAGCCTTATTGTGGTCAATTAAGACTAGTTTCAGTGAGCAATGTCCACCTTGTTCACTCTTTGGTGATCAGCGTGATAGCCAGAAATCTCAGTCTGGCTTTGGTCCTCTCATTCCTTAGAAAATACGGTCCTTCAGAATTAGAGTATTAAATACACTTAAATAAATATCATATCTGTCTGCTAGAATTAGATGCTAGTAAGTAAAAGAGAGTGTTGTTTTAAAGCAGTACAATCTGGAATACGCTTGTGATATAGGCGTGCTTGTGTCCCTTCTTTCATTATTAGAGTGAGTTTTTTGAGAGTACTGGTTTAGTTAGAATTAACTAGTAGTTAGTAACCTTGATTTACCTTGTCCTACAGTAACTGATTTGCAGCTTTCTGTGTAAAGGGATTGTATCATTTTGCAAGATGTTATTAACTGCTGTTCAGTGACCATTTCTTTGGGGTGCTCAGAGCTTTCTTTCTGCAGCCTTTCCATGTTCCTTCTGTCTGTTCTGATCCTTGGACGTAGACTCATTGCCATTCTGTTATTCTGATGGAGGAAAAGTTTTATGATAAATAACATCTTTGTCTTTTATTGTATCATAGATATTACCGTTGGCCCATTTTAGCAACAATAAGAAGCGCATCACACTAATTAATCCTCAGGCAGTGAATCTCGATGCCTATAAAGAGAAGCTGGAACAAGCAATTAAATCCTATGAAAGGCAAGTCTACTCATCAAAAGTGTATCATATTTACAGTCTAATTTCAGATTTTTCTTATGTAGTGGATACTTGCACACACATTCTTTGCTCAATACTGGGAATTCCACACATTGACAAACTTTTATTAACAGTTAACCTCTAGGAAAAATCTTTATTTTCTTCAGGCAAAATGTAGAATAAAAAAAACAGATAATAGACAAGGAGATAATAAATAAAATGTTGTTCATATTGTATATGTTCAATGACTTTTTTTGTTTGTTTGTTTACTTCTGGGAATAAACCTGAAAGCAATCTTTACAGAGGAGGGAACCCCTAAACAAAAAGTGGCGGCAAGACTTTAACCTACAGTTAAGCTTCTAAATCCATAGACTGATGTTTAGAGCAGCGGCCTTCTTTTTGCTGCCAGCTGCCTAGCACCTAACTATGGTTGCAAGAGTATAATTGCGGCACATATAAGGTCACAGAGCCATAGAATCATGGAATGGCTTGGGTTGGAAGGCACCTTGAAGACCATCCAGTTCCAACCCCTTGCCATGGGCAGGGCAGTCCTGTCACTACTCTCCCTGATAAAAAGTCCGTCTCCAGCTTTCCTGTAAGGCCCACTTTAAGTATTGGAAGGCTGCTACAAGGTCTTCCCAGAGCCTTCCCTTCTCCAGGCTTAACAACCCCAACAACACTCAAGCTGTCTTCATAGGAGAGGTGCTCCAGCCCTTTGATCAACCTTGTGGCCCTCCTCTGGACTCACTCCAACAGCTTCAAGTCGTTCTTATGGCGGGGGCCCCAAAGCTGAACGTGGTACTCCAGGTAGAGTCTCACGGGTGCAGAATAGAGGGGGAGAATCACCTCCCTCGACCTGTTGGCCACACTTCTTTTGATGCAGTCCAGGATACAGTTGGCTTTGTGGGCTGCAAGTGCACACAACCAGCTCATGTTGGGTTTTCATCCACCAGCACCCCCAAGTCCTCCTCAGGGCTCCTCTCTATCCTCTCATCACCCAGCCTATTTTTGTGCTTGGGATTGCCCTAGCCCAGGTGCAGGACCTTGCACTTGGCCTTGTTGAACTTCATGAGGTTCGCACAGGCCCACCTCTCAAGATACTGACCATTTAAAAAAAAATTTTTTTTTTTGAGGAGGTAAGTGTTGTGCTTATTAATTAAATGTTGGTAAGAGCACATCAGAAGTAAACAGGTCAAGGACATTAGATCTCTAAGCTATATCTTTCCTTGATTTGACTTTGTGTGTTTTTTTGAACTAATGCAGTTATTTGACTACTAATACCATTTAGTAACCTTATAGGAGCTTTGACTGGAATTGTTTTAACAAATGAGATGTCTTCTCAGGCAGTATTCTAATAACATTTACAGGTGTAATTATTTTATATGGCAAAAAAAAAACTTTTTGGAAAGTGTTTAGTCTTTGTTTTTTGATGAAATCCACTGAGATCCTTTAAGTTTTTCTCTTCTCTGTATCAATATGATCATGCCAGTTTTTTTTTAAGCACGTAATAGCTCTCTTTTTCATTCCCACTTCCTATTGCTAAATGTGTATGTCTTTTGTGGTAAAAATGGAGAATTTTGATTTGAAAATGCTAATTGCTATGTCTTATATTAATGGAATTCAGTGAAGAAAAATCTATTGTTACTGTTACTGAGACAATGCTGATACCATCAGGCTGGTAAAGAACTCAGAGAAATATGGATTTGACACTGCTTTTGACAGGAGAATGGGCAAGTGGTACATTTTTGACAGTGACTTCTGAAGAATTTTCAAGTTTTTCATTGCTGTGCTATACTATTGAATATTTGATATTTATTGACTTCAATTCTGAGGGAAAGAAAAAGTGTTTTCTGGTTAAACTCTGGTGATCTTTTCCTGAGGAGCATTTTCACAGTGCTTAAAATCACTTAAAACTTTGGTGATTGAGAATACAATTAACTTATGTTTACCCATACAGCTCAGTGAATCAAGTGTATTTACAACAGAAGAGGACTTCTCATTGCTTGTACGCTGCATGTGAAGCACCAACTCAGTCAAATTTGTTTTGCTGTAAATGCAACACTACTTTTCCAGTAATTGATTTTGCAAAGGCTGCAGTTCAGCTTTGTGAATAGTGACTAGTCACAAATTTATTCTGACATCTATAGATGAGAAAATGTGTCAGGGCATGCAGGATTCAAGAACGGAAGCAAGCACGACAGTATCTTTCCCATATATAGACTGACCTTAGCATCAAATTAAGAGGTAGAAAAGTGGTGGGGACAGAAATTTCATGCTGTGACAAAGAGAATATTGAAGGCGAAAAAGGCTGGGAGCTTCAAAATGTGCATGATCTTGTATAGCCAGAGGCCTTTACAAATGAGTTGGTTGTGAGTGTGCACATTTAGAAGCATGAAATAGTCAGTGGAGCTCACTGAGACTGCAGATTGTGAATGAACTAAGTAATTTACATTCTGAAAGTGCTTGGGTTTGGTTTCTAGTAGGTAAAATTAATCAACAAGAAATTCATATTCAAAATCTGGTGTTAATGGCCTTTTTCACATGCAACAGTAAAACGAGCAAGATTTTTAAAAGTCTAATGGTTGCAATCTGGATTTTTTCTAACAATGAATCTATTCTTGTATTTCCAAAGAGAGTTCATTTTTCTATAATTACAGCAATTAGGATCATTGGTAGAGGTTTATTTCTGTAGTGTGAAATGAAGTAATTCAGTGATGGCTTAATTGTTTTAGATGTTAACAGAGAAAACTGTGAGCTAGATGACCTAATAAAAGTTTATGATTTATGTCTAAAAAGCAGAAGCAGAAGGTTTAGTGGTGCTTTTAAAAGATCTCAGCACTGTATTGCTTTGGGATAATCTCTTCTGTTTTCCCGTCAGTAGTTTTTCTGTAGCCAGAGTTTAATCAAGTGGAAACCGTAATGGCACAACTGAGGGGTTCTTAGCAGAAAAAATAATTAGCATTGCTCTCCATGTGTCTTTAGGCTACAGTTTTCTGAAACTGTTTAATTGGAGGAACTTAACCAGCATTTAATCAGTTCTGTTATTTGATTTAGCATGCTGGTGCTGAATAGAATCATCCATACAAAATCCCGGCAGGAAGCAGCCGTAATTGCCACTAATCCTTCCATGACCCAGAAATAGTCATGTTGCTACTTGATGGACGATGCTGTTTTCCCATCTTCTCTTGCAGTTGATAATTTCATAGCTGAATGCTAAATATGCAATTTAACAATACAGCGCTCTTGGAATACAAATCAGTGCAGATATCTTAAGAAACTGTGTTTATTTGCTGTTTTGAGATCATCAGATGCACAAGGAACTGCATTCCCTCAAAAACTGCTTTGCTTTCTTTATAGGCGCCTAAATCTAGTTATCTGGAGAGCACTATCTCAGGAGGAAAGAGACAAGTAAGCTATAATGCTTCGGTTTTCTAACTTACCTCTGAAAGGCTGGTCATAAATGTTTGACACTTTTTATCACTATTTCTTTAACCGACTTGTTTTATTTTCAAATATTTCATGCCTGTACCCTAGTTTCAAAAATGTGTAAGTGATATGTAGTGATATTAAATTCTGGATCACCTTTTTGCAGTGCTCATTGTTTTTAAAGGGAAGGACTTGCATTCCATTTGAATGGTGCTAGTCTATTCTTAATCAGTGTTGAGCGGCAGTGTCTTGGCACGGCAGCATGTCATTGCCTTTGGCACCATGTTAGATCTTCTCATCCAGTAAAGAGCACCTCAGTGGCTGGTTTCTAATTTATAATAATCACCTTTACCACTTGTGCTGTAACTGTATACCACAGTGAAAATTCGTACTACTTTAACTGGCTTGTTTCTGTATATTGATTTAGAAAACTAGAGACTGTATAAACAGGACCGACATCAGTGAAGTTAGCATTTGTTTACTTCAGAGAATAATGTGAAAATCAAATAATGAAAACTGAATGGGTGGGAAATATTCTAAGCAGAAAAATGGGAATGAAAACTAGAATGATTTTTAGAAGACTTCAGCTAATGAGCAAATGTACACAGTTCTATCATCTATAAGGAGAACAATTTTGGCTAAAAACCCATTCTGATGCAGAAAGGAAATGAAGTCTGTTAAACAAAAGAACAGCATATAGTTAAAAAGAGGGAATGGATGTTTGTTAATTCAGACAGTGAGTTATAGAGTGTAGAAAGTTTTCAAGGTGATGTCCAAAATATTTTATTGTGGGTAAGGTATGGCCAATCGTGTATATAAGGAAAAAAAGAAATCTAGCAATTGTACAGTCTGTTGCTAGAGGGACATTGTAAGATTGTTAATGTTGGTGCATAGAAGTTGAAATATTTGGTCTGTTTCTCTTCTAAATTTGTAATTTGAATAATCGTGTTCACGTATAACAAAAGGATGACAATGTACTTTCAAAACCATTAGGAATCTGTAGGGAGAGGGTAATAAGGTCTGCTAACTTGGTCACAGGGGTCCTCAAAGAATTGGTTGAGAAGCTTTCTGGGTCACTAGTGTTTACTACAAGGTTATCTTAGATAACCAGGGAAATTAATATTTACTGGAGAAATGGTAATAATTGTGATTGCGTTCAAAATAGTTGAGAGATCAAATTCAGGAGATTACTTAGCTTGACGTTGATTCTAGATGAGTAAAGGATTCAGTTAATAGAGGACAAAATCTAGGTAAATAAGTATACCAGTCAGTATAATTTCATTACAAAACAGTTGCTAGAGGAGTAGAGAGATGAACAGTGACAAAGAGTAGGGCAACACAGTAGGCATCACCATGGTTGTATGTGTTGGAAAGACAGACGCTTATGTACTCTCTCTGTGTCTAGGTTTCACATTTTTCAAATGTTAGCAAAGCTATAGAGAAGGGCCACAGGAGTGACTTGAATACTGAAAAGAAGTATCTTACTTCCAATTAGAGATTTAAAGAATTCTACCTGTGCTGGGTTTTGGGGATTTCGTTTGTTTGTTTATCATCAAAATGACTGTATCTCATTGAGCTTTCCATGTATAGGTACTTTCAGTGTTCAGATTCAACATGGCTCTTTAGTGTAGTGGACATTGACATAACCTGAACCCTGGATGGAAGCAAATTCCTGATCACTGAGGGAAAACTGAGCAGAGCAGGACTGAAAGGAATAAGCAGCAGAAGATTCTTTCTCTTTTGATGTCATCAGTCAAGGCTGATGCAGCGAGTCAGGACTTAATTAGGCATCTGGTGCCATTTTAAATTGTCTAGATGCTTGCCACTTTGCCTTAACTGCTGCTCCAGAAGGGCCAGAGATCTCCGTGATTTTAGATCATAACAGTAAGTTCTTTATTGATGCATCAGGTATTCTAGGACATCTAAAATGGCATCAAATACCTATGCTCAGCCACTTAAATTGCTTTGTAGATGTCTTTCTATGAGATGCAGTTAAGCCAGATACAGTTGTTTGACTAAACACAACAGTAGATGGATGAAATACAAGAACTTGTGGCATACAGAAGATAGATTGCATTTATTTGATGTTTTATTCTGCACTTAAATTTTGAATTTTGTGATTCTATTTGTAAAATAGAAAAATTAGTAAAATTAAAATTTGTCCCACATGTAATTACAAATTTATTTCTTTATTTTTAAAGATTTAAAGAGGATGGGCCAGTTCAATATATGCAGCATAAGGAGGCTTTGTTGGAGGCTTTAGAGAATTTGGGATGGCCAATTTCCTATGAAGATGTAATATTGTTAGAAGATGAGATACTGGCAGCATTAACATACATACAGCAGGCCTCCGATCTTCAGGAAGCTGTCAAAAAGGAAATTGAGAAGAGCTCAGAATCACATATCAGCAAAAATAAAAAGGTACAGATTGGAAGGGCATTTTTTTTTCCCGGATATTCATCTTCAGTATGTGCTTCTGCAGTAATTTTGTTCTGTGGTAATAACTCATAAATTAGGCATTTAATGTGATGCTATACAAATGGGTAGAGGAAAGCAGGTAGTTAAAAAGAGCACGCTCTCATGACTCTTTCATGACTCAGTACTGGGGAAGTAGAAGTTCTGCAGCTGAAAATGCCACAGAAGTCAAGCCTTTTCGAAAAAATCTGAGCAAAGTATCATTATCTCCTCTGCAAGGACAACAGAGATATATGAAGAAAGAGAAAGAAGAGATATAGGGAAGGCAATTATGATACAAGATTTGTGTTTGGGTTAATATCAGCTAAACGGAGATAAAAGATCTTGTAATGTCAGAGTGGTTCATTGTTATCTTCTGTGGTAACTTTCTCCTAAAAGATGGAGAGAAGAGGTGAGATTCAGCTCCATATTTAGACCCTGAAATGTAGCTGTCCATAAAATATAGGCATCTATACATGAACAGGTAGCTAATCTCACAGTGTTGTAAACAGAGCCCTAGCTAACAGGGTCAGTAGCGTCTGGAGAGCCGTTTCGCTCATCCTAAAGTGGACAGCTACTTTTGATGAGGCAGAGGCTTCTCTCTTTTTCTTTAATACATTAACAGAAAGACCAACTAGTTGAAAACTGTGACTGAAATTTGAGAACTTTGATTAATCTTACGTATGTATGTCCCCCAGATGAACCTCTGATTTTATGTGGAATGCTGCTGAGAGATTTGATGAAATGCCTGTGGAAATGCTTGAAGCAATAAATATAAAAAAGGCTAGTAAGTTATTTTAGGCTGCACTATGGGAAGTGTGCAGCCTAAGTACACTAAGGGTACTTTTTCATTTTAGATTTTTCTGTGGTGATATATATGTTCCAGAAACATAGGTTACAATGCTGTATTCATCTGTTACTATTTTCACTCAGGATATTTTTGAAAATGAATTGATTCCACATTAATAGTTTTACCTTTAAATTATGTTGTATAATAACTATTATAAACATGTGTATGTGTGTGTGATTATAAAATCCCACAGAGCACTTAAAACCTCACTATTGATTTGAATGATTCATTATCTTCTGCACTGAGTTTTGGCTTTACACTAGACTGTGTGAGTGAATTCTCAGGGAAGTCAAGAACATACCTTTAAGTGTTAAAAAGCTATTTAATATTCCCCAGTGGAAAGATTTCTGTGTATACTACCAATGCTTTAAAATTCAAAGTACTTACTTCTGAAAAAAAACAAACCATTTCTCTTACCTGGTTTCAAGGCTTTTGTTTTTTTTTTTTTCATCTAAAACCTTCATCAAACAATGCTTCACTGAGAGCACTGCTGCTCAGCAGAGCTGCTGTCTGGGTAGAGTTGTACTGTGAAAATAATAAAATAAGCTCTCTAGGAAGTTACTAAGAAAGAAAATCTCTCAGACCTCTAAGTTCTAAGAGAGGATGAATAAAAACAAATAGAGAATTCATCATAAAGCTCATATTAATGTATTCCTTTTCTTTTTCATTGTTTTACATCACCAAGTGAGGGAATCTGTTCTTAGACTGAACTTGAATGCAAAGTTGGCCTAGATACAGTGAATGATGAGAAAAGTCCTATGGTTAGTGTTATGTGGTTCTTAATAGGTCTTTTTTTGCCGTGATGTGTGCGTATACAAATACATGTATATATCTGTACACACACATCAAATTTGAAGAGGTAAGTTAGGTGAATTTCAAATGAGCACAGTACAAACCTATAGTGTGAGTTCTCAGCAGTGAATGGGAATGTACAATTGGAATTTCCAATTACTTATAAATTAAGCCAAGTATCAGTATACACTATGTAGCAGGTTATGCATAGAAATGTAGTGCCAGTATTGAAAAAGGCAGTCTTTTGTTTTATCTGATGTTTCTTGACTGAGATATATCCCTCTTTTCATTCATATCAATAGTTTTCGTGATGAGCTGTGGCCTTTTGCATACACTGACATAAGTTATAAAAAATATTTGTATAAAATTGACAAGAATATATTATGATAACACAGTCGATGTATGAAAATAAATGATTATGGGAAGGGTCACATTCAGTTTTCTGTCATTTTGGAGAATTTGTTCCACTAAGAATGTACATTTGGAAACATTTTAATGTCTTCAAAACACAGAAGATGACCTTGATTCATTTTACATTAGTCTGAAGATACTACATTGCCAATAAAGTTATTTTGATTATTGATTTATCTCTGCCATATAATGTCCCAATTCAACAGTAGCTGAAACATGTTCATGTTTCGTTTGTTGACTCTGTAGTTTTACTGTTGCCTTGAAACACCAGTGTGCTCTCAGACATGATGTGATTAATGTTGTGCAATCACTTATCCTGAGTCAACCTGCTTTAGGAGCCTAATCAGAGCACCATCTTCAGTAACTGCTAATCTGCAACTGAAAAGCTTTTAAGAGTGAGAGGCAGAAATGCAGATGTAAATAGAATTCTGTTTATGTGGCGGAAAAAAATAAAAAACTAAGCAAAAGCTATGAACCCTTTTTAAAATGCTGCCGGAGGCTTTTCCAAGTGTGTCTACAAAATGGGTATAAAAAAGTAAAGTGCCAGCTGAAATACGTTACATTACTACCGTGAAACAGCAGATATGACACTGACTGAAAATTGCCATTGTGAGATAGTAGAAAAAAATCACAATTATCCTGGAAGTCTGCTCAACAAAGCAGACTTCTGAATTGCCTGCTAAATTTTTTACTGAACTCAAAACCCTTTGGTTTTTAGCTTTTAAGGTTCCTAATTACCTTCACAACTTCTTAAAAGAATTAGTAATCCTTTTTGGATGTCCTTGCTACAGGAGCTTTCTGTTTAAGCCTACAACTGAATTAATGGTCTGGTTATCCTCCCTCTGTGCTCTTCTCTGGGAGTTGTGTTCAAGCTGCTATGTTTGCTTGTATCTGTGAAAGGCAGGCTATGTCAGTGCCTTATTGCAAGAGGGTAAAGTAGACATCCATCTGCACAGGGCCATGAGATGACTGAAGACTTCTAGTGTTGCAAGAAGTAAATGCTTTTGGAAATTAATAAACACATTTAATTATTATCAAGCAAAATATAAAACACTGAAAACTGATGATTACCTAATTGGAGGCTAATTGTAGACTGTAGTCTTAGTAAATCTTAGTTTACTCAGTTCTTTTTGCTGTACAGATTAAAGCATGTGTTGACACAAATCTTCCTCTTCAAGCTGGCACTTGTCTTTCAGTTAGAGACGTTAAAAAATGAGGAATGTATCATTTACTGTGTTCTAATAAGTAACTGTTTTGACTTAAAATATTTTATCTGGTTTCTATTTTGAACTTGCCAGGCATAACAGTCAGCCATCATTTCTTGTGATTTTTCTCACTGAATTATAAAACTGTTTATAACATGACACCTAGTAAAAGGACTTGTTCAGGGTCCGCTATCCACTTCTCATTAGACCGCTTCAGGTCTGCTGGGGTCCTGACGTTACTATTCTTCAAACACGATAGCTTCCAGGACAGTTTTGTGCATCCTGTTAA
>VXAL01007451.1:132985-147911 GCA_013399475.1 Chauna torquata | reverse complement strand
AGTGGTTGTGGTGGAGTTTAGTTGGCCACCAGGTATGAAACCACCACAGCGGCACACACGGCTATAACACAGTTGTCTACAAGGCTACATCTCTGGTCTACATGGCACTGACATAAACAGGAATAAATAGCTTGGCTCCCCAGTTTGGTATGTAATATTTAATAAAATGTTTCAGAATTAAAAAATGCCTACTTTCTTCAAGTTGGTAGTATCCTTCTACTCTTTTCTCCTCTATTTACACATTTGAATAGAAAAAATAGTTATGACTTTTAAAGCTTAATCAGTAAAGACAGAAATTTGCTTTTTGTTTTCATTTAAACCTATCTATCAAAACACTGCTGTCAAAAAAAAAAAACAATTACAATTCTTTGAAAATTCTTATTTGAAGTAACAGAAACTCCTCTGGCAAATATTTCAGCCCTTATCTGCAAAAGACATTCAGGAGATAATTAAGATCTGCATATTGCTAAAAGATGCAATCATTAGGAAAAAATACACAATTTGTAGGATAAGGCAACAAAAAGATGGTAGGATCTCTGCACTGTGTTGGTTTTAAATCTAAAAGGTGACAAAAGCCACTCCCCGTGTGGCTAGCAATGAAAATGCTTCTGCTTTTAGTGAACTTGACAAAAACCATAAAATAGCATACATGCTGTTTTCACTTTGCATTATCTTGACTAATGGTCTTTCCTGATTTTCAGTAACAGCCTTTCTAAAGCTTATAATAATAAGCTTATTGTAATAATATGCTTTGTGTGGAAAAAAAAACAAAGATGTTACTTCCAAAAGATAGGAAAATTAAGTTCACTGAAATAAAACACAAAACCTTTTATCTTTACATCTCCTGTATAAATGCAGTTCAGTCCAAAGCTCATTATTGTAATTATTAAAAGACTGTTTAGTAAGATGTGAAATTATTTGTTTCTCTCAGTCCACTTCCCACTGGACAGGTGTTTATTTCTAATGCTTTTCACCACTATGGCACCTTCATGTCCACAGAAAAGAGTGATATGACAAAATTTAGAAAATGAAATGACAATTCCAGTACTAACCTGGAGCCAGTTCTGTCAACTGGGACAGAGTGTCAGTCCCTAGAGCTGTCAAGCTGTCACATTTCACTAACGCTAACTTCACTTTAATGTTAATAAAGAAAGGGCGACAGGCAGCCTAACATAGTTAACAGCCTCCACAATTCAGCTTCCCCAAGAGGAAGAAGTGCTTGTGCTAACAGGGTGCTGGGACACCCTCTCCAACAGGCAGGCGCTTTCTCCTACCCATGCTCTTTCTGCTATCCAGGCAGCCTTCAGACTCTGAGGTCAGAATTAACTGAAAGGAGCACTGGTGGAACCAAATTACTTATCGCATTTCCAAGCTATCATATCATTTCTCATCTGTTAGTTTGTTGAAGAATGACTGCAAACATGAGAAAAGTTACAGGTGATTCATGAATAATATGTTAAATAAGACATCTCCTTGTAAGGTAACGATGAATAACAAAATAAAAAAAAAAGTCTCAGTAGTTATCTTGGTCGTCATCTTTTAAAGAATGAAAAGTGCATACACAAAACTGCCACTTCAGCTGAAGTTGTGTGAGGCTGATACTCTGTTTAATGATGACCAGAACTAAAAGACATATTTTGTTCTGTTGCTTTTATCTATTACATATTGCTCGAATATTTTTACGACTCAAGAAAATTATGGTAGCTGTGATGCAGATAAAAAGTTATTCTAAATTAAAAACCAATTCCCTTTTGCACATCCTATCAGTCCCTCTCTTATTGTCAAATGTTGCGATGCTACATGTCACGTTTGAGCAACCCTTCCCAAACAAAATACCTTTGCCAGTGCTCTTTCTCACACTCACAGAAAAACTTGTAGAGTGACTGGTGAAAATATTCATGCAGGTTCTGTAAATTTATTTAGAGACAAAATAAAACTTTTCTACGCTGTCTATCCCTAGGAAGCCACAGATAAATAATGAAAACATAATGCAAATACTGTATCTCACATATGCACACATGCAAATCAAAGTACAGCTTTCATGCAAACTAGATAATGCACTTCTAAATGTACTAAACTAGGATATATATGCTGTCTCTGAGAAAAGAAAGAAATTATGCTACTAATACCATGATTGTCCAAGGCATCCTCAAAGGAAAAATAAAGAACAAGAAAACAGGAGCAGAAACAGAATGGCACACCACCAACTACTTTCTGAAAAAAAAAAAAAAAAGACAAGACAACAACAACACACAGTTTAGAAACGTGAATTGCAAAAATTGCAAATGAAGATGGAGCCCACAAAAAAACAGCAGAATTCTGTAGGCTGCTCCAAAGACATCATCATTGATATTTGTGACTCTATTTCCCGTACCCTTGAAAGCAACAAGGCTGAAGAAAATAAAGGTATGCTATACAAGGCTACGGACTGTGGAATGGACAGGAACCAATTAACAAGGGTAAAAGGAGAAAGCACAGTTAAAGTTGTAATACACAAAAAGAAGCCCTTCTAATGAGAATGAAAAATAAAACAGACAGCAGAGGAAATTTTCCATAAATTGCTAAAATTCATTGAGTCAGTAAGAACACAGGGAACTATAAATCTTAATCACTCCCTGTCTGCTATGCTTGTCTTCTTCAAAAGCACAAAACACTTATTTTTACACTGACTTCTGACCTCAACTAACATGCTCTACTACACCAACTAATATGAAAAGCAAATGCAAACCTATGGTATCATTCCTACTTTTTTGAAGTTAGGATTGATGAAGTAATAAACTGAACTGAGCAACTGTGGTACCGATGTGAAGTGATTTCAGAATTCAATTCAGAATGCTGTCTTCAGCTAGGAAGTTGTAGAAGTCTGTGCTTATAAAAAAAAAAAAGCATAGTCAAGAGTTTAAAAAGAGACACAGAAAAGGAATTTATCCCCTTTTATGAAACATGAAGAAAATTTGTATTGCTTGTTGGTTTTAACCTGTTTTCTTTTTTTAAGCCAACAACTTGTCTACTTTGACTTGCATCAAAATCTGACTCAAGATGTGAACGCTGAATGAATGAACCACACGCTTCTGACAATCATATATAACAGAAAACTTACTAAAATACCAAATAAAAATGATTTACTCTGGATTCGTCACTTTGTTACACTCACACAAGAACATTACTATTAGCAAAAAAAATCCATTTTATTTATTTGTTTTGCTTTTGTTAACATCTATTACATTCTGAGAAGCTTTATTAGGAAAAAAAAATCTCTAATTTAAGGTTTCCGTTTACTGATGTAGTTTATCAGAAAGAACTTGCGACCTTCCACAAACAGACCTCAGCAAAACTTAGAAAACCAGGAAATACAGTTTTAAAGTACTTTCCACCACCCCTCTGTAACAGAGGACACAGTGCAGCAACACCACAACCATTCACACTTCTGAAGAATTCAGAGGGAAAAGGGCACAACATTTGAATTGTTAAATAAGGATATTTAGGCGCACTGTAGTGAACAGCAATTATCAATACCCACCATATTTTAAAAGAATCTACAATCCACACCTCTTGAATTTCATAATTTTACTGCCCTCATGTACAAGATTGAACGTGAAATTCTACCTTACCAAAAACTTCTGTACCACTGCCACACTGCACCCCTTTGCTTGAAAACCTGGTAGTAAAAGGCCCTCCTGCTCTGCTACTCACATATGCTACCTACACTAAGTACCAGTGCCAGGAGTTGGACTCGATGATCCTTGTGGGTCCCTTCCAGCTTGGGTTATTCTATAATTCTATCATTCTTTATTTAAGAAAATGGGTATGAATCATGATTTTCTTTTTATCATATGTCTGAGGTCACAGATAAGCAAAGGCACTAAAGGACTTGTACTTCTTATGGGAAAAATTAACTAAATCCTTCGTCACAACTCTGTTGATTTGTTACCTTCCACCACTCAACACAATCACAGACAGCAGAGTGAACCCTCTATGGTTATTAACAATCCTGGGGCAACAGCATTACAGATGAATTAACATGTGCCCCAACATTTGGGATTTATATAGTTCAAAAGATTTAAGTTTTTCTAAAATTGACATTATAGAAGCTTATGAGATACCACTGCACAGCTGTTACACTAAATTTAACTTTTTCAGACATTTTGTCTTTGTAGATATACGTGTAACTGTCATTAGCATGTAAGATTGCACCTTACAAGGTAAAGATATTAGATGCTGCCTGATTTTAAAATGACTCCCTTCATTCCTTTAGCCTTCACTGTGTTTTAACAGCAGTGATGATTTTGCTGTGAAACCAGGGCGTATGTTCCAAAATTTGTTAGCTCTAGTGCCTTTAGTCATGGGCATGTCTGAAATGCCCACCAATCTTTCCACCTATATGTGTAGCTAACTCCTTTTATCCCACCCTAAGAACTTGTATAGATATACAATCCTTTATTTGTTATTAGGCAGCCTGGTGAGAGCTTTACATCCAAGTGAAATAGTTCTACAATTTTAAGATTTAGTGCCTTCACTTTGGTGCATTACTGCCACCAAAGCACAGATAAAGGAGTACGAGAGGGAACCAGCACCTGCCTGCACATGTGAGCCAGACTGAACTCTGGAAAAGAATGAGAGCAGTGAAAGATGCTAAAAAGGCATTATTTTTGTATCCACACTTTTATCTAATGTCAGCAAGAAGTGGAGCAAACAGTCCCACTGATTACTTAATAAATCTGGTTTGAAAAGGTCTCTGGAGGTCATCTATTGGCAACACTGGATAGGACTAGCTATGGCTTCATCTGGTAGAGTATGGACAACTTCCAAGAGTGGAGATCCCACAGACTCTTTGGATAGCATGTTCTAGTGCTGCACTACCCTCCTGGTGCAGATCTGCAGCAATTCTTAAGTTATTCCTGGAACCATAAGGATTGCTTTGTCTCTTTTACCACCAAGTTCCTAACATTCATTGCAATGCCTATTGACAATTGCTTCTGTTGAAGTATGTCAGACAGGTTAAACCACTACAGTCTATGAGATCTCATGAGACGTTAACCATCCTTTCAGAAGCAGTATTTCTAACTCCTGCTTAAACCAATGGGATTAGAGGCCAACCTACATATCTCAGGACTGATTTGTCAAAGTTTAAATCCCCTACAAAAAGTCAAATTCATAACACAAGAGGAAAAAGAATGCATTAGTGCATTACAGTGCTGCACAGTTTAACTGAATAAATGCTGTGTATTAACAGCATTGTCAGCTTATAATTAAAAAGCAATCATGAAGACAAACTATTTTATTGTGTTAGCATTAATATGTAGTAGGTAAAGACAAAGAAAATATTTTCTAGTATTAGCCTTAACAGTTTTTGGCATAGCTGCCTCTCCTTCCAGAATATTGATATACTTCTCAATATATTTGAAACTTCGCTTAAAAGAAAGCAACATGATCTTAATGCAGACATTAAAAGTCACTAATAGTGTTTTTCACCACCACACTACTGACAGAATAGTTACTTAGTGTGTTAGAAAGACAACTAAAACAATTTTTGACTGGCATTGTTAAGAAAAGATTTCTCTAATGCTATCAGACTTAACTAACTTCAAATCTCAGAAACAGTCAAACGATATATGTACCTGCAATTGGAATATTCTGTGAGACTGACAGCTGTACATCTCCAGTCCCAGGTGGCATATCAATTACTAAATAGTCCAATTGACCCCAGTCAACCTAGAAGAAGACAAAAATATATTTTGGAGGTCTGAAGTGTTTTTATTTAAAGCACTTTACAGGAAACAAGGACTGAAATAAAACACAGTATGCAGAACAGGTGAACCAAGGACACCTCGAAAGATTGATAGAGATCCTTTTAGTCACACTTTCCGTACAAGACCAAGACTTTTTTTTTTTTTTTAAGAAGACATGCAATCTTTCCCAATCACTCAAAACTATGCACATAACTTTATGAGCATAATCCTTATAGAACTCTTCCTCCATCACCACCCTCGTGCCCCCAAAGAAAATTATCAACACTTAAGACTTATACTTCACAGTTGCTTAATCACAGTTTAGAAGCAAGCGTTAAGTAAAACTCAGGTTAAAATGCTGTTTGTTATGTAACAAATACTGCTCAGGAACCATTTCCACCAATTTTAGACCAATTTTGCTCGCTACTTATCAATTCTTTGAAACTATATATCTTTTTAGTAATCTTTTTCTGCTTTGTTGCTGCAAAGTTATTTATGCATGGAGAACTATTGGTACTGATTTGTCATCAGGAAAAAGAGCTGTTGGAAAAAAAATTTGTTAAATGAAAGTCACTGGGTATAATTATATGGACCTACAATGTGTATAAGACATCACGGAATAAAACAAGTTTACTGGTTGCTAGGCATCAAATGAGAGTGACCATTAAAGATACTAGGCTTGAATCTGGAAATTCTGTGATTATTTGTGTTCTTTACCAGGCACAGACTTCCAGGTGAGCTAAATAACTCTCCCTGGAGCACGGCATACTGCAACGCAGGTTCTCCATGAGCTTCTCTGCTGGAGGCTGTCGAACTGTGCAGGCCCTTCTATTACAGGGAAAGGAACTAGTACTATTCTATATAAAGTAAAGCCAAGCTATACTTTGCCTAAACACTTCCCAGTAGTTTAACTAAGCTTTGGGAGACCCTTGATTCGACTCTTGACATGATGCAGATTAATACCAGTGCACTCTTTCTAGTCAGCAATAATGATGTGAGGTCTTCTGTCTCTGCAGTACAGAAGCTTTAGAAATCATAACCATTAAAAATAGTGAAGATGCACAACTGTCTCCCCACACTTTTCTCCCCACACAGACAATGTGATTATATGGTATGTTTCTGATTCAGACTACAGATATAGTCTATGACCTGCTCTAAACAGGAAAATGCCAAGCAAGAATGCAATTTCACCTTACCTTTTATTTTACACCTTCCCTCAGTATCATCAGAACAGCAAAAACAATTGACTTTTTTGCCTGTCCCCAGTTATTGTTCTGGAGTGTTAGACTTTGTCAAGGCAACACTCATTCATCTTCATTCAGCCCTTGTACAAATGATGACATGCTGGGAAAGCACAAGTGATGTTAAATCCAGACCACCAACCTAATGTAGCACTCCAGTGAGAAAAGGAATAGTTCAGGGCAGACTGATGAAGATGGAAGATTTCAGAGCACTTATGGGAAAAGCGGGATGGGGAAAGTTAGTTACCAATTCTAACTTTAGACATCTAAATTAGAGACTCTGAACTGATCTCAGGCACACTTCCCTTTGCTCGCTTCCTATACAAAGCTGCACTAAATAGTGCCTAAGACAGTCTAGCTAAACAGAAAATGCTACTTATGTTAACCACAGCAAACATTATACTTTACTTTTTTACATTTAGTATCGATCTATATTTTATAATATCAATATTTTGTCAGTGAAAATGACATATGCCAAGCAGATTTCTTAAGTAATTAGCATTCATAATCATATCAAGACTACATAACTCCAGGGAAAAATCTCACTTATGTGCAAAAATGTAGGTAATGAAACATAAGCATGGAATACAAAAGCCAGTTTATCTTAAAAAAAAAAACAAAACTTTTTTTACTATGTTTTTCTTAACTAATCTTGCTTAATTACAAAACAAGATAAGTGCCAGTGGTTGCAGATGCCTCCTTTTTCAGTAAAAATTAACTTTGCTCACTTAAAGGCATGAACTTCAAATTTCTATAATTTTTAATTAAAAATTAACCATTACAAAGGTGACACATTGAAAGGCAAATGATATAGATGTTACAAAGTAGCAGCAGCTTACAACAGGAGTAAAGTCAAATTCCTTAAAGATTTGCAACTAAACACACATCTACACACATGCAAATCTAAATATGCATAAATAAATCTTTCATAATAATCACAACCATTTTGGAACACTAAGGTATATAAAAAAAGGATTTTTTTACATCCAAATTTACAAGTCCAGTAACCATGTTCTCCTTCCTAAAACCCTTCTAGAGAAACTATGAATATATTATTTTTTCGCCCTCTGTCTTGCGGCAAGATGGAGTCCTGAAATACATCTATAAGTGGTATGTTGCTTCTATCATTCTGACTCAGTGTCCAGTTTCTTAGTCTGCCAAAGACAGTTATGGTTGCTGAAAAACCTGGATACTCAGTAGTTTCTAAGTCTTTACTGCTGCATGAGCTTCGCTTCAAGCACCACCTCATAGAGCACTGCAAAATAATCCAAAACCCATCCTTACTAGGGGTGATTGGAACCAAAAAAAAGATACCATTTTTCACATAGCTAAAAGCTGTCTAGTTTCACATACAGCTGCTGGTCCTGACCTTACGCTAGCTCTTCTTGTGGAACGAGGTGACCTTCTAGGACTGTGCTGTAGCTTTTCTTTTCACTCTTAGCAGATTTCGGGTTCTTCAAGCACTAGCCTCCTTCACTGAGCTCCACGTGATCCCTACACCTGGCAAATATCGCAGTTCCCCAAACAAAACATCTAGACCCATTCTACTACTGTTCAGAACACTACTGGAGAATAACTCAAAGGCCAGTGCTCAACTCCTTTCCTAGGCATCTAGCTCTGCAGGGCAGCACACAGTGGTTGCTACTCTTCTAAGCAGAGGTAGCTGCCTTGGTAAAAATGTCTCCATGTGGAGCCTTTAAAGTAAAGGAACACTTTCATAAAAAGCTTACCAGTGGAAAAATACACCAAACAATTGCTGCTTGATAAGTTACTTCCAAAATTTACCAAGTATAGTAGAATGGGAGAAGGGGTACAGAAATCTGAAGGCACCAAAGCTTTCTACCTCAAGCTTCCTTACTAAGTGACCCCGTAACAACAAGAATTTTTTGGATTGTCCTAAGAGTAATGATTTCTGTTAAAGTCATGAACCTCTGAAAACAGAAGTTAATAATGGAATCTTAAGCACATGGTGAACCTCATGGTAAACCTTATTGCTAGGCAACAGAAAAAGTACTCTTAAAACATAGTGCAATTAAATGATAATGCTTTACTTAATTTATGGCACTAAAACCACCTTATTTCATGTATTTTCTTCAAATTCGTGGATTGAAAAATTTTGACTTTATCAAACAAATAAGAATTCCATTATATTTCCTATAAATTTGAGGGCAGAAAAAATGAGAAGGTATGCCAACCCAGCAGCAGTGAAAAGGATGCTTTGCTGCTGTGCATAGTAGCACAAAGACAGGCTCTTGTCACACCAGCTCAAAAATGCAACAAGGAAGATGTCTAGGTGTGCAAGTGTTGAATATATGTGAGAATTATCTTCCACACACCTCTGCGTTGTGCCAGTACAACTGCTGAAAGTCAGATGGCAAACAGGATTGGAAAACTGCTCCTCATTAAAAACAACCTTATTTTTTTATTTTTATCCTCACAATTTTATTCTCTCTCTTTTTTTTTAACTCCCTCTATTTCCAATCTAGGGTAAGAATGGATCTAAAATCTCTGCGACTAGAAGTTGCACCACAATGACATAGCTATAATTGTTAAAAAGAACTGAGCTAGTGTTTTTGCCCAGGAGCGAACACTGTCCTGTAGCCATATGGACCTGCTCAGAGTTAGGTTTGAGAAATCTGTACCTCACCACATTTCACTGTGCACACTTGCTGCAGAATAGAAGAGAATAAGAGGAGACGAACACTGTGGAGTTCGGTTGCTCCTCCATTATCCTCCCACAGGAGTACACAAACAGTACAGCAGGCTTTTATTAAACATATTACTGAATATAATTTGGAAGGTATAACTATTTGTTACAGAACTGCACACATTATTTAATGAGGTAAAAAATTCCAGGTCTGTTACTAAATATCAGCAAAGGAGGAAAAAAAGGGGAAGAGACATTTTTAATTAACTTGAAATTGGAACATATAATCAGGAGTAGCTTTCTGAAATCTACTATTGCCATTCTTTCAACGTTATTAAAATGGGATGTATAATCAGACTGTGACATAAAACACTCATTTGAACGCAAGTCCTGTTTATATGCAACAATTTACCAAATCAGGACCACTAGTCCTCATGTTCTCAACCAGTTCTAAGAAGTGCGCCTGTATGCAAATGCCATCGCATACAAGTAAATGAGCTCAGATTAACAGCACATTAAAGGAGTTCCCTTTGCCAAGCACTAAGCGGACAGCAGTTACAAAAGCCTGCCTCACAGCATCTGTAATCTGTCAGCACCTCTGCATGTACAGAAGTGTTAATATCTTTGCCTCTCTAATATATAGTGTGTAAAACATTTCAAAACCATAGAAATATAATTGCACTTTCCTTCAGCATAGCATTCATCTTTTTTTTTTTAAAGGTTTAATTTGACATTTATTGTTAGGCAATGTAATTAAGTGCCATGTGCGTCTGTGTATTTTCCCTTGCTCAGAAACACCATGAATGCTTCTATGTAAATTACTTTAATCAATCACACTCTATGTGACAATTCATAATCAAAATACCAGATATGCATTTTGAGTAAGGGTTCCAAATAGCAAGTTAAACCTGAGGTGCAGCACGGAGAAAAAAGATGGCACTTCTGTTGAGGAACGAAGCCTGAGAATCCTCTGTGCATGAGGTAGGAATGACAGAATATTAGCACAGAAGAGGGATTGCTACTTGTGGTTTTGAAGTAATCCTGGTGTTTGGTAAATAACAGAAGATATTATTTATTTGTTCTTACTAAGAGGAATACATGCAGAGTTTCATCAAGCAGCACTGCAGGTGCAGACTTGGCAGCAGCCAGCCAAGCTCTGAACACCAGTATCAGAAAAGTCTAAGAGCTACACCGCAGACAGCTTAAGGTCTATTCCTGCCTGATCCCCGCGCCCCTCCTCCCAACTACTGTGTTGGGTATATACGTGATTTAGTACAGGCAAACAGCTGAACAAAATAAAAAAGGTAAGAAATTTTGTTGTAAACTGAGTACGTGTATGTATACAACTGTTCACATGCATATATATCTGTTAGTACAAGATGAAGCAAGCATTAAAAATGAATTCCTTGAAAATTTACTTAAAGATTCTGATTAAACATACATAGACAATGGGAATTAAAAAGTGGTTTCATGATACAAGAAAACAGATTATTAACGAATAGTATAATGAAACTTATTACATTTTAATTAAAAACACATATTTATTCTCACAAATATTTAATAAACTAAAGAAAGGAGACATCTCCTAGGCTTAGTACAGAAGATGCTTAGTCCCTACAGAAACTTCCTCTCCAATACCGAAATAACTACTTATGCCATAGCAGGATATTCCATAGTGCTTAATATAACATGACACTTTCTGAACAAAGAATATTGCCCCTTTGACTTGTCCTACGATGCTTAACCAATCTTGAAGAGTCACAATCTAACACCATGAAAAACAGAAGCACTGCAATAGTTCAAATTCCCTCTACGGCATTTATGAGCAGCCTGTTTTGCCAAAGTTTACAGAGAAATTGAGGTGAAACATAAGAACAGTTTGCTCCAAAGACTTTCATAAAGAGAAGGAAATTCTCCTATTCTTTCCGAATATAGGCTAAGTTTAAGTAAGCACCTAAGAAGGAAATCGGCGTCCTGTTCAATTCAACCACTGAAACAGAAACTGGCCCCCTCCTCCCTTTTAATAATGTTAAAATCTGAAGACAAATGAAAAATACGATGGAGTACCCTGAAGTTTCTGCCACCTTCACCTACATAACCTACAAAACTAAACAACTCCCAAAAGACAACAAGAAAGTGGTTATTCTCTAGAGGGTACTCCAGGAGACAGAGCACAGGCACTTGACACCAGGCTCCCACCCGACTTCAGGAAGCCCAGCCAATGCTGTATCTGCCTCAGCGGCACAGAGATGTGGAGCAGCCTGACACGAGTCTGGGGCTGGTGACTGGGGATGACTGAAAAGGAGTAGCTCTGTGCATCCTCAGAACAATTAATGGAGACAATATCAACACTACCACGCATTAAAATCTCTAGAGGGTACTCCAGGAGACAGAGCACAGGCACTTGACACCAGGCTCCCACCCGACTTCAGGAAGCCCAGCCAATGCTGTATCTGCCTCAGCGGCACAGAGATGTGGAGCAGCCTGACACGAGTCTGGGGCTGGTGACTGGGGATGACTGAAAAGGAGTAGCTCTGTGCATCCTCAGAACAATTAATGGAGACAATATCAACACTACCACGCATTAAAATCTCCCACTAGGTTCGAGTTATTACTACGAAAGAGCCTTCATGAGCTGAGACTCCTATTTCACAGGGATTCAAAGCACTTGTTCCCTAAAAGAAGACAGTTTGAGAAAAACTATTATGCAGTCAGTCTTGAGATTGATCATTCATCTGCTGCTCTCTACCCTTGACCCACAAACAGTCTGTACTACATAATTTACAGAAACTTTTCTTCAGAAATATGCCATCTTTTCTTCCTGTTCTATGACACAGAGTTGTCTGTAGTTCAGCTTCTCAGTAACTATGTCCAGAAAAGAAACACGGAGCAAGACAAGTTCCAATTCTTATGCCTTTCAGCAATGAAGTCAAGCAAAAAAAAAAAAAAAGTAACGTAAACCTAAACAAATCAGAACAAAGTGGGCTACCATCACATCATCTAATTAAACTAATAACCAGGTTAATGCAACTCCTTTAAGGATATCACCTAAACTGTAAGTCTCTTTGAGCTCTCCCTATTAATATACAGGGACATCAGCATCATTTAGTTATCAGTCCCAAAATGAACAAAACATTTTTAAGGCAGTATTATCAGGATTCCATTTAAAAGCATATGTCTTATATATGCTGTCTGGTTCAGATTTTCCCCAACAACACCACCAGATGGAAATACTACTAGCATTGCTAACAAATGTCAAGAGGGAGAAACTTATTAAACCCACCCTCTCTATATATTTTAGCCAATATTTCTCTAATGATATTAAGAGCTAATGTATAGTCTAGTACCAAATGCTTAACCTATACAATGGAAAGTGATGTTCCTAATTCTCTCTAAAAGTCATTTACCTTTCTTAAACTTCAGTTCATATCCTGGTATATTAAGAAAATTAATAAATTCCTTATTGCGGTACTAACAGACTAATACAGGCACCATTTTAGGCCCATCACTGAGACACTGATTTTAAATTAATATTTAAACTGAAAAACATTAAATTTAGAAGGTCAGAAAATTCTGTTTCTTAAGCACAATGTATAATGCTTTTTTTGTACACAAGATGGAACTTCTTCAGAGGCAAGTCTAAGACCTTCAGGAAAAGGATAACAGAAGAAAACAACATGATAGGCATTGTTCAAATCACTTAAAATACTATTGAAGAAAACCCTCCAATATTACCTTAAACAGTGCAATATAAAAACAGGAATAGAATCAATTACATGTAGACCACTGAACTGAGGCCAGAGATGGTAAATCTCAATATAGGACTAGTTTTTCTGTCTGGTGAGATGTTATCCAATCTCAGAGAAAGTAGCCTTGAGATGAAACATTAATTTTCATTAATAAAATGTTATATACGTGTATTTTAGAACAATCTGTTTTGTTTGTTTTTGTTTTTACAAACATTGACAAAACTCCATATTCCAAACTTTATGTACTTAAAATTCACAAGCATATCCTCCCCAGTCACTGAATTCAAAATAGTCTACCCTTGCTAATGAAACCAGCATTGGAGAGTCTGCTTGAATTACCTGGAGCACAATAATCAATACACCCAATGAGAAACGAGACAACACAACAAGATCGCATAATATATAGAATCTTTCACTTCCACAGGAAGACTCAAGAGGATTAGAGAGAATGAAAGAAGAGTGTAAGTGAGCGCATATGCAAGAGCATGCACAGCAGATCACTGACTCACTGCCATTCTTCACCATGGACTGATCTGTAGACTGTGAAGCTGATGTAAGTTTTCTGTTAAAAGAACTGGCTTTAGGTTAGAAAGGAGCAAGAACAACTATATACAGATTGTCCTTTCGAAGAGCTGAACACAGAAAGCACATTAAAAATACAGACACGAGGTAAAAACAAAAATAAATAAATTTAAGAACTGCACACATTTTGCAATTGCACACACAATCATTCCCACAATTAAGGTGTGCTGAATGTCTTACTGCCAGGGTAGTACAAGCATTTACTACATATTAGACAACAAATAATATATGAAAGCATCATATATAGATTGCCAAAATAATTGCTGTGCTTGTAGAACCATGGTTTTGCATTCACCAGTGCCGTCAGTTCTAAATCTGCAACAACAAATTAAAAGTGTTACTTGTATTCTAAAGCTAATTAAAATAATTTGCTGAAGGTGCTGAAACCATGAATTTTAGGGACATTTAGTGATTATTGCCAACAAAGGAACAGGTTCCATATTTTCGTTTGTATACTAGATTTTTATTTAGCTCCAATTCTTACTTCATCATTGATATATACAGAAAACTGTTTACATCTAGCAAAAAAAGTACTTAAAATGGGCACCCACTTTAACTGCACATGAAAAGAGGTGTATGCCAAAGGCATCATTCTGCTATAACAACATATTTTTCATTTAAAAGATACTGTTACAGCAAAACACTGTAAAAAGAAGAACTATCTAGTGCAGCTTCATAAATAGTACAGAAAAGTGGTGGAGTTTTTTTGGTCAGGAGAAAAAAAAAGACATTAATCTCTGGTACATTTAGCACAATTACTTTACATCTTTGTCAATCATTTAGCATGTGAGGAAATCACTTTCTCCAAAGAATATTGGTATAGAACCTGCTGCTGAGGAAATCACTTTCTCCAAAGAATATTGGTATAGAACCTGCTGCTATTCTTCGATATCCAGTTATTTTCTGGGAGCAAAAGAGATACAGAAGGATGCTGTGAGTGAAGGATCACTCTCTCCGTTTCCAAAGTCAGAATGTAAG
>VXAL01007451.1:83402-132944 GCA_013399475.1 Chauna torquata | reverse complement strand
AAAAAAAAAAACTTTGTGCAGTTTAACATATTAACTCAATATTAATATTATTTTTAAAGATCTGTTTTATAAAGTTATATTAATATTTTATTTGCTAAGTAAAATTAAGTGAGTAATGCTAAACAAGGCATCAATGTTGGTGGTGGTGGGGAGGATAGTCCACTTCTATTTTGAACAAATATATGAAAAATGCCTAAAAATGGAAAAAAAAAGCCTAAAAAGCAGCTTTGGTGAGCTCCACACTCAGAAGCAACCCTAAAAACTCTCCTAAAGATTTTGACTGCTCGAGAACTGAATGGAGCTACAGCCGAAGGAGGTACAGCAGTGGACAGACGAACTCCTTCCTTACACCCACACATATCTCACGTGTATGTGTGGGTGGGTGGGTGGTTGTTTTTTACTGTTAGGTGTCAGGAGGCTGTTTACTTGACTTGGCACAACAAAGTCCAAACTGACAAACCAGCTTGCTAATAATCAAACTATAATTTGGCAATCACCACTAAAAATTTATTGCTGTCCTCAGGCAAAGCATCACTTACTAGCAGAAAACATCACTATCCTCAAAGTATCGTTTTAGCTGTAATTTGAACTGCAGCACTAGAAAAGAAAGTCTGTAAAAGGCATGTTGAATTTTGATTTTGTTTCATTTTTGATAGTTATGATAATAGTCTCTGTACTTCAGAAATTCTTTACCATTCCTATCAGAGCTAATATTTGCCAGCAGCACTGAGAAGAGCCAAGTGAGGTACAAACACTGCCCTTCATCCATAATTATTTCAACTTACTTTTGCAGCACAGTTTTAATGGCACAAGGACCACATTTTGGACCCAAGACTTAAGGCAGCAGCACCCAAAAGCAACTCATCTGATTCAGAGCAACTCATATGCTGCAAATTAAATGAAAGTTAGCTGCCTGCAACCCAGAGTAACTTGGACACTTGAGACAAAACCACACACATTTTCACCACAAAACACACAGATAGTGAAAATTCTTTTGCTGTAAATACCAAAGTCTCTGTTGCGCACCAAGTGTCAACCAGAAGTCCATTTGGGATCCATTAATTACATATATCTTTGTGAGACAGGAGCAAGTCTAGCCAATCTAGCAGGCACGTTCAAAATGCACCTGTCAGTGACAACACTGAATCCAACACAAAGCTGAGCACTCATGGCCATTTAAAAACAAACACACGTGTCAGAAGCCTGTAGTTCTGCTGCTGTAATTGTGGCTTTTGATACTGTACTTAGATACATGAGAGAGCCCATACAAGAAGTGGAAGATACGCGTTTCATTTTCTTAAGCAGGTGCCATTTACCTTTGCCAATGTACAACAAGGAATGCAGGAGTCACAGAAGAAAACATAACCCTATATGTACACGTGGTAGCTGACAAATTCACCTGGAAGGCTGAAACATCGGATTAACTAAATTTCCTGCACAGCACGGGTCACTCTCCTCCTTCACACTGCTAGTTTTGGTCCCAGGAATTGTGCATCCCTGTTTGTAGAGCAACTGGTGTAGCAGAAGCTTTTGACTGCTCTATGCGGCGTCATGGCACCCTCCTGGGAAGCTGGAAACGTGGGCTTAAATGCAAAACTGAGAAAGTAACTGAACTCACAGCTTTCTTGTCGTGGCTGAATGGTTTCCTTCCCAGGCTATTATTCTGAACACAGAATAAGCCTGTCAAGTTAAACCAAGAGAAAGGTCTTGGCAACTAACAGAAGATATTCAGTTTTGGCTCTAAATCTCAGCTCCACAGAGCTGTCTAATCCAGGCTACAATTATGTGCTGAAATCCAGGACAGACAGAAAGTGAGAAACATCCCATAGGCTTTTCCTAATAGCATACTTGCTCAGCATTTTCAGTATTGTTCATTTCCAGCCTGTGACCCTACAAATTTGACTTGCACCACTAAATTCCACTTATTCCACCAAGCTCTAAACTTCAGCACTCTAAGATATTGTACCTATTTTATTAAGGCAGTAACAAAGAGTCTGAAGGTATCTCCAGGAGGGGAAAGTAACCTCTCAGCAACACTGGGAATGACAAAGGATGCATTCCCACCATCCCAGGTATGGAGTGGATCCAGCTTAGGCTTTACTTTGACTTTCAAACTCCATTCCTGCAGGCGGGACACCTACCTTTTAGGCACTGCAACGTTCAGCACAGCAATACCCATGTCCCTTTTTCGTTTAACCTGCACCAGCTAGAAAGAAAGAACAGACTCCCCTATCACTGGAAAAGAACAGAGAAAGTGGAAGACTGGCATTAGGCACCTACAACATTCAATATTTTGAAAAGTCTCACATAAATTACGGAAACTTCATATAGGAAAGAAAACAAATAGCGCTTTCTCTTTTCCCAGTTCCTCTACCACCAGTACTCCTGTTTCGCAGACACTTGAAAACATACTTAAATCACCACCTCTCTCCTCAAAGAACAAAGCTGGATGCCATTCTAGGCACAAAGTCCTGAACTTTGCTGCAGACAGATGATGCAAACCCTTAAACCTCAAAACAGTTTTCTTTAAATCTCAAGGAATTATATATATATCAGTTCTAGCCCTAAGGCAGCCATTTTGAAGAAACTCTGCCGTTTCTTCTTGTCTAGTCAAACCCAGAAACAGTTGCATGTTTTGCATTTATTTTATACAAAGGCGGGCAGACACATGCATACCTGTGTAATCGGTGCTGGAGATGAGACTACTGGAAGCAGAGCAAAGAAAACACTCTCACAGCCTGTTCCCACAGCAGCAGTAGCTGCACGGTCATAACCACGACAGCTGAGGAACCAGGCCAAGAAATGTTTGCTGTAAATACATTCTCACTCAGTTGTTAGGCTCTTTTTTTTTTAATCCTCAAAGACAGTTAAAATACATTTACTGCAAATGCTTCCAGTTCAGCACTAAGTTGCTGGCTAATGTTTTTGTTTTCTTCTGGCTTTCCTAACACTTCTTTTTATGATTGCTGATTCCTTTCAGAGAGTATAATCCCTTTTCATATCAGCTGCTAACGCAAGCCAATAAAGCAACAGAGATCTGTATAGATCCTACTTCCTTCATTAAGGGAAGAAAGGCAACAAAACAGGTTTTGTAGCTTCAGCTGGAAACAAAAGAATCAAGCCTATATTCATTCAATCACACCTTTCCCAAAGCACACAAGAGCACTCGAGTCAAAGGGATGTATTGCACGTGGACGACAGCAGGAATGCTCTAACTCTATGAGGAACCTGGAGGGCAGGGGGTGCACAGGAGGAGCTTTCTGTTATCTTCCACGTTTTAGGCTGCAGTACATCCCTGAATCTGTGTTTAGCATCTAATCTCCAGGAAGTATAATGATTTCCCTTGCAACGTGTACATACTGATTGGGACTGGCTTAGACAGTTCTCTGTGAACAGACAGGGCCTTTCAAGGAATTATTAGTATTTTAGCAAATTAGTGACGATTACACAATTCCTGTAACAGGCTTTTCTAAACATCAGCACGACAAACTAAAGCTCAGTAGAAACCAGTTTCAAGCCCACTGGTTTCAGTGGGCTTTGGATGAGAAGAAATTAGCTTATTTGTCCTTTAGTCTGAGCAAAATAAATGCAACAAAAATCACGATAGGTTTTTTTTTTTTAATGAATTCTTTTATAAGGTATGAGAGAGTCATCTTATCTTGCCCTCAAAACAGATTCCTTAAATTTGGTGATGAAATAGGAAATTCCTCTTGATCCTCCCTGCTTTTAAATGAAAGCTCATGAAAGATTTAAGGAAAAATTTCAGAAACATTCAATTATTGTCTGTTGTCTGTCAGTTGTACATACAAGACAATTAAGTGCAGTCTTACGAGCATATCAAAGCAGATTTTACTGCAAAGTTTGGCCACCATTATGATTGAGTTTTGTTCCCTTTCTCAAAATATCTCAATGGCAGATCTTGACCTTTCTAAATAAAACAAATACATTGTCACAATGATCCTCTATACAATGATGAAGTGCCTGGATCTTTTCATTTTTGTACTTTGGATCACAAAAATAAAAACAGAAAAGCATCCCGACTCCCTCAAGATGCAACTGCTCTTACTGTTCTGAAGAACAGTGATATCTCAGTTTCCCCCTGCAAAGTGTAAAATAACAGCCTTTGGCCCGGACTAACAATCTCTGTGCTCACCTCAGACTACGATAACTCAAAATAGAAAAATAAAACACAAGACATGTTTTAAAAAATTGTTGAAATGCTGGCAGCTTTTTTTTTTTTTTTAATGTAGTGACACCTGGTGAGACTACCATATTTTAAAATTATGCACTGCAAAGTATAGACACATCTTTGTAGTTTATAATGTAAACACAGCTTTGTTTAGCTCTCTGAAACATAAACTGTAAATATCCTGCTACAGACTATCTGCTTCAGTTTCTCAATTACTAGCAGACTGGATAAGTACATGAATATTTCAAAACACAATGCAGTGTTGAAATTAGCAAAAACTCTCAAATGGAAAACGTTGCAGAAACAAAATACAGAAAGAGGAAAAGAATATTAATTATCTGCATTTAGCATACACACTTTGGGTACATCTATTCTGTTGATAAAGACAAGCATAAACAGATTGTTCAATGTATATTAAAAGGCAAAAATATGATAAAATGCTGCTCACTTCTCAACTTCCTGATCATCTTTGCTACAATTTCCCATCACAGCATCTCACCCTTCTCCTGTCTCTACAATCTACTGCCATAATGCATGTTAAATGCCTTCAAGGGAAATCTCTTGATGGAGTGCCCTTCCTAAACCAAAAAGTGTTAAAAACCACACTCCAGAAAAATCTTTTTGCTTCTTGCTTTACTGCAGTGCTTTTTTTTCCCCTCTACTTGCTCTTCACATTTACAATAAGAATAATTTTCATCATTGACTCACTACTACTATTCTGGGGATCCTTTCAATTCATTCAAAATATAGCTGCAAAAAAATCAGAGCCATCAACTTGTTATTGTCGCCTTCCTCCTGATCCAAGACGTGTCATTCTCTGCTGAATCTCAGTTCACTGCTCCCGCTCATCCGCCCATACTCTCACTAATTTTATACTGATAAGACACAGTTTTTTCCCCCCCACACTACTAATAATTCCATCTTTCAGCAAGCCCCCAATGATACTTACCATGTAAATGGCGAAACACAGCAAAATTGGAATTTTACGCCAATTCCCATAAGCCATACATTTGTAGGATAACAAAACAAAATCTGTTTGTTATCCTTCAAAGCCACAGCTCGTACCTATTTTATTAAGGCAGTAACAAAGAGTCTGAAGGTATCTCCAGGAGGGGAAAGTAACCTCTCAGCAACACTGGGAATGACAAATGATGCATTCCCACCATCCCAGGTATGGAGTGGATCCAGCTTAGGCTTTACTTTGACTTTCAAACTCCATTCCTGCAGGCGGGACACCTACCTTTTAGGCACTGCAACGTTCAGCACAGCAATACTCATGTCCCTTTTTCGTTTAACCTACAGCTGCTAGAAAGAAAGAACAGACTCCCCTATCACTGGAAAAGAACAGAGAAAGTGGAAGACTGGCATTAAGTGTCTACTATATTCCACATTTTGAATATACTAAATTTTGAAATTTTTCATGTAAATAAGTACCACCAGAATTCCCGTGCAAACACTTAAATGCATGCTACCTTTCAAATCCATAGCTTGTTCTGCTCCACAGTCCATTTCTGACATGATTCCTGCTTGCCTTTCTTCAACCTTTCTTCCAAAACCTTTGGACATATAAGATTTATTCTACATGTGTAATTTCATATTTTCACATCTCTTGCTGCCATCTTTTAATTTGTCTTTGTTCAATTTAGACTGTAATATACTCAAGGTCGACACCAATAGTAAGATTAAAATAATCATCATCATCATCATCACCACCAACCTAGAGTTCTCCAGAGGTTCTACAGAGGAGGGCCAAATGCTTTAGACTGAGTTTCATAAAGGTCTGCATCCTAGGCAGTAAACTACTAAAGCTAAAGCAGAAAAACTGCCATAAATCTCCAGCACAACCTTTTTTATTACTTTGCTACTCAATTCCAAGATGCCTGAGAGCTCGTCAAGACACATAAGCCTGGTATACCCATTTTTAAACCCCTCCTAGATCAAGGTACTTCTATCATAACAGAAGGTATGAGAGAAAAAAATTCATTTTTCCTTTCCAAGGGGAGGAAAAAAGGTTGTGTTTTTGTTTGTTTGTTAGTTTGTTAAATTTTTTTGCAGTTCATATTTAGAATGCTCATTCAAGAGATAAGACTTATTTGAATTTTTTGTCTCTGCCTATGGGGATCTGACGCAGCACCTCTCAAGTGGCCAAATGGCTGGAAGTGCTACTGAGGAAAACATGCTCCCATTCGTTACGTTGAAACTTGCTCATTTGACTGAAAGACTTAATTATGTATTCATTTGAGCAAGAGACAAGACATCATGCGAGTATGACTGTCTAGCTTCGTGATTAGGACACTCACATCAGAGAGACACCTGCATTTCAGTCTAGGTTTTGACTGAATGCTCTAGCCACTGATCTTCTCTTTGAAAGGCATAACCATTTCCTCCTCTCTGAGCTGCAAATAAGTTATATACTGCTAGTCAAATAAGTAGTGGTATGCCTATTCTAGAATTAATCACAGATTCACAGAACAATTTAGGTTGGAAGGGACCTCAGGAGGTCATCTGGTTCATTCTTCTGCACAAAACAGGACCAACTTAGAGCAGGCTACTCAGAATCTTTTCCAGCTGAGTTCTGAGTATCTTCCAAAAGAGAGAATCTATGTCTCTCTGGGCAAGCTTTTTGGATGTCTGATTGCTTTCACTGTAAAATAATAATAATAAATCTTATTATATAGTGCAATTTGTGTTCATTACCTTTGGGCTATCACTATGCACATATAGGAAACATCTACCTCCATCTTCTCTGTACATATCAGTTAGGTAGCTGAAGACAAAAGTTCAGATCTCCCTTTAACCTTCTCAAAATCAAATAAATACAGTTTTCTCAGTCTCTCTTCACTTATTACATGCTTCAGCCCCCTTATCACTTTGATGGTTCTGTGCAGGAGAAGATACAAGTAAGGTAACATGTACCATCAGTTGTGCATATATCTGCAAAAGACATTTAGATTCTGATGAATATCAGTCGTGGTGAATGCCAGTGACACATTTACATCGATCTTAGGTATCCAAACTTCTTAGCTCTTAACAGATTTTATATCATTGACATACACACATACTTTGGGAACCTGGAACACAAAATCTATTTATTATGCTCAAGAGAAAAAATGTATAATAAATTTATTTCATAAATATGAAAAAGTATAAAAGGAAGAAGCTTAGATTTACTTGGAAGTTGTAAATACTAGTCCTTTTATTTCCATGCACCTCTTGTTAAGTGATAACTCGCTACTGTGCTGAACACTGTAAACACAGAATGAAGTTTCCATAGTCTCAAAAACAAGGCAAAGGAGAATATGTGGACTCACATAGAAGCCAAAGGGCAACTCTTAGCAAACCATACTAATCAATCAGGCAGATGGTTCACCATGTAATACTTAACTACCTTGCTGACAATGTTCTTGTAATATATTGCTTCCAAATCATACACATACCACTCCTCCTAATTTCGAACCGCTCCCCCTAGTCACTCAATTGTTCTCTTTGTAAGAAACAGAGGTAAACAACATAGTACAAAACAGTGAAAATATGTATGTTAAGGAATTTATGAGATTTAATACAGTGGTTTATAAACACACATGATAAATGAGATCAGACTAATGTACATAGTCACCACATACTGAACATTCTACTGCGTAGAGCATGCACAGTGCAATAGCAAATGGCAGTACAGTAGCCATTTTACCAGGTATAAATACATTTGCTCCCAATATCTTATCTATTTTTCTTGTCAAGTGCAGTATTAATGTATGCCTAAAATAAACCACGTTTAAGGAAAAAATGTCCCTGAAGCCACACATGCAACCTCTCAGATTTAAATGGTTGAAAGGAGAATACTAGTGTATATGCATATATACTTCCCAAAAGGAGCAACTGCACATAATAAATTTATTAACTAACGAATGTCAAACAAAAACAGTATTAAATGTCTATAATCTCTATGGAGGTGGACCACTACAGGCAAAGATCAAAAACCCACAACAGTATAGCTGCTATTCTCTCCAAGAATGAAAGACTACTGTTTTCAAAGTTAATCTAATCCTAAATCTTTAAACATACATTTTTAGGGTTCCATTCACTCTCCTTTTGCCTTTATGGCAACTTTCTCATAGAGGCTCTTGAAATATCTCAGACCCTACAACCCAGAGTCTGCTTAATATTTCAAAAGGGAATTTATCAATCTGTCTGCATCTTTCCTACTTCCAATAGCATGATATTCTACAGCTACTATGTATGGTAACTAAGCATTAGAGAGTTATGCTGCAAAAAAAAGTTCATATACATATATGTATACACACACAACTATACAACTACTACCACCAATACTTCTGCTAAGTGCTGATTTCAAAAAGCTCTTCTCTTAGTAGGGGAGAGCTTCAAAAGGAAAGTGGCACACAAAACCTCCATCTCCAGCCAGACTGTACAACTGTAATAACCACATAAACTTACGTTTTTTTGTTTTGTTTTGTTTTTTTAGAAAGGACAAGACTGAATATTAAGACTACAGCCCTAATCAGCTTTGGATTGGCCAAATAAAATCATTTTTGTTGTTCTTCTGCTTATGTCCTTTCAACGTGAATCTGTAGGGGATAAAGTCCGGGATCTCCCCATCCTTAGCTCAGCTCTCGAGCCCTCTTCCGTCGCATTTTCTCCCTCTGTTCCTTTGAGGAGGGGGAGTGCGAGAGCCGTGCAGTGGAGCTGAGCTGCCCATCAGTGTGAAACCACCACAGGCTGATGCTGGTTAACAGCCTGGGTAACCTGGTGCTAGAGTTTGGAGTGCCCTGATTCTGCTTCCCCAGATGACAGGAGGTTGCTTTAAGGTGCTGTGAATTCTTCAAGATTTATGGAATTCTTACCTTTTGGACTGCATTTTGAGTAATTTCAATAGCTCAACTGTATGCCTACTGAAAAATAAACAGCTAGACATCAATGGAGAGCTGTGCTCGTGCTAAGTGGGCATAAAGTGAGATAGGCAGTGATGTCTAGTGCTCTCTTTCTTTCTTAGGTTGATCTCGATCTCAGAGGTCTTTTCCAACCTAGTTGATTCTGTGATTCTGTGAAGTCTGTCCATGCTTCAAAATGCAAGGCCCCATCTACTTTTGTTTGTGTGCAAGTGCTCTGCATTGGAAGGCTTGTATCATTTGCTTTCTGCTAGCTTCTCTGTATTTTTTCCTTTCCAATTATATCCCTCCCAGTGAAAGTTAATTTAATTTTCTTCCAATTACATACCTTTTATAAAACAGAGGCACTAAACTGGTGCTAAAAGGAGAAGCAAGGAAGAAACGAAGAAACTGAGATTAGATAATACAAAAAGTATTTTAATGACTCTTTAGAATTGAGCCACTCCAGGAAAAGCTTGTCTTTCTGGGAAAATGTGCTCATCCTTATCAGGTACATCTAAGCAACCTTTAGATCTCACAACACACTTAGCAGTGCTGAGGCCTTAGTTTTTAACCATACCATACCAAGGATGCTGCCAATGCACAGGATGCTCCTCTAGAGGAGCATGATAAGGAAGAAATTCAAGAGTCTTGCCACATAAGATCTGTCTAGTCTGCAAAAACATAGGTTAAAATGTCATGTCAGGGTAAGAAATCCTGTTAAGTATGTTAATCAACCAGAGATTCCTACCTTGAAAAGAGAGCAGCTTCTTTGGGCTAGTTCCAAGGGGACTGTTTGCACTTAACAGAATTGCCAACATCTATAATCCACATTGTATAGGCAATGCTTGCTTCTCATAGCGACACAATTTTATTGATATGACAAATATACAAGCACACTACATGCTTAAATATGCAGTTCATTTATACCTGTAGTCCCCCCACACTTCTTTTTTAATAAGTAAGCTAACTTGCCAACTTATATTGATTTTTTCCTTCTGTGCTTGTATTTCAACCTGATGAACTCTGTTATTCCACATCTGTTAAGATGTGAGCAACCAACACTTGCTATCCTTTACATTAAAAGTTTTACTCTAAACAAAAAATCCCCTTCACTTGTATTACTGCTATGACTATAGTAATTATTAAATTAGCAGCCAGCTGTAGTGCCACTTCCTTTCTGCCAGCCTTTTGGCAAAACAATTGCCACAATACACGCTAGGATGTACAGCAATCAATCTTGCTGATTCTGGATTAGTTCAGGATCATGCCTGCATCCTTCTATTTGCTCCTTAGCTGCTGAACTGTCAAGATGTTCTCAGTGTCATGGTCTTGGCTGGGACAGAGTTGATTTTCTTCATAGAAAGAAAACAATGCTGTGTTTTGGATTTTTGACAAAAATAGTGGTGATAACACACCAATGTTTTTAGCTGTTGCAGAGCAGTGCTTACACAAAGCCAAGGACTTTTTTGCTTCTTGTGCTGCCCTGCCAGCAAAGAGGCTGGGGGTGCACAAGGAGCTGGGAGGGGACACAGCCAGGACAGACTGACCAAAGGGATGTCCCACACCATATGGCATCATGTTCAGCCATAAAAGCTGGGGGAAAGAAGGAGGAAGGGGGGGCGTGGAGAGTGATGGCGTTTGTCTTCCCAGGAAACCATTACAGGTGATGAGCCCTGCTTTCCTGGCAGTGGCTGAACACCTGCCTGCCCATGGCAAGCAGTGAATTAATTCCTTGTTTTGCTTTGCTTGCGCACGCAGCTTTTGCTTTACCTAGTAAACTGTCCTTAACTCAGGCCATGAGTTCTCCAACTTTTAGCTTTCTGATTCTCTCCCCATCCCACCTGGGGAGAGTGAGCAACCGGCTGTGTGGTGCTCAGCTTCCTGCTGGGGTTAAACCACAACAGACAGAAATGGTGCCAGAAAACTTAAAACACATGGTTCTATGAGACAGTGGTAAGGACCATGTAAAATCCTTGTTGCAACAGCAGTTTAAACCAGAGTACAAGTTTTGCTTGCCTTTTTTTTTCCCCCCTCTCTCCTTTTTATAGGTGCTCTTCCAAGGTTCTCAGCTGGCTACCTGACACTTACTTCAGAGCTTCTCAGCAACGTTACTGTTCAAGTACAGACCTTAGGTAACTCTCAAAAAAAAAAAAAAAAAAAAAATCGATATCTTTACTGTATTTAGCCTAAGCTTAACCAGAACTCATTTCCACAACAAACCCACCAAGACAACGCATTTTGAGGCGCTTGTTCAATCTGAACCACAGCACTAAGTCAGGACACACGCAGTAAAGCAATGAGCACTGAACGGGTCTATCTGAAAGAGTAGGCAGCTTCTGAAGTGTGTGTTAAGTGGAAAGCCAATAGTTCTCCATTGCTGTCTGTAGCGCTACGTTTTTTCTATCAAAACTTCTCTGCCTGGGCTTTAATCACAGAAAAGATTTCAAAACTATCCTTTAAAAAACTCACATAAACCAAAAAATACTCTGTTCTACCTCACCTACAGGCTAGCAAAATTCAAAGGAAGTGTTAACAAAGGTGAAAGAATTTTTATACGAAGACAACTGCTGCAGGGATACAGGGAGAGTTAAAGTCTGGATAAGAGAAAAGATCATACTGCAATGTAAACAGGCCTACAGTACATCTAATTATGTTAACAAAGAAGTCACTTCTCAGCCACAACTAAACCTCAGATCATATGGCCCATGACAACTGGCCACTGTAATTTCAAGGCATGTAAACCAGAGATGTTTAACTGAAAGAGTTACAAACATGTTCATATGTTCTATGAATATCAAATGTTCCATTACTGTTTGTAATTTATTTTTACTACAGGTGAAAAATCATTTCCTTATATATTTCTTATTCTTTCAATAAGTTTTTATCATCCCTTTCCTTCTTTTCTACTGAGCAATGCTTTTACTACAAGTAGAACACATTATAGAATCAATATGCTAAATAGTTTGATTTATATACTTACTGAATATACATACATCAATATATATGCAATATATATAATAAAATATACTAAACCGTCACCTTTGTTTTGTATTGTAAGGCACATTTCCTTTGAACTCTACCTCTCTTCAAGGAAAATCATATGACATGTTCCAGAAAACTATCCTTGCTCATCAGATATGGATTACTAGAAAAACACCAAGCATTAATTTTGGCCTTCTATATTATTTACTGTTAGCTACCAGTCTGACACCATACAACACACAAGAACAAACGTGGCTTCTCAGACTAGACACGTGGCAAAAAGGGAACTTGGATTAAAATTTTTCTTTGTTTTTTTTTTTTAATCTGAAACATGAGGTACATCCTGGCCAAGTAGAAGTGAAAAGACTGAAAGACAGCATGGACTCTGGACAGTGCTGAAAAGCCATTCATCCACCAAAGAGGCAAGATGACAGAAAGAAAACTATACATATATTACAAAAATTGAGGTTTGCAAAGTTCTTTGAATGCCTGAGTAGGATATCCTACCTGCAATAAGCTCAAAAGGAACCATAGAATGTATATATTTAACAAATGCATTTTCCAAAATAAGAATTCCAGAGATTTAGTAAGCTGCAAGCGTAAGAAAAACATTTAAATACTAATTACAGGCATAGACAAATTATGAGTTAACAAGTTAATGAGTCAACAAGTCTCCATTAATGAGGTTGGAAACTAGGCCCTCCAATGCTTTACTGGAGTATCTGAAGCATGATAAACTCTGAAAAACAGATTCTTTTGTATGGAAAGAAAAAATGTATTTACAGAGCGAATACAAAGCCTTGATAGTTTTTAAAACAACACAGAAAAAAAAATACCACCACCACCTAACAATAAACACCATTATAAAATACTACCAGTGTTTTTAATGTGAAAGCCTGGGAACCTCTATCTGATGCAATCAATTCCATAAGGTGTTTTCTATCTGGCTGACTTAATTATTTTAAGAACTTAATATTTTATCAGCTTCTCTGAATGCAAAAAAGCTCCTTACATTAAAGTTCATATCATACGATTAATCTAGATTAGGGAGCTAATTTAGACAGTCTACAGGTAGCTATAGAGGTAAAGAAGCTATTTCTTAAGAACATGGCTTTAGAAAGCTAAACAAAAGCAGAAGTATTTTACTCTTGCAAGCAACTTTATCCTGTCAAACAAAAGGTAATAGCCAACTAACCAGAACAGATAAAGAGAAAACAGGAAACAGTTTCAAAGATGCAAGAGATCACAAAACCGTTTTCAATACAAATGGAATGATAGTATCTTTAAAAACATCATCGCATACTGTGGTCCTCTCTCGTTCAGATGTCGCAGGCCACAACACTAGTTACTAATCAGTCTCGAGCATGGGTTAGCTATGTCAGAAGGGAGATTACAGTTTTTAAAACCAAAGCAGCATGTGTTAGTCTGGGTAATTTGTCAGTCATTTTCTAAAGACCACCTGTAAATCAGATAGAAGCTGTTGGTTCTTCTTGGGGCCTACGAGTTTCTTTCTTCTTGGGCAGAGACGCAAACAACTTTTTCCAGTGCAGATTTAAGCAGACTCTGATCATCATACGGAAGCAAAATGCTTCTGGGGAGAAGAAATTTAGTTGTTAAGCCTTCCTCTTCCACAAGTTGGGTTCCATCATTAGGGAAATCTCTGATGCCCTGAGCATTAATAGACTCTGTCTTGTTCCTGTTGCAATCAGGCAGCATATAACTGCTTCACTTGCTGCTAGGGAGCAATGAGCTCATTACATGGCATCATCCATACTCTCCACAAGGATGCTGGCACATGCTTCCCACCTGGGGATACCACCGATTGAAGCAGTAGCACTGCAATGCCTGCCAAAAGTCTTCAGTCTCCCAGGGTCGAGTACGTGAATACAGCAGGTGCTAACTTTAGCTCTATCTTTGAGGTTTTAGGCTCTGTAGTCTTTGTGAGCCAGGCCAACACAATGCAACACACAAAGAGGGCAGAACAGCCTTCCACTGCTATTGGCACGGATGCCTCTTATTTTTAAATGTCAAGTCTAGACAAAGAGGTTCTTCCTTAGATTTTGGCGCACACGTGGCTTTTCTGACTAGGGCAACACGTGCCGCTATTCTAAAGTCTGCATTAGAAACAGAGAAGAATTCAGTAAAACTGGAAACAGCCTGGGAAAAAGCACACCTTCTTTTCAGTCATAAAGGCAGAACAAGGTTTGGAAACGTTTACAGAACACATACAGAAACCTAGTGATGTCCAAGCTATATACAATAAATCTCTGGAACAGATGTCAGCCATGAACAATATGGGTCACTTCAATGTCTAAACACAGAACCTTAATGCATTTTTTCAGCTGTTTGTCTCATTAGCACTTCACAGATCTACTCACACTATGAGGGAAAAAAATACCTGTCAAAAAATAAAAAAGCCACCGTGCTTCCATATGCCAGGAAATTTATTAACCAACAAACTATCTGCATTACACAGAGATAGTATCTAATGATTTTCATGTACCNAGGAGGCTGGGGGTGCACAAGGAGCTGGGAGGAGATATAGCCAGGGCAGGTGACCCAGACTGACCAAAGAGATATTCCACACCATATGGCGTCATGCTCAGCCATAAAAGCTGGGGGAAAGAAGGAGGAAGGGGGGGCGTGGAGAGTGATGGCGTTTGTCTTCCCAAGAAACCATTACAGGTGATGAGCCCTGCTTTCCTGGAAGTGGCTGAACACCTGCCTGCCCATGGGAAGTAGCGAATGGATTCCTTGTTTTGCTTTGCTTGCGCGCGCAGCTTTTGCTTTACCTAGTAAACTGTCTTTATCTCAACCCATGAGTTCTCGCACTTTTAGCTTTCTGATTCTCTCCCCATCCCACCTGGGGAGGGTGAGCGAGCGGCTGTGTGGCACTTAGCTGCCTACCGGGGCTAAACCACAACACTGTCATATATGTCAAATGCCATCCAAGAATTCTTAGTGCTGGTGATTAAACAAGCACATAAAGGAATGCAGCTGTAGATAAGCATAGATACCTATACATTCAAATCCTTAGACATCTTCAAAATACTTTAACTAAAATATATACAAATCCATTAAAAATGGGGTGATTCACTCATCAAATGCATGGAATAACAACTGTATGTGAGGGGAAGCAGTAAGTATCAACTTTCCCTCTTACCTGAAAATTAAATTCTCTTATTCTCAGAATGGTCATAAGGCAACTGAACGCAAGTGGAAGTCATGTTTGTAAGTCGTAATAAATACTTGAAATGTACAGGAAGTACAGTCAAAAAAATATCCCAGAAGATTTTTTTAATTTGCCTCACAAATGTCAGTTCCAAAAGGCCAGAAAAATTGCAAATCAAAGGACCAGTGCCAACACTACCACACCACTGATCTTATTAGTTCACTCGAGATAACCTTCAGGGATTATTATTTCAAATGCATACTGCTTGCAGTTTGTCTGTTATGAAACTTTCATTAAGCAAATGGCAGTTAGGTCCATAACTTCTGTCAAGTGACCACAGGAAGATCTGTGCCATTTGGTTCTCCAGTGAAAACCTTTCTCTTAAGTAACTGACACAGAAAATAAATCCTTAGTACACAAAACACTTTTTCAGGAGCCTGTCAGCAATACACGTCCATACAAAAGACCGAGATACAAAATGCATCACCACTAATTTGAAATGATGTTATGGACGCTCATGTATCAGTTAGACGCATTTTAAAATAACTGATCAGTCTGAAACACAAGTATGTGTGTAAGTCCTTACCTGTCTCAACAATTTCTCAACAGCTGACATGACCATGAGTCCTCTCCACACAATCGGGGCAGTCTCTTCTATCAAGAAGCCCATAGACATACTGAAACAGTAAAGCAAAAATTTAACTTTCCAGCATGATACCAAGTACATCTACAAAGAAGATTAATTTGAATTAAAACATGCTCACCATGCGATTCCATAGTTCTTAAGGGGCCTCATTAGATTTTCTAAAACAAAAGCAAATAAGTTTTTTTGGGGAGGGCGGTTTTGGTTTTTTTGCTGTTTTTTTAAAGAAGAAATAAGCTTAGACAAAATTTTTCCTTTTAAGAGCAGTTTTCCCTCTCTCCCAACAGCATTTGTCTATTTTTCCCCTCATTCCTTCAATACATGTACAACTTTATCTATTCTACCTGAGAACCTAGCCCCACTTTTTCTTAGTTTGCAACATTTTACTGGTACCATTCAGGTCTTGCCAGAATAACAGTGCATTTGCCCATAATATAATGTCACTTTGTGCTGCTGAAACCTAGTCTTCATCTGCTTATATGAAATCCTCACGCTGCAAGGAATAAATCTCCTATTTGGCAGCCTTCTACTTCTGCAATACTTTGGTAACTGCCAAGCCATTTTTATCAGAACAAAATCGAAGTCCTCCAATGCTCTGTGATGATTTTATTTATTTATTAACTGTGCTATGAATTAATTTTATGACTTAGAGAATCATTCCCTTTAAAACACCATTGTTTCAGGGAATTCTTCTCTTTGTATTGTCTGCTTTGGAACCCCAGATGAGAGGTATGAAATAAAGTCACCATTAAACTGCATGCTGTTAACAGCTCTAGGTAAGAAGTCCTGGAGGAAATCTGCAGGACTTAAACAAAAATTTCTGTAGGAATAAATATGCTTATTTGGACTTTGCAAAGGTAATGTCTTTGTCGTGCTCCATACTCCTATGCTTTCTGGTGTCAAGAAAAAAAGGGGAGAAATATTGCAATTGTTCTGCTGGCAATGGGGTGAGGCAGCAGAAAGTAAACAAAAAAAAGAAGATAACGACTGCATTCAAAACAAAACTCCCCAAAAGCCAAAACTTCTTCTTTCTTTATAGTCTCTACCATCTCCATCCATACCTTATCTCAGAATGACACACATACACACACAGAAAAGAATAAAAGGAATTTTATTTGAGCCTATCCATTTTATTTTAAGAGAATGTACAGGCAGGAACCAGCGGAAAACTGCAAGAACACTTTAAGCCATAAAAAATATATTACAACATATATTTTGACAGAAACCTTTGATGCATCCAAAGTAAATACATATATATAGTAAAATAAAAACAATGCTAATATAATGCTGTGTATTCAAAGTTGAGCTCCAAATTCAGACAAAGTAACACCCAAGAGCACTAAAATTTAATAGCTAAAATATACATATGAACGCTTTCAAGCAATCAAGCGAGCAGACATTTGAGCCATGTAATTTTGTAGAAATACGGCCAAAAATAAATTAGGTACAGTTTTTGTATTCACAGTATTTTGGTTTACAAATCAAAAAGAACAAAATAGAAAACTAAACAAATCACCTGCATGACTATTGCATTCAGGACAGTACGGAGCTGTTACTGGAAAAGAGATGGGATTGGACTGATTCACTGAGCTAGCTAAATATATTTGTGCAGCTCTGTTTAGTTTTCAGTCAGGGCTTAGTTTTGCTGGCATTGTACTGTCTAACCACATTTCTAGTAATCAGGCTTACTTCTTCCCCCCTGCAGCAAGATTGCTTAGCTATGAAGAGTCTGATGACATTTGAACTTCAGCCTAGAGCCACCTCTAGGCATTGCTTTGGTGTCCTTGTAAACAACATACATTCTGCCACAAGTTATAGTCTTGTGAACAGTCTTGAGGAAAAAAAAAAAGAAAACTTTCATATTTACCTATGAAAAGGTTTAAAAAAAATCTGTAACAGCATATGCCATTGCAGTATCAAGGTCTGCTTTATCTTTACAATGAAATAGGAACAATTATAAAGAAAAAAAAAAAGAAAACAAAACAAAAAAGGGAGGCCAATTCTTAACTGTTCGGCAGGTAAGGATGAGGAGCTGGAGGATAAGAAGAACGGAAAAGATGCAGAAAGACTGAAAATGTGAGAAAGTTCACCAAAATATCATGCAACTTCTTGGTTCAATCCAGGTGCTCTAAAATATGTCATTCAAATATCTGAGACTAACATCTCAACGTCGACTACCTGCACAGACAGCTTCTGCTGTACAGAGCCCAGGTAAGACATACTGTTTCATGTAACACACGCACCTTCATAGACGTCCCTCTCATTCCCCTCAGTGGGTAACCGGAGAGTTGCTGTGGGTACACAAACGCTGACCTACAGAGTAGCCTTAGGGGGTTTCTCTGTTGTTAGAATGTATGCATTGTTTATTTCTCAACAGTATAGAGCTTTGTTTTATAAAAACTGGATCTTATTTCCTTGGTTAACAGCAAGGACTATAAACTGCTCTGAGGAGCAAGATTTTAATCAAGTTTATACACTGCACAAGAACAATTCCCAACCTGCTGTATATTCTGCCTATAACATTCTGCATATTCTCAAAGTAATACAAAATACTGCAAAGCACCCCACTGTTTGCCGACTGCTAAAAAGCATTCTTAAGACCATCTCAAACCTAAAGTGCTTCAGTGGGCTCTGGTAATCACCCTTGTCTCATCAAAAGCAACACACATTCTTCCTCCTTCAGCCTGCGTCTCATGAAGATTTTCTAAAGCATAATATGTAAAGAAGATAAAGCTAAATGAGATCTCAGTAACATCTCTATTTCTCGTTTATTTCAGAGTACAGTTAACACTTCCTTCTCTGTTATCAGATATCTACCACACAGCTTCAGAAAACCAAGAAAACACACAACAAATGCGATTTCTTAAAATCATAACAGACACAGCCATACTATGCCATCTGTGTTAGGAGATCAATTTCCTTGCTTGCAAATTCTAAGTAAACTCCATGGCCCTACATAAAAGGGTTCTGTGTTTTCCCTGAGCGTATAAAATCAGATCAGTAAGATCAACAGAGCACCAACAAAATACCAATAAAATGCCTTTTCTGTTAGGCTACAAGTAGGGCACTGGAACAGGCAAATATATGCAAATTCATTAGAGTAGTATAGCAGATTGCTGATTAAAAGTGTTCTAGGACTGCTATGAAGACTGGATTGTTATTCACTTGGGGAAGAATGATGCTAAATGATGTTGAACTTATTAGGATGGATCTTCTGCATTTCATAATAGGTACGCTTTTGGTTTTGTTCTCTTTTTCCAGAAAACCAAGTAACTGAGTTACTCTGTTCTTCTTCTCTAGAAAGTCTGACATAGCTGTTCAATGATGGCCATAGGTTAGCGCAACACAAAGTAAGTATGGAGCTATAAAATATATAGGAGGGGACATTTCAACTCTTGGCTCAGTTTTCAGAAGAAGTCTGCTGACTGTAACATTAGAGTAAGCAAAAGCTTACATTCGGTCTTATCTCATCAGACCATTATTCAAGAAGATTGTGATGTTATACTACACCTCATTAAGAGGCATCACACTGCTTAAGAACAGTAAAGGCAGCTTATTACATGGATGTTATTTCCGTAACTTCCATGTAGGGAGATATTATCTCATTTTACAGTTGACAGAATCAAGACACAAACTGTCTGTGCTGTAGATTACTCAAGAATCCTGCAGATTTGGAGACCTGTGCTGCATTCCTCCAAGGGCTGGCAGAAGAGATCTATGGCTCCACTTATCTCCAATATTAGAAAGCATGTAATGATAACTGATAAACAGTTTAGTTTTATTGCTAAAGTTACATATTTTCCCTTGAAACTGAAAGAACTAAAATAAAAACAGCAAACCTAGGCATAAACAGTATACAACAGAAAAAACTGCAGGAAAAAAAAAAAAAAATCACACTACATCTTGTCTGTAATACCTGGGTCTCTGAATGGCACTTTAACACCTCTCATTTAAGCGTTAAAACAGCAGGTTTAAAAGTATATTTAAAGTGTATTTCTAAATAGCTCATAACTTTAAGCTTTCCTTCATCTTTCACGCATTTTATCAAACAAAAAACATACCGTAACTCCTCAGCATATAATTATCAAAATTTTAGCAAGCTGGTACTTCTTCATAGTTTACACAAAAGCTAAAGGTTCTGCTGCTGTTTGTACAGCTCATCATTAGCTGAGGTTTTCATGACAAATTGCCATTTTCCACCTCCTCACATCTCAGCCATGTCTCATTGCCTGAAACACAGAAGACATTTGGCACAACAAAACACTTTGCCACCATGCTAGTCAGAGAGTGAATAAGACAGTGCAGAATAGTCTGTGGATTCCAGTACATTAAACAAAATCATCTGAGACAAACTCAGTTAATGTGCCATACATACAGACAAGCTGAAACAGATTTTCAGCATGGTCACCTGTAAAATCTCAGAAACTTTTTGCATCATCTGGTTTTCAATTGTGTACAATTTCATGCTGCAGTGACTACAGAATCTTCTATCAATCTAAGTTAGGACTCTAACTTACACAGAACTTTCTGTTAATCACAGCAAACAGTAATTTTCATATGGCTGTTGCCATGCAGAAATATAAGGAAGTTATTTGCAATTTATTTTGAAAGTCAGCTCCCAAGATGAACATTTTGTAATGGGAAGGTCCAGGTTCCAGTTAAGCACATGAAAGCTCCAGACAACATGGGGTTGAACAAGAAGATTTCCAGCAACCAAGAAGAAGGAAAAAAAAAAAAAAAAAAGTAGATTACTTCAGTTGTTTCATAGAAAATAACCATTCTTAAATTGTGGAAAAAGCGGACATGGGACAGGAAGGGAAACAGAGTAACAAAAAGGTGGGGCTTCACTTGTGTAAATGCAGATGTCTCACCACTCCAGATGCCTTCAGCAGCCGAGATGTGTGCAGACACTTTCACTGAGGATGCACAGGAGAGCCATACTTTCTGAGGAGGCAGCCTGACACCAGACACCACAGTCCAGTGTGTTTAAAACAGTACAAGTTTGCTGTGCAAAGGCAACTTAATTCCGCTCACAGAGTGGTAATGTGAAAGGAAAGCAAGGCGGAGGGTAGGGGGGCAAATAGCCCAGAGGACAGCAGCTGGGCCCCAGAACATCACACAATAAAACAGACACCAACCTACCTCTGAGGGGGTGGGATGCTGTCACCAAAAGAAGGTTAGTCAGAGTCAGAAATTTTAAAAACCCAGTCACTGTTTTCACTGCTTATGCCAGAAACCCAGAATATTCTACGGCAAGTGACAGACTAATTGAGACTTCAAGTTTGATTTCACATTGTTATATATTTATTTCCAGGATTGTCCCAAAGGTACTGCAATTTGTATTTTAAGCTTGAAAAAGGAAGGCTGAGATTTCCTATTACACCCTGTGCTAACACTGTCATCTAACCATGGAGACATCAAAAATACTTAAACCAAAGTAAACCACCAAAGAGACTCAAAGAGCATTATTCAATGCTCACAACACAATTCAAGTTTAAGAAATAAATGCGTAAAGAAACGTGGCTTTTTCCAAAAGATTTGCTTCTCATGTTTAGTCAGCCTACCAATCCTATTACCTGAGTAGGTTTTCACCACTTTTTCCCTGCTGGTAGACTGCAGAGGCAACAAAGCTCTGTGAAAGCTTTTTCATTAACAGAGCTGTTTTGCAGCTATGACATCACCAGTCCTACCCAACAGCAAAAGAACTAATTGCTTGCTGGAAGATTATACTTCAAAAGTAAGCCTGGCAAAAGCAAATAGCACAGGGATTTAGTCATATCTTTGTTACGTTTTAAAGCGCTGCTGACTTGTTAGGTTTGGAATAAAAGCACAGCACTAGTTTTAAGTATTTAGCCATTGCCTTCCATCACAAACGTCTTTCTTAAAATCACTAAAACAACCCACTTTTTGAAAAGTCCTCAGATCCTCATGGAGCCAAAGAAGCTGATTTTTTGGTGGATCAGATGTTTTATTAGGCTAATTTGGGTGGATTCTTTTAGTTCACTATACCTAGGGGGAATGAAATGGACTAACACAATGCTCAGTTACAAGGTTTCTGTCCTGACACACTTAAAAAAAAAAAAAAAACAAAAAAAATTGGGTAGGCTCATGTTATCTGAAACACTGTCTTGCTGCTGTGATAGGGGGACTGCCCAAGTCTGTCATATAACAGAAGACAACAGTTCAAAACATGGAGAACCACGAACCCAAGAGGCAGACATTCCCCATGAATTACCTTCAATTCAAGATGTAACTTTAAAAAAAAATTCCAGTTAATTAGGGGTTTCTATCACTTTCAAAGCAAAGCTACGGAACTCAGCCTTATTAGGTTATATACTGCAATCAAGACCAAAAAAAGAGAAATCATAGGTGAAAATAAAAGGAAGAAAAAAACTGTTCAAAGGATTATATGTAATTTTAACAACCGCTGAAGCTCCTGCATACTAATGACAAATGAAAACTACAGTAAACTTATTGACTCTCCATTTAAAAAAAAAGTGTTCTGTGTATATTAAATATTTTCTTTTGCACTTCTCATGAATCACCTCCCTACATCCTTTTGCAATTTTATCATTTCACTATTTGTAAAATGGAGCTCTATGTACTTTACAAGACTATGACTATCAACTAAAGCAAGGGAAAGAGATGCTAGCCTTCACACTTTTACTGTCACTTTCAGCCTCTTGTCACTAAAGGGAAAGGACTAAAATGCATTTTTTCTATTTTTGATGTATTCAGTTTCATTCTTTCTCCTGAATAGGCACTCAGTTGTACTGTGGAGAAGAGGAAGAAAAGATGGAAAATACAGCAAGAAAACTACAGAGATAAAACATGAAACTGCTAGATGAAAATACTGACAAAGTTCAGAATTAGTTACAGTTCTTTAATTATACTTCTAGCAGAGAAGAGGGATGGAAATACTTATTCCTCTGAAATAAGCAAACAGGTAAATGCGTTCAGTGTACAAACAAAAATGAATCATTCCTTTTGTTTACGTATGTACAATTACATGCATATTTATCATTTTACTATAATAAAACCATTTTGCAGTTTGGTTCCAATTTGTATAAAAGTTGAACCCGACAAACCATTTACATCTTGAAAAGTAAACCTTGTAATATAATGAATGTGCTAGCCATAATCTATATCAAAACATTTATAATTACTGCACTGCAGGATGTATAACATGAAGAGTAATATACTCTGCTTTCAAATACCTGACACACATTTTCTTCTAGTTACCGTATTTCAGTAATTTATATCACAATAGCATTTAGTAAAATTTGATTTGCCACTTATTCAAAAAGACTGCTCAGTAAAAAGCTTTTATTACTACATACTATGTTTCTCACCCTATAGTCTTTTTTTTTTTTTTGGTAATTTTTAGTATGAATTTATCTATAATGAAAAATAAAATTTTAGTAAGTTAACTGTCTAGAGGTTTTTTTATTTTTTTTTAAACAGCAGCTAACAAGTACATACCTGTAAGTAATTCCTTGCAGAGTTGTGTATCGCCTCACAAACTACACAGGCAGTCTTGAGTCTTTCAAGACCACAAATCTAGCACAACATGGTAAGATTACTATCTAGATATGTGATTTCAAAATACCTAGTGAAATGATTAACCAGGTAAAATTGTTAGAGAAAGCTAGGCTTTTTTTGGCCAAACATAAAATCCACTTATAAGAGAGAACAAACAGAAATTTAAAAAGAAAGGTTTAAAAACAATGGAATTCTTCATCGTATTTAAAACAGTCCTTTTTCCATACTCATCCTCACCAAATTTTTAACTTCTTTTCACTCCTTGATCACATTGCCATTATACCTCTCCTCCATCTCCTTTCCCCCAAGTAAAGGCCACCATTTTTTTCACAAGTGACCTCAAAAATATCCATATTAATCCAGTTTGAGGTTAATTATTATGGATTTGAGGGCCAGTAAGGTCCAGAATAAATAATTTAACACTTGAAGATTCTTCTCATTTTCAACTACCTCACCACATACGAAAGAGACTCCAAAATAGAAACGCAACTAATTACAACAGTCTGAATTACTATTTTGTCTTCAAGACTCTTTGAAACAAATTTTCAAAGTGCCTGTGTACCTATAATGCCAGTGGTTTCACCTGGAGTTTTTAGAACGGAACAGGAAACAAGAACAAAACAAATCCTAGAAGCCCAAAATATAGCCGGGTACTTTCACAGTGAGCCACAGCAGAACTGTTTGTGATGATCCTAAGAAAGCCTGTTTCCTGTGAATACACTTTTCTTTTGTTTTCATTTAAAATTATTTTATTTATTGTAGGTCTGAAATATCTGTATAGCATTGTATGTTTTCTCACCTTTTTGTTTTTACTGTAACAACTACTTAAATTTGCTTCTCAAACAGCAAAAGAGATTTTTATACTATGCCAGAGCTTACCCTTTTTGTATAACCTTGACAGTCTATTCTTGACACACACTTGCCTGAGAATTTAAGATAGCTCTTTGGGCCAGTCTTCTCACCAATACAAGGATTTTCAATCAGCAATGCCACTGACTGCAGCTGACTCTTTTCTCTAATGAAATCAACATGAATAGTTTTTGTAGCCCAGACATGTCTGCTTAGTCTCCAACTAAATATCATGAATAGGGATGGTGCAAATAGCAAATGCTTCTGGGAACTAAGGGAGAGCAAGTTAGAAGGACAGATGAGGCTTTCTAGCTTAAGGACAACAAACAGGTAGGAAAATCATAGAGGAGGTGAGGTTAGACTGTCTGTTGAAGTGAAAAATAAGCTATAAAAAAAAAAGGGGGGGGATGTTGAATGTACTTTGAAGAAAAAACCTCCCATGCTAACAAAGTCTCCTGATAAATCCGAACAGGGTCTTGACCCTGACTTAAGATCTGCAAAAACAGATCTGCATGGCTTCGTGGCCCAAAGAATGTAAGAGAGGCAGGCCTACTCTCCTTCAGCCATCTAGATACACTGTGGTAAGACATCACAAAAAGTAAGACTCCAGATTTCAGTTCAGACTACTTTCAAAATAGAATCAATAACACATAACATTAAACTACAAACCATTTAAAAATCACTTGCCCACAAATCAGGAGTCTGTAGCAATAACAAAATATGACTTTTTTTTTTTCAGACAATCAAATTCAGTTTTATTTGAATTAATAACGATGCGGTTCCACTAGTAAAGCACGAGAAAGACAACTTTGTTGGTGAATACAAACTCTGTCTTTAAAATTAAACCCTCACATATGATCAGGAAACTTCACGGTTACCTGAACAACCACCCTATCAATGTAACATTTTCTCTATCTAACTAGTCCACTCTAAATTTTCTATTTCTAACCCAAAAGAGGATCCCCAAATCCCTTGATAAAACTATTTCATGTAGACATCTTTAAACAGTCAGAACAGATAAAGCTTTGAAATATTAAAAGAGCATGCAACTATCATAAATAAAAAAGCGCACCAAAATCTTCATAATAATTTAAATTAAGTGAAGAAATGTTAAAATTATCTGGCAAAAGGGCAACCTCCTTTCAGACACATAATAACTTTCACTTTCTGCCAAGTAGTGTAAATGGTAGATTAAAAAAAAAAAGAAAGAGAAAAAAGAAAAGAAAGAACTTTTGCAGTCCACTAAGCCAGAAAACAGCTTTTAAGTAAATTATCTCGGGAAAGAATAGAAGTAATGCTTTCGTTACTCATGTTAGAAACATTGATCTGTGTATATATTCTAGCTGATGTTAGTAGTTATTCCATAGTTGGATAATTCTCCATTAGCTAATTAAATTTAGTCGTGAACTTATTAACCAGTATTTCCCTGACCATTTAGTAAAAGTATTTTGAATGATACCCTATTAAATGCTACCAGACTTTCTAATGTACTAAAGTTTGCAAGATTAAGTTAATGGAGTATCTTCCATTTACACAGACTCTCTCCTCACTAAGAACTCCTAATTCCATTTGAAATGAATTCATCGACCTCTATACCAGTGATCCGCTGGAGTGCATGGAGCTCCACCTGGGGATGGATGAGGAGCCTACTGAGAGCTTATGGATCAGGATTAAAGGGAGGGCAGGGACAGGTGACATTATAGTGGGAGTCTGCTACAGGGTACCTGACCAGGAAGTCCAAGCAGATGAGACACTCTATAGACAGATAGGAGCAGCCTCATGTTCACAAGCCCTGGTCCTCATGGGGGACTTCAACCACCCTGATATCTGTTGGAAGGACAACATAGCAGGGCATAGGCAATCCAGGAGGTTCTTGGAATGTATTGATAACTACCTTCTCCAGGTGATAGAGGAGACAATGAGAAGAGGTGCTGTACTGGACCTTGTTCTCACCGAGAAGGAGGGGCTGGTGGGGAATGTGAAGCTTAAGAGCAGCCTTGGCTCCAGCAATCTTGGCTCCAGCAATCATGAAATGGTGGAGCTTAGGAACCTGAGGGCAACAAGGAGGGTGCACAGCAAGCTCACTACTCTGGACTTTGTGAGAGCAGACTTTGGCCTCTTCAGGGATCTGCTTGGTAGAGCACCATGGAACAAAGTCCTGGAGGGAAGAGGGGCCGAAGAAAACTGGTTAATATTCAAGGATCACCTCCTCCAAGCTCAGGAGCGATGCATCCCAACAAAGAGGAAATCAGGCAAAAACGCCAGGAAGCCTGCATGGATGAACAAGGTGCTCCTGGACAAACTCAAGCAGAAAAAGGAGACCTACAGAGGGTGGAAGCAAGGACAGGTAGCCTGGAAGGAATACAGAGAAATCATCTGAGCAGTCAGGGATCAAGTTAGGAAAGCTAAAGCCCTGTTAGAATTAAATTTGGCCAGAGATATCAAAAGCAACAAGAAAGGCTTCTGTAGGTATGTCTGCAGTAGAAGTAAGACCGGGGAAATTGTGGGCCCTCTCCAGAAGGAAACAGGAGACCTGTTTACCTGGCATATGGAGAAAGCCGAGGTACTCAACAATTTCTTTTTTTTTTTAACTCAGACTTCACTAGCAAGTGCTCTAGCCACACCACTCAAGTCGCAGAAGGCAAAGGCAGGGACTGGGAGAATGAAGAAGCACACACTGTAGGAGAAGATCAGGTTTGAGACGATCTAAGGAACCTGAAAGCGCACAAGTCCATGGGACCAGATGAGTTGAACTCACTGGTCCTGAGGGAACTGGTGGATGAAGTTGCTAAGCCGCCATCCATCATTTTTGAGAAGTCTTGGCAGTCCAGCGAAGTTCCCACTGACTACCAGAGAGGAAACACAACCCCCACTTTTAAAAAGGGGGAAAAAAAAGGAAGACCCAGGAAACTACAGGCCAGTCAGTCTTACCTCTGTGCGTGGCAAGATCATGGCATAGATCCTCCTGGAAACTATGCTAAGGCACGTGGAAAATAAGGAGGTGACTGGTGACAGCCAACATGGCTTCACTAAGGACAAATCGTGCCTGATGAATTTGGTGGCCTTCTACAACGGGGTTACAGCAGTGGTGGATAGGCAAAAAGCAACTGATGTCATCTACTTGGACTTCTGCAAAGCATTTGACACTGTCCCGCGTGACATCCTTGTCTCTAAATTGGAGAAACATGAATTTGACAGATGGACCACTTGGTGGATAAGGAATTGGCTGGATGACAACACTCGAAGAGTTGCAGTCAATGGCCCAGTGTCCAGGTGGAGACCAGTGATGAGTGGCGTTCCTCAGGGTTCAGTTTTGGGACTGGTGCTGTTTAACATCTTTGTCGGTGACATGGACGGTGGGATGGAGTGCCTTCAGCAAGTTTGCTGATGACACCAAGCTGTGTGGTGCGGTCAACATGCTGGAAGGGAAGGGATGCCATCCAGAGGGACCTTGACAGGCTTGAGAGGTGGGCCCATAAGAACTTCATGAAGTTCAACAAGGCCAAGTGCAAGGTCCTGCACATGGGTCAGGGCAATCCCAAGCACAAACACAGGCTGGGCGGAGAATGGATTGAGAGCAGCCCAGAGGAGAAGGACTTGGGGGCATTGGCTGATGAGAAGCTCAACATCAGCTGGCAACGTGCGCTTGCAGCCCAGAAAGCTAACCGTATCCTGGGCTGCATCAAAAGAAGCGTGGCCAGCAGGTCGAGGGAGGTGATTCTCCCCTTCTACTCCACTCTCATTAGACCCCACCTGGAGTACTGCATTCAGCTCTGGGGCCCCCAACATTAGAAGCACATGGACCTACTACAGCAAGTCCAGAGGAGGGCCATGAAGATGATCAGAGGGCTGGAGCACCTCTACTGTGAAGACAGGCTGAGAGAGCTGGGCTTGTTCAGCCTGGAGAAAAGAAGGCTCCAAGGAGATGTTAGAGCAGCCTTCTAGTACCTAAAGGGGGTCTACAAGAAAGCTGGAGAGAGACTCTCTATCAGGGAATGTAGTGACAGGACAAGGGGTAATGGCTTTAAACTCAAAGAGGGGAGATTTAGATTAGATATTAGGAAGAAATTCTTTACTATGAGGGTGGTGAGGCACTGGAACAGGCTGCCCAGAGAAGTTGTGGATGCGCCATCCCTGGAAGTGTTTGAGGCCAGGCTGGATAGGGCTTTGAGCAACATGGTCTAGTGGAAGGTGTCCCTGCCCACGACACGGGGGTTGGAAGTAGATGATCCTTAAGGGTCCTCTTCCAACCCAAACTATTCTATGATTCTATGAAAATTTAGAGTGTGACTATAATATTCTCTATTCAAATGCAATAATTGCTGCATATATTTATTTTGTATGGTGCCAAGCATCCCTAATCCCTTTTTGACTGCTACATGTGAGGGGAAAAAAAATAGATATCTGAGTGCAAGATACTGTACAGATTCAGGAACAAAGGATGCTGCTACTCATCATTTTCATATCCGGGCCTCATGTTGAAGACAGCAGTAGTCTTTAAACACAATTTTTGACTGCTATGCTATTAAAAAAATGTTTTTAATTGACTTACTGATTGTTAAGTATACATTGCTAATACAAATCTTTAACGTAGAACTGTCTGGTTTTGCTCTATTACTCTATGAAACAATACTTGTTCAGACTTTGTTTTGTTCTTTACAATAAAGATATTTATTTTGTCTAATAAGAAATTGGAAAACAAAGCTAAACTTCATTATATCAAAAGGGTGATTATATATTTTTCTATCTACACCTATGTATTTCACACGCACCCCTACAATTGATCCTGTTTTGCAGGATAAATATCCTATCATTGTTACTCACTAAAATAAAGAAATCCTTGAAGATTAAAGTTTCCCATGCCCACCAATTTTCCACAACCCAATCATCTTAACATCAGCACTTTCATTGTTGCCACTCTACAGCCTCATCAACTCAAAGAGTCAAATTGCAATGAGAAGCAAACAGTTCCTGAAATACGAATTCTACATGTTACCATTCATACTGAATTGTTACATCATTTTATCAGTAAACTTGTGTTATATGTCATGTTTTTGAAATACGCAAATCCATTTTCTGTTAGTTAAAAAATAAGGTATGTTCTTACATCCTGATAGTATTTGCTTGTATATTCCATATAGAGGCAGAAACAACGTATTTTCACAATCAAAATGTGTTTACAAGCCAACAGCAGCAATTTCAATTCAGGGAAAACCTCTGACTTCTATTACATTGAATGCCATTTTTCCACAACACACAAAACATGCTAAGACAAAAGCTTATAGTTAATTTTCAGCTGTATCCTCAAAGTATCTACAATCACTAAACTTTATATTAGGACAGCTCAATGTTGTGATATATCTAAATGAACATATTTTAAGTCCTTGCATTCCTAGCAAATCAATTGGTATAACCATATGGTATAACCATAGCTTCGGCAACTTTCTCTTTATTTTTGTGGTTCATGATATAAATTTAAATTTGGTGTGGGTTAATAAAATACATGGCAAAAATTGTAAGAATTTCAAAGCTATCTAATCAATTTTTCTAGCAGTGAGGAAAACAATGGAGAACAAGCCTTTTACGTGATCTTCCTTGGAAAGGAAGAAGTCAGAAACATCTATGAACAATATATAATCTACATCATATAAAAAGGAAAAGAGAAGAGATATGGAGGACATCACATCATTGTCCGTTTTGTGTTCATATTGCATAATGCATTTCAAATACAAAATTCATGGCAAAAAAAGTATATTACAGGAAAACACAGCGTGTACAACACATACTCTCAGCATGGCCCAAATTACAGGAGAATGTAAGAATATTTCAAATTGTATCAGGAAGTCGAACTCTACTGAGGATACACGAGAGGGTTCAGTTACTTATTTATTACACAATGGAATTAGCCTTTACCGTCAAAAACTAAAACAGAAGCCCAACAAATAAAACTAAGCAATCTTTTTCCCTCTGAGAAAGTACCTAAACAATGTCTGTATGTGTAAGCCAGGTACTTAAATGTAGAAAGTACTCAATTTGACAGTTGTCTGTACAAGTATATATCTTCTTGTCCAACCGCAGGGTATCTGTACAAGGAAACACATTACTGCTTCTTTCTCCAGAAGCACAAGGAGGCAGACAGTAATCCTAAATTTACCACTTCTAAATTTTTCATAGGAGTAAAACAAAGCACTAAAATCCCATAATCTCAGAGGTTAGCAGGATAAAGCTGTTCTTTAATTTCACTCTTGTTTGGCCAAGGTGGAAGTTATGTTTCTGACAGGTAAACAGACTTGATGTAACCTTTCTACTTTATGTCTTCCTTATTTCTCTCTAGACTCTCCTATCTGAATTTGCTTCTCCTCAAATCAGAATCTTTCCCAACAGAAGGAAAATCAGGAGTTCTATCTATTGTCTTTACCTTCTGGTAGTGAAGTAACCACCACTGCATTCCTAAACACACAACTTCAAATGAAAAAAAGAGAATCAAGCTGCCTGAAGTATCTGGTTGAAGACAGAGAGAGATCAAAGACAACCATTTCAATGACATTTTGAAATGTCATTACAGTACAAACTACTGTAATGATCCTTATCTTATTTCCTAGATTACTCCCCCCCCCCNNNCTCCCCCCCCCCCCCCCCGACTACTGCTTTGTTTTTGTTTTGTTTTTTTAATTTGGAGATGTTATATGGGATCCTACTGTAGAACATGTCTAAACCTACTGACAAATAACCTTCCTTTCCTGGTTACTGTTTCCAGTCTCTTTAGTAATAATCCATGAAAATCCCAAAGCCTGTGGACCAACATAAAAAAAGACCACGAATATGCTCCTAGCTGTACAAGCTAGCTTTGAAAGCAACCTCACTAATAAAAATTAAAAATGAATACACTAAGTCTTCATCTTCTGTTTGCATCCCCCCTCTGTGCCACACCAAGGAAGCATCAGTGAGTGGTCTATGCTCACCCCTGTACTAAGAAAGCAACAAGAAAAATCACTTCACACTTACTTGGTGTTAATTCTGGGTTTCCTTTAAGGTTCATCATCTTTGGAATTGAAGGTCCGTATATGTCTGCATCAAGCAAACCAACTTCTTTCGTCTGTGTAAGGACCAAAGAAAAAGTATTTGTCAAAATGTTTTTCTTCCTTTATGAGCAAAACTTTAAAACTGCCCATAGAAATAAAAATACGATCTTGACTTCAGACAAAAGTTATCACCGTTTTCCTTCTGCCTCATTTACAACTGAAGCATGGAAGATAACAATGTCTTTACACATTTTAGCCAGAGGTCACGAAATCTAGATTCTCAAAACACATAATCCTCACTTGCACATTTTCTAACTTACCATGCAGACCATAGACCTTATATTAACACTATAAGCAATGTTCTCCCTACTCCACGTACCTTTACACAGAAATAATAGCTTTTTAAACGTATCAAATTTCATTGTAAAAAACTAGCAATGTTTGTAAATATATATTGACATTTGAATATAGTTAGTGACTGTATAAAGAATGTGAAAACATTAAAATGTACTTTTATCTCTCTTTTAAGAAGCCTGAGTAAATTTTGGCGGATATCTTGAAAATATCAAAGTGCAAGTCTATGAAGCCAATTAAGCAGGTATAACACTTTAATCAAATCCATTTACACAAAGGAATGCTAAAAATATGGGTTTATTTAACTACATATGGTACATTAGGCAATAAACTTCAAATAAAAGTTATTTCAGCTATGTAGTCTAGACTTACAAGATTCATATCTGCATTTTTTTAAAAAAAAGTACATATAAATTCTGTGGAAATTAAAATATTTTTCCTACAGATGGCATGACAAACTACCAATTACCAAGTTCTGTGAACTAAGTAATAAAGAGCAAGCTCTTTTAAGTTCTGAACGTCAAGTTTGTCAAATATAAAAAGTTAACTATATTCAACATTTTGCAAAACTGCATGCAACTATGCTTAAGGGCTTGTTTGAAAGGTTAATAAGGCAGTGGGAGCTTTTCCAACAATGCTGAATCACACTTTCACTGTTACTGTTTCAAAGTGTGTGCTTCATTTTTTGAATAAAGCTTTCGTTGTTCAATATCTTATTAAACCATTTTGTTATCATGTTTTTGAAGGGAAAGATGGAGAGAAAGATAAAGTCTCAGTAATAACTGTTAAGTTTGTGGTTAGAAGAAGAATAGTGTTAAGTGGCTTTTACTGCAGGTCCACAACATCCCCACCCTTGAACAGGGTTTCTAAACATGAAATATTCCTTTGCATCACAGTTTGTTCAGTTTGTTTTTTAAAGCAGAAATGCACCTGGATTAAAAAAAGCTAGGTGTTCAGGCCACTACTTCTAAATCGATCTGAATTTCAATTAGCTACCTCATACAAGCATAGACACCTGAGAAGCACGCCTAACCCTCTTTACTACAAAAGAAATCATTTGTTTTTCATGGTTGTTTTTTTGTGGGGTTGCTCTCTTCTTTTCTACGTATCTTTTATTTAAACTGTTGATAGTGAACCCTGAAGACACCCTTAACAGCCGAGCAATTTAAGGTGTCAGATTTACCTAATATAAGCCAAATGCATCTTAAGTTTTACAACTGAGAAGTGAAAAATACTTCACTGTATGTGATCTACTATGTATTTTAAAAAAATAAGTTTTTACTACAAAAATCAACCTAATTTGGGTATAGCTATTCCATATACTTTTTTTTATTAAACAGAGCAAAGCATACATAATTAAATGGATTATTTCATATAGGTTTTTTAACACTTCTTTCTTTATTACATCCTGTGAAAGCTATTACAAAAAAAAAGCACAGGAATTACTCTCAAATTATTCCCCTTCTGGCATACTGTATGAAAGCTGCAATTTTAGAAAGATTGAAAAGACCCATTTTAGGTTAGATTTCAAAGACATCAAAAAGAATATTAGAGCTTCTTTGTTCCTGTACAAAATGCATATTTTAACAGATTAGAAAGATTCATGACTCAGTCCCTTTTTCTTTGTCAGCAGCTAATCGAACCCATCAAAACATCACCAAAGGGCTGTGCCACCTAATTACTTATCAAATTAAATATTTGCAGAAAAACCTACGTGCTGTTTTAAACCTGACTGACATTCTTTCCCTCAACTTTTTGAGGGTTCCCCTCCAACAAGGATCATGAATACCCACTGACTACTTACAATAACCTTATTACTCACTACAATTTTGTCTTCAGCCTAAAGGGAATGAAGATTTAGGAAAATCTAAATTAATTAGATTGACTTCATGACCTCCTGGGCAGAGTCAGATCTTCACCACCACTGGCCACTTATTCTTAGGAGTCTACAGGAGCGCTAACACCAAGTCTGTTTACAAGTATACCAAATTTCCTGAAATGAAGAATAAATACATGTACACCGGAGAAAAAATATCCCTCAATTACCTAGGGGAACTTTGCAAATACATTTACTATTCCAAATTACAAAGCTGACCTTGTTTCACCTAACAAAATAAATCTGACAGTTCTCAAAAAAAAAAAGTCTACACACTTTCTCAAACGCAAGCAAGATGCCTGTCTCTGAGATGCACTGCTTTTGTTCTTGGACATAGTTCAATAAACCTGTCGTCTTCAAACAAGAATAATTCACAGATTCTCCAGTTTCTACAGCTCATGTTAATGAAAGCATGAGTGTTCCTGTGAGCAGTGTACTTTCCACAGTCTGACAGAAGAAAGGTCTTTTGGAAACTTCTTTAAATCACTAGCAGATCATAACTAACGATAGTCTAGGGTAGGTTTTTCTTCACTGAGCAACTCAACATGTTACATAAAAAGAGTTCACATTGTCTAAAAGTAGCAGCTTATACAGAAAGCATTGGCCCAATAAACTATGGTTTCGAATTTTGTTTCTCCCGAATATCACTTCATCTGCAGCATGTAAGTAGCCCTAGAATACTAATAATAGCCCTTTATTCAAGGTTTAATTATCTTGGAAAAGCATTATGGCAGCCACTAAGGAATCTTATAAGACAGGTCCAGATAATCTCTTTCAGCATTTACACAACGCTTTAAATCCCCACAGGATTTGGTATACAGCTGGATGCTACCACATGTAACTGTTGGTCGAACTACCAGTACAAGATACGTCTCATGCTGACAAGTTTAATCCAAACGCATGACTTAAAATAATCAAGATTTAGTTAAATTTTATCAAATATTGCGGTTTTACCAATATAACCCACACCTCATACTAATCACTTTCAAAGTATTGTTGTATTAACACAAATCCTAAAAAACAAGCGTAGCATCAGACAAGGCAAAAAAATGACATCTGGGCAAAAGGAATAGGTAACAAGCAATCAATCAAAAGCAGGGCCACGAAGGCAAAAAAAGGAAGCTCTACGTCTCCTCTGATATCCTCTTACATTATCTTCATAGAGTAATAGAATGGCATGGGTTGGAAGTGACCTTAAAGATCATCTAGTTCCAACCCCCCTGCCATGGGCAGGGACACCTTAATGAGGCTGGCAAGTGCCCACCTCTCAAGCCTGTCAAGGTCCCTCTGGATGGCATCCCTTCCCTTCCAGCATGTTGACCGCACCACACAGCTTGGTGTCATCAGCAAACTTGCTGAAGGCACTCCATCCCACCGTCCATGTCACCGACAAAGATGTTAAACAGCACCAGTCCCAAAACTGAACCCTGAGGAACGCCACTCATCACTGGTCTCCACCTGGACACTGGGCCATTGACTGCAACTCTTTGAGTGTTGTCATCCAGCCAATTCCTTATCCACCAAGTGGTCCATCTGTCAAATTCATGTTTCTCCAATTTAGAGACAAGGATGTCATGCGGACACTGCCGAACGCTTTGCACTTTCATATGTATATACATCTCATATCAATGCCAAAATGCTTTTTTCTTCAGCAGGTAATAGAAAGGTTATGCACACAGAAATGCAGCAGAAATGCAGTTTTTCAGTCACCAGGTACAGATTCTGTATTTACAAAAAAAACAAATGCTACATCAATAGACAAAGAAGATATTCTTGCATCGAACACTGAAAGATGAAAATCTTACAGCTTCATATTGTGCAGCACACAAATTACAGGCATATTTTACCTTTATTAAAAAGATCCTTTCCTTTAACTTCTTTTTCCCAGCAAGATTCTCAATGTAATTAAAGTTCAATTTAGCCTTTGCACTTGGCCACTGCCTTGTGAGTGACAGATATTTGTGAGACAGCTGTACCCTGAATAAATTGTTTTAAAGGTCTGGACTTTGTTGCATTAAATCCTTTTGGGCTGAAAGCAAACAAAAAAAAGTTGCTGAAGGCCACACTAGAACACAGTTCCTCTATGGACTGGCACAGGGAGGTCTTTAAAAATAAGATAAAAAAAGTAAGCTTTGCCTCCTTTGCTTTTTCTGTATTCGGATTCAAAATTATTCAATTGCTGTTATGTTTGTTCTCTTAGGCAGGCGACTTTTACTATACATGGTACTTGCACAGATGACATAGGTACATACTAATGACAAACTAATTTGTATCTCTCCTCCTGTAAACTATTTTAGCAGACACTTGAGTTGTTCACTCTCAATTTCTTCATTTATGCAGGTTCTCTTTTTTTTTTTTTCATTCTGTCAGGTAATATGAACTATGAAATCAATTACATTTTCCAGTAATGGATTTTTTTTTTTTTTTTTAAAACCAAATGCAACTAGTTCCATTCATGTATCACAGATGAGCCCTCCACACCTAATTCTGTGTTCAGTGGAGAATCTGGTGATATGCATTGATTTCTTCAAAGTCACCAACTGTTTTATTGAGGAACAAGCCTGATAAAAAGACTTTATGCCAATGGAGGAAAAAAAAGAAGAAAAATCAGCTCACAAATATCTGATATAAATAGCTGTTAATCAACATAGCCTACATTACTGCTAAACATCTAGAGACTCTTAAAACAGCATTAATTTCACTGTACCTCATCTGTTTTGAGATTTTTTTCCATACTTGGTAAAGCACAAGCATCCCCACTGGATTTTAGTGAATGATATTTTACTTTGAAGTAAACTCCGCAGACCACCAGAACTCCCTGGTGTTCAGCTTGGAAGTGATGGAGACACAGGTTAATGAGCTGCCATTGTTCCATATGGGAATGATTCTGTACACCAGAAGTAGTCGCAATATTCAGCAGCTGCAGCCCATTTCAAAGATGACTCCAGCTTTGTTAAGTGATGGTGCCAGTTATTTTTAAAGCCGGTGTTCTTAATCCACAACCAGTGACTCTTTATTTACCCACCTAATGTGGTTATAGAATTGGAGCTAATCCCAAACTGCAAGCAGCAGCATATAGTACAAAAGGGAACTTAAAATCAGGATAGGCTCTGGATTCATCGTTTGACATACTGACACATTGAATAGCCATCTTTTAATCCCTAATTCTCCAACTCTTCCAGCTGAACACTACTTTTGTGCCTAGCTGTAAACTGGATTAAAGCCAATAAAGTCCAATTGCAATTTTGTCCCTATCTGTCCCAGAAATGCAGGCTTGTTTTAAATACTCATTCTTCTGCTGGTTTAAAAGCCCCTTTTCCTTCATATGAAGATCTTCTAACCTCCTGTCAGCTACAGAACTCCTCCATTATTTTTTTCCTACAACAGTTTACAGTAGCTCCTAGTCAGATTTCTCAATCATCAGATACCAGTAATTCAACTTTGTCTGGCCTTCTTTACATTATGTATCTGATTGGGGTGGGGAACCTTCAAAAAGCACCATTTTAAAAATAAATGATAAAAATCCAAAACACAGTCCCACACACTACCACATCCCTAATGAGATGCCTCACTGCATTCACAGCATGCCAATTTGTCACTGTAAACACGCTCCACCTTCCACATCAGTCTCTCTGAGTTCAGTACACCTTCAGTGACCGAAGGCCCAGGATGCAGGTAATTTACTCTATGTAACACTTTAAAAACCTTTTTTCTCACTCCTCAAATTAAGCATACTAATTTGATTAAAATAAAACATTTTTAAAAGTTAATGTTTAAGAAGAAGTCTTTTACACTTTTTTTTTTTTTTACTTGAACAGATTTTTAAAGCTTTATTCTCTCATTTTCTCAACTGATCTAGAAGCTGAGCTGTCATTACCAGATAAGCCCAATCAATTCTCACTGGCATCTCCAGCTTTATTGACACTTTTAAGCATTAAGAAACTTGCATGAACACCTATCTATAGCAATTAAAGTCTTCTGATACCCTAAGCAAGAAAGGCTGCCTAGAAAGATGCCTAGAAAGCAAACCCTAATAATTAGGAAGATTGCATAGGAGGAGGACAAAACAGGCCAAAAGCTTTCCTTCAAACTGTAATTATTCAGTGAAGGAGCCCATTATTGTTTAAATTCCCCTCCCCCATCCCAATGGAATTGTTTCCTTACCAGGAAAAAAAAAAGTGTATATATATGGTGACGTCATCCATTAATGCAGTAGTCAAATATTAAACTGTGTACAAAGAGTTTAATTACAGAACCCAAACATTTGAGAAAAAAGATGGAATGTAAAGAAGACAGGCTGGGTGGATTTTGAGTAATTTTTAAATCAATGTGTGTTGTTTGATCAAATAAATGTTTTGAAATAACTTTGGGATCACAACAGTAATTCACATAAAGACTCTGCTCACAGCTACGTAATTTCTGTGTTACAATTACTACACGTCAGTGAGAAAGCTACTGCTCACATATAACAGGCAGACATGCACAGATGTCTTCTGCTGTCGCGTTCGGTACAGCCGTATCGCGACAGTGCCGCTCACGCCCTGCCCGGGCAGGCAGCCCCCAGGCCTCGCCGCGCGGGCGGCCCCGCTGGCGCTCCCCCTGCCGGCCGGCCGCCGCCCCTTCCTGCCCGCCACCTCGCTCAGCAACCAGGCAGTTTACCTGGGAAAACACAGGCCTCTCCCTAACGAGGGAACCACTCCTGATGTATTCCAAGTTTTGGTCCCGGTCTGCTTGACCCGGTCCCCTGACGTGGGGTTAGGGTACAACCCGTAAAACTGATGCTTGCCGCTAATCGTGTGCCCTGAGCGCTCCGGGCAGAAGCCATTTGCTTACGCTTACCTGCTAATTCGCTCCATATGGTTTTACAGCTTGCTGCTCTGTCCTTCCCAACACAAAAATCATTTCACCCGATAGTGAAAAGCGTAAATCTTCTTGGAAAGAAAAAGAGAGAGTCAAAAGAAATCTGACTAGGGAGCTTGCCTCATGGTGACAGCACAAGCATGCAGCCTCCCAACTGGATTTGTGCCATCCTTAGTCATGCACAGCTGGTGTTTGCTCACTAAAATACTCTGTTCATAAACAAGCAATCTCTATCCTATTATTGCTGGCATCTATTAATTCAACTTGTTTCTAGTATAATAAATCGTCTCTGGCCAGGCAGCTTTCATAAATAGTCATTCTAGTCTGAATATGATTTGTCCTGGCATGAAACCCAAAAATTCTTCTCAAGTGCTCTTGGGGGAGCGCAACTGACTGCTGGTACATCAAAAGAACAAAAAAAAAGTCAGCTGTCAAACTAAGCAAGCAATTAAAAATAGGACACAAGGGTAAAACTTTAAGCTATTTCTTAACACAAAAAGAAAATTGTATGGATTTATAGATCTTGGTACAGGCATAAGAGTTTACACAATTTTTAACTAATCCATCTACAACAGGTAACCCAGGGTACCAAAGTCTAATAATCCAGAAAGTGATAAACAGGTTGCCCTGCCTGTCTCCCTGGACTTGCATTAAAAAAAAAAAAAAAGCACGCTTTGTCTTGGACATGGTATCTGGGTATCTAAATGAAATCCTGTCTTAGAGTTCTTTACTCTGAAACCATAAGGGTAAAAATGCGCCAAGCAGCCTGAGCACCAGCATGCAGGACTTGAACTCCTGAATTCTAATCCCAGCTCTGCCAACAACACCGTGCCAATGGCAACGTTCGAGGCCCTGTCAATTCCTTAATACCTTGGACTATCATTGTAATAGCTGAAAAAGCTTCCACATTTAAAAAAAAATGAATCAGCTACTTATGTACAGAAACAGTGGATCCTTCTTTTCTTACTGTAGAAAGCAGACTTTAAGAGAAGATGGAAGGAAGCTTTCTTTTATCATGAGGACAAGAAAGTTCATGCTTTGTTAATCTGCTTCCAGCTTATGACACTATCAAACAACAATTTGGTGTCAAACCTGTTACTGAAAGCAGCAAGAATCTACTCTAATCCAATCTCCTCTGAAAGCATCTTCCACAGATCTCCATCACCAGAAAACAGTTGTTCTCAATAGTCTGTGACCTGTATAATCGTAGAAAATGAACACTTGAAAGATCAGAAGACAACATAGTTTTTAAAGTCATTTAGCTCCAATATACTACTTACTTTGAAAATCTAGTTATAAACATTGAATTTGTAAAAGAAACAGACTGTATCTAATGAAGGAATCAAAGCACAAACCTTTATTGTCATGGTGACCTTTCTTTGCAAGTCCTTTCTTTTCTGCTTTAAACATTACATCAAGTTCAAGCACCAGTTTCTATAAATCTGTATTTTGCTTATAAGAGACATAAGCACTGTAGTGAAATTGCAGGAGGCTGCTGAAGCTCTGATCTACTAACAGACTCATTACCATTTCCTCAGAAAGAGGTGAACTTAAGATAGCAATGATGGGAAAGAAAACCGCGGGAAGGCGACGTGCAATCATTAGTTACTAACAGTAAAATGAAGAGGCCACTGCTGCATATCTAAGGTCAAAGAAATTCACTATAAACTTCAGCAGGAGGCATCACTGAACTCTGGAAAACAACCTCTTCACTTATTTCACTGTAACAAAACTAAGCATTACCAGGATCCCTACAGCTGAGAGCACTGAACAATCCCAGCCTGGATCAAGGTCCCAGAGATACTCATTTCATAATCGTAACTAACAAAACTAGTGAACTGAAATCGACGGGAGTACACAAATGAAAACACCAGCAAACTCAAGCCCAAAGGTGAAACATAAACATGATGTATGTCATTATTTTATCTACAAGAGATATCCATGCATAAACAAACAAAAGAGTTGAGTTTATTCAGTTCAACTTACTTTCATGCTTCGTAACTTTTAACTACATCAATGCAGAACTTCACCATGTCAGCAGCTTCTTAGATTGTGTCTGTCAGTTCATGCAAGTCACAGCAATTTCATCTGCTCTTCACTGATGAACATCCATCAGACTCTGGCCTCCAATTTTATACCACCACATAATCTTAATGTTAGAAATGACTAGCGCATTCTACATTTACTTTACCTTCTTGGCTCAATTTCGTTTATAATTATTTCTCAGTCCCTGATTTGCCAAATAACGCCAGTAACAACCTCCTCAATTATTTGGCTATGGTCTCTTATTTATGTGCTTTACAAGTATTCTAGTGGGATACTGAAGTGGTGTTTCACATTACTATATTTAAAGCCAGTTGTTTAACTCCTAACAAAAGGGTACAATCCCACAACTTATGTTGGAATTACTATGATGTTTTATCTAAACTTATACAATGCACAAAGCTGCACATATGAGCAGTATCAAGCACAATCCTAAAAACACTTTAGCTGGTATGGAAAGTTACATGCAATTAGTTGACATGGTTTCCATGGAGCTACTCAATGACCATGCCACAGAACAGAACTGCTGGCAGGATCATATTCATTTTGGAAAAGTATTACAGCAAATGCCATGTTTTAAAGTTAATTAGAAGGAACCATTCAAGCAGTTTTGCTTTTCAAGATGACAGATTTTTCTCCAAAATCAAATTACTCCAGCAGCCTATTTAAAACACAGAATTAAAAACTGTGAAATACCGAGATCAGTTGCCATTACAAACAGCACGCATTTCATATAACAGCTTTAGCACTTTCTACTTATCGAGTATGATTGATTTTATGGAAATTTTTTAAAAATCTTTTACAAATTCCTATAGCAAGTGTGCAGAATGCACGCAAACTTCATTCCTACCTCTTTTATTTTACAACACAAGAAGAAAAAGATGCTACAATTACCAGGTTAAAATATTTGAGAACACCTTGTTTTATACTGCTCTGCAAACTCTGTTTTCTGTGTCACACATTAACTATGAAGCATTTTCCAAGTGCCATTTGAGAATTCAGACAAAGAACTCTCCATTAAAGTCGACTGTGATGAAATTCCAAAGCCATGCTTAATATGTATTCCTAGATTACTTTAATTTGAACAGTAGTGCCTCATCTGCACGAGAAGTTTCCTCACACATCCTTCTTGGCCCCTGCATTAAGACTATCGGTAAATCTGAACTTTCACCATACTTCAAAAGTTTCACTGAAAACCTTTGTGGAATACCCTGCTAAAGGCTACACTGTTTTATTTTGTATTTACTAGCTATTTTGGAATCTGTATTATACACCCTTCCACAGGAAATGAAGAAACCTGCTTCTGAGTTTACAAATGTGGCAATAAATGTACACAATGGAACTACTATAGCAACAGGTGAACATAATGAAGACCCCTTGTTTTTAAAAATTAATTTGTTCCCCCTGTTTATTTACAGTCTAATTAACAGTTTGAGTTTTGCAATACCAAACTGGGCAGTGATATTTTGTTACTCAAAAAATGCATTTCCAAGCTTCAAGAAAGATAGCAGCTCCTTTCTTTCCCTCAGCCCCTTAAATATAAAGTATTTTCATACATTAATTTCCCCTGGAAAGCAATCTGCACAGCTACAAATAATGCTTTGGACACCACCCAGCAGTTACTCATATTTTTTCCAATTCAGTGCTCTGCAGTGATAGAATTTAATTATTTATTATGTCTCCCACCTGCACAAACATCCTCTAAGATGTCTACACATCCTTGCAGAACTGCAGTTGAAATCAGAGACACACAGTGGAAAGGGCACAGCCAAACCCAGATGAAGAATGAGAGCTGAGTCATTCATTGTGCTGGTACAATATAAACAAATTTACATAAACTCAAAAGTCCATAAAAAACAACAAAGAAATTAACTGCCAGAGTAAATACTTCGATTTAATGTATGTGACTGCCCCCAGCAGTAACCATTTTATTTATGACTCACACATTTGTTTAACATTAAGGCTGATAATTAAATGTTCACCTACCGAATCATTTGCTGCTAGGGCGAGGGCTATGTTTACTGCAAGAAAGAAAAGAAAAAAAAAAAGATTAAGTGCAAGAGAATTTACATTCTAAATATTGAGAATGTTATGATTTCTAACAAGAGAAAATATCATGTAAATACATCCCACTTGCTTAATAATCACATTCATCATCTTGATTTTTAGCTTCTTGCACCTCTATAGTTTTACTAGTTTAGGTAGCAGCAGCACCCACATTTCAATCCATGCTTGCTAGCAAATTCACACTAACCTGCAAAAACCTGCAAGCTCTACATTTCTACAGGACACTGAAATAAAATTACAATCGAAGTATTTTGCCAAGAATAATATTAAGAAAAATCTCCGTTAACTTTTGGAAACTAGACACTACTATAAAAATAAAATAACTCTACCGTAGCTAACCTCACCACGGTCTCTAGTGAACTTTTTAAACGCAGAGATTAAATAAGCGTTGACCTAAACTACTGTGACTAGAAATATGCTCATACTCCCCCCCCCCCCTTTTTTTTTTTTAATTTCCCATGACATATTAAAATGGACGTTTTCTGGAAGAAGGTGCAATGCCTGCTTTTTGCTCGATTTGTGCATCAAAAAAACAAAGTCTCATCTACCCTCAAAGCACCTGTAGCAACTACAGAAATAGAAAAACAGGATAAAGCAATTAAGAAGTCCATCAGTTTGTTTACAGCTCTGTTTACAGTGCTTCCATCAATACTTAACTCCTGTAACTAAAACGTGCATAGAAGAAACAGCATCTTTTAATGGTTCACCAGCTTCAACTATGCTAGAAGGTCTCCTAGAATCTTCAGTATAACCAAACAGTATGCATTAATATTTCAAGCAGTTGTTTTTTTAAAATGTTAAACACTTTCTTGGGTAAAATCTTTTGCCTTCTTTATACATTGCTGTATCTTACAGCCTACAGAGCACTTAAAGAAAGATGAGTTGCAACCAGCCTTGTTCTACTGGAATAGTATGAAGGTACTGAGAACAAGCTGGTAAGACATTCCCAACTTAAAGAGCGTAGTATGGAGAGTGGTAAATTCCTTTAAACAAAATAGCGAGGAGGTTAACAAGGAAAATTATACAGTTCTCACTAAGACACACATAGGCTCTGTTTACTCCTAAGCTGATAAAGCAATATAGATTTTATTCTTCAGTTTGCTATTTAAATAGATGTTTGATTAACTATCCCCTGAACCAAGCAGAGAGAATTAATACTCTGAAACTTGGAGACTGATCTACAAATCACAGATAAGAAAAACATGCAAACCAATGATTAAATAAATAAATGAACTGCAGCTCATGCTTGAAGAGGCACAGAGGAAGCAGCAAGTTACTCCACATACTGTCTTAATATGTCTATTGCTTTTGTTGTGGTTTAACCTGGCAGGCAGCTAAGCACCACAAAGCCATTCGCTCAGCTCCCCCAGTGGGATGGGGGAAGAGAATCAGGGGGAAAAAAAAGGTAAAACTCCTGGGTTGAGATAAAGACAGTTTAATAGGTCAGAATAGGAAGGGAAAATAATAATAAAATATACATACAAAACAAGTGATAAGAAATGCAATTGCTCACCACCTGCCAAGCAAAGCCCAGCCAGTCCCCAAGCAGCAGCAGTCGTCCCCCCCCGCCACTGCCAACTCCCCCAGTTTTATTGCTGAGCATGACACCACATGGTATGGGACATCCCTTTGGCCAGTATGGATCAGCTGTCCTGGTTCTGTCCCCTCCCAGCTCCTTGTGCACTCCCAGCCTCCTCGCTGGCAGGGCAGCATGAGAAGTTGAAAAGTCCTTGGCTCTGTGTAAGCACTGCTCTGCAGCAACTAGAACGCTGGTGTGTTATCAACAGTATTTTTCTCAGAAATCCAAAACATGGCAACTACCACTATGAAGAAAATTAACTCTATCTCAGCCAAAACGAGGACAGCTTTATATATCTATCTTCTTCCCATACAGTTATCAGGCGTGAAAACTAAAGTATGATCCACAATGCTTCTTCAATAAAGGATATTTGACTATTAAAAGGAAAGAAGGAAGATAATGGGAATAGTATAGTGGGAAAGTCTGAGTTTATTAGCTAGATATCCAGCTGGACACAATGGACGCTTCTGAATCCCAGCTGATTACCGCACTCAGTTGTCTTTATTACCATCAGTTCCAAGAGGGTTTAGAGATGCAGCATAGGACCCTAACCCTAACCCAACCCTAAATATTCACATGGGCCCTCACAATTAGTCCCAACATAATCAGGACTGCAAGACAGTACAGCATATACATTTAAGAAGTCCAATACTTCCCCCCACCACCCCGAAACTTCACAGCATATTGCAAACAGCCACAATGGTATCTCTGCCCATGCTAAACCAGCCACCCAGTATCAAAAATGAAGCACAGGGAGATCTGAGTTAGCCTTCTTGACATCGGCGCAAGTTTGGGACAGTTTATTAGTTTGTACTTTTTAACTTCCAAATCCAAACTGCCCTTAGGAATAGCATATCTGAATTCACAGAACGTTGAGCTAACAATACTAATGAAACTGCTCGGCCCAAAATCAGACACGTACAGAGCCAGCTGAGTGCATCTGCATTTGTGGCACAGTTAATCTACATCATCAATAAAATACCCACAGATAACCGAGATGAACTCTTTCCGAAAGATAACTTTTAAATACTTAGATCTCAATGTAAGCAGTATTTAGAAACAGAAAAACCTGTTTCTCTAGTTATCTATTCTCTAGTAAACTAGTTATCAGAGTATTTTAACATGTACAGAAGGTCCATTATCAGAAAACATGACGTTGGTCCTGGAAAAGAACCATAAACAAATATTATCAACTGCCTCGCCAAAGCCCAGACTTGCATCCAGGTTGCTCAGGCGAATAGATGGATTTTGACTTCTATGTTGAAAAGGTGAGTTTCAACAACAGTACATCCTACCTGCAGAATAATAACAGACAAGAGAAAAAAAGAAATGACTAGGATATGTTTGGCCATATGTTGACTTTATCAGTTCTCCCGAACAATAATGAAAAATCTCATCCCTTTAGCCTTTGCTGGAAATGTCTGAAGAAGGGCAAGATAATTATCAGTAGTTTTATTTCTTCAAACAGCAGGATTAACAAACTGTAAGAACACCAGCCATTATTTTTTTCCTCCACTGCCACAGTTGAAAATAACATGAGTTCCAGTAAATAAGAAACTTCTGTTCTTTCAAGCCCACACTTCTCATGCCAGGATCAATTTTCTACAATACTCTCACCTTCAGGGTAATGCAGAAAGAGGGGACAGAGGAAAGGAGGAAAAAAAAAAAAAATGGGAGGCTTCAGCTAGATAGAGGAAATCTAGCAGAACACTGGTAAAAGAGGAACTTGACAGGAAGTACAAATAAAGGAAAGAGATAGGGACTAAACAAACAAAAAACTCATGCTAGACAAAAAAATACCAAAACAACCAAAGTATTTAAACACAGATTGAAAAATTTTTCCTATAAAACAATTTCTTTTCTATCAGAGACTCCATTGATTTCAAAAGTGCTAGAAGTAACAAAGAATGTAATACGAAAGCTATATGCAACAGGCAGAAATAATTATTCAACAGAAATACGACAACAGGTTACAGAATGGCCCTGAAAAACTTGAACCTAGTACATATCCACTCATCCTGAAAGGGAGATCTGGAACAACTGAAATACAAACCCATTGGGGGAAAGTACATGAACAGCCTTGACAGTCTTTAGAGGGATGCAGATGATACGACCAATATTTCTGTGGTGCTTTAGGAGTTAAGAGATATATACCACCTCTAATTACCACACTCCTTCCCTTTTCAACTCGTGTTCTCAAACCGAGTCAGTGGAGTTGTCACCAAACATGTTCTCCATGAGCCTCTATTACTTTTTTCCATACAGGTTACTTGATCTTCAGTTGTTTATCTGAACCATTAAATTTGTTCTCATTTTAATAAACAAGAATCTAGATTCCTTTCCTCTCAATATTATAAATAAATGCATTCACTAACAATAGGCTATCCAATACAGTAACATTTGAATGGATCATTTATATTTCAGCTCTTTTATTTAATGTCTGTTGAATCCTGATTTATTTTTAAATGAATGGGTAAGAACTCCCAGCTCTTTAAAGGTTTTCACACATGTTGTACTTTATGTACAAATTACATGCAGATTACAAACAAATATGTACGAACTACATACAGACACCAGTTAGTGGAACTTAAATTAGTACATTTGTTTGCAAACGTGAGGAGGATAATCTATTGTTCAGATTATATTTAGTTTATAAATCTGTTGATTTACAAATAGCTATTCAGTATTTTCATTACCTGGAAATGACCCACCAACTAATTATAACCATCAACCTTACCTCATTAAGAAACGGAAGCGTTGATTGTTTTGAATGTCTTTGTATATGTATAGGAATGTGTACATTATATATGTACACACACCCGTATCCTAGGTATAGGATATTATGTGTGTGTAACCTATGCATAGGAAAAAAATACATTCAATACTTTTATTTCCCTTAGGTACAGTTGCTCTTATAGTGGAGAACATTTGCATGTTCTAGTATTTATTAGCCAGCCAATCCTTTTCAAACATGGCTGAAATACAAACTACAAAGTGAGAAATTAAGAACTACAACAATGCTTTATTCATAGCAAACGGAGATGAACAGAAGACTGTTTAAGTAGACAACATGCAACTAAAGGATGACTCTTCCTAATCTGAGTAATAGGAAGAGATTTTTAAACCAATTTATAAAACTGGAGAGATCTTTTCAAAGATGCTTACCTTCAGTGTCATCTTTGTTTAACTTCAAGCAAATTTATGCAGTACTAGTAACCCATGCACCATCTTGTTCTACTACCTAGGAACCTACGGTTAGAAAAACTTGAATTCAAAGCCTAATAGTGTGGGTGAGAGAAGTCAGGAGTTCAAGATGATTCATAAGTCTCTTATCACTTTGTGTGGTCTATCACTACTGTTTCACCTTTTATTAAGAAATATCTTTACAAGTAGTTGAGAAAATTAGACAGTGACCTGATGCTGAAACCTTCTAAATACTACTACATTAGTATCCCCTACAAAGCACATGTCTATGTCAACACAGGACAGCGGAGCACTGTGCAGATACACCTAAGCTGCTGGGGAAGGAGGAATAGTATCGCTACACCAGCACAAAATCTCCTCCACCTTAGCTTATTCTCAACTCAACAGAACAGGCTGTCCCAGGACAGCATTACATTATTACAAGTATATTATTTCACAGCTGCCTGTCTGCTCGATTTGCACCCACTTCAAATACGGTTCCTAAATTGAAAACCTCTGTACCCATATGGATTTTCAGTGGCTGCAATGGGACTTCACAGAGGTTGAGGGCTCTGTTAGTGGGACTCAATTACAAGATCACACAACTGCTATTCCTTGCAAAGTATTATAAAACCTACAAAGTAAAAAAAAAAAAAAAAAAATCTGAAAAAAGCTATGCTTTTTGCAACAAGAAGCTTAGATGTTATTTATACAATACCAGGTGGGGGTATGGGGAAATGGGGAGAGAGTATCGAAACACACTTCTTTGAGGCCTTGAAGTAAAACTTTGTAATCTGTCAGGTTTTATTGCTGCCAGCTGAATGCAACTGAAAAACCACATTAGCATATAAATATTTACACATCTATTACAAAAAAATACAACAGATTGCACAAAAATAAGAAAAATCTTACCTGCTGTTGTTGATTTTCCAACTCCGCCTTTTCCAGAAGCCATGACCAACACCTGCTTAACTCCTTCTATGGGCTTTTGTTTTGGCAGCCCCCGTGACAGGATCCGGGCGCGTTTGTCTTGTAGAACCTCATCCCTGGAGCTTGAGGCCTAATTAAAAAACAAAGCAAGGAAACACATATGCACCAAACTGTGCTGCAGTTGTGATACCAACCTGCAGTTTTCACAGAGAAAGCTAAAGAGTCTATGTATGAACGAACCTGTGCTCCCAGATAATTTCATTCCTGGTGCAAAAAGACTTTTTGCACATAGGCTCTCCCTAAAGGAGCCTGCTTCACACCCAGGCTGGCTTGAAAGAACGGGGCCTACTTAAAAATGACCCCAGAGGACATTTTGTTTAGACACAGTTAAAATATGATTGATCTTAAACCTTAAAAAACAATCAGGGCTTGCAGTAAACTAAACCAAAAGACCATTCAATAATTTGGAGTCTTCTGAAAATCGGCTTCAGATTATTTGATTTTCAAGGTACTGAGTGCAATCATTAGGTTTAAAAATGAAAACTTTTAACCCCTCTTTTCCTGAATATCCCTGAAGCCAAAATCGTGACCCGCACACCTGCTTTTAGAATCTGTAATTTCACCACAGTCAACGCACATGGTGGCCAGAGGCCACTTGTATTTTCAGCACCAGATCATCACAGTGAGAGCCACCACGACTCGATTCACTGGTTAAAGAGGTAGATGGCCCTAGAGATCGTTTACCTTGCAGTTACTGCAAGCACAACAGATACAGGTAACAGCAAAGAAGAAGAAACAAGCGTTGAGGAGCCCATCGAGCACCCGCAGCTTTCCAGCAGCGCTCTCGCTGGGGCTGTGCCAGGAGCTTTACAAGCGCTGCTCAGCTGGAGCAAGTCCCGTTAGCTACTGTTTTGTAAGAACAGGCACACAGCGGCTCCCTCTGTGCCCTAGGGGCTGGAGTACGGAGCAGCACACGGGAGTCCGCGTTTCTACAGGCAACATCCCATTTACCTCCTGGTGGTCCGATTTTAGAGGTGGTAACCCACCGCTTCTACAAAATTAACTGAGGTCGATGCAAGAAGCCTGCAGAGCCTCACCTTCCTGCCCTTGGTCCGGCTGCTTCACAGGCCGACCCACACGGTTAAAGCCCCATAGCTAATACATCCCCAAACCTTGCCGCTGGGGAGGCTAACCTCACAGCAGCCGGGGCTTCACCGCAACTGCTGCTCCAGGACCCACGCTCCTGCTCACCCCAGGCGCCCGACGGACGCGGCGGGGCACCCCCACCCCTCTCGTAAGCTGCCCTGGGGCACCCCAAGCCTCGGAGCCAGGTTGCCGCGCCGCAGCCGGCCCACTCCCCGCCCG
>VXAL01007451.1:67101-82901 GCA_013399475.1 Chauna torquata | reverse complement strand
GAATGGGACGGGGCTGCTCGCCACAGTGTCGTGCTTGTCCCCGCCGAGTTTCATTCCGCTCTTTCTTTCTTTCCTGTTTTCTGGTGGTTGGGTTTGGTTTTTTGTTTGTTTTCCTTGCGGCATTTCTTCAGTTTGTCAGTAACTGCTCAAAGTCTGATCCTGACTTCCAAAATGGTTGGCCAAGATCTTGGTCCCACCGTGGTTTCGTCATCTGCAAATATAGTAACTGTATTCCAGTTCATCATTTGTAAGAACAAATAGACAAGTAGCCAGGACTGGCGCCACTTGATTGTTTTTATAATATTAATATTGAAGCATTTTTAATTGTTCTTGTTAGGGCTTTGGTTTTCCAACTAGTTTACACCTGTCCTACAGAGCTTCCATAAAAACCACATTTCTGTTCCATACATCAGGGGAGTTTTGTTTAAAGCTGTAAGATGCGCATCATCTGCCGCTTCTCTCCCATCTACAAGGCTTGTAACCGTGTTGTGGAAGGAAATTAGATCGGTCTGACATGATTTGTTCTTGACAATTCCATGAATAGACCTTATTCATCTAGGTGGTAATATTGAAGTAATTCAGACCTTGGCAGTTTCAGGCCATTAGTTTTCAAAGGTAAAACACAGTGTAGATAGTGTCCTTTGCTGGTATCTGTTGTAATATGCAACGGATCAGGGGATTTTACATCAGTTTAAAATGTTATTATAATAAACATTACCTCTCTTTCGCATTGAGCAGAATTTTCACCACTCATTTAATGTTATTTTTGGCTTGTATTATTAAAAGAAATAATCAGGCATTTTGCTGAAAGCCACCATTTTCAAAGGCTTATTCCAGTGCTCAGCTGCCAGAGAAATATTACAATGATAAAAATACAATTTTTGCTATCCTTTAAGTGATTCTCATTCAGCCTTTCATTTTTGCTGTAACCATTTGAGCATGTTTTGCCTAGCTAGTACAGACACTTGAAGAAGTCAAATTGTTTCCCAATAATTCAGTCTACTGCCAAACCAAAATGCAAAAGAATACTGAAAACCAATGAGCCACTTAATTTTGAAACTATATTAAAGATCTGCCTCAAGGGCCTTTTCTTCACTGCCTCAGGAAACCACGTTACCTTTTTCCTTGCAAGAAATTTGCATAATTAGTTTTCCTACCTTGAGCAGTTAGAGGCAGTGTTAAAGTGCAAAACACTATGCATATCACAGAAGCAAAATCAGCAATGCAGGATCACTGGTAGGCATACAGCTTACCTATCCATCACTATAAAGTTTATACAAAGAAAAAAAAAAGAGCAAAAATTCCATAGTATACTCTTTAGTTCTGAGAATAGCTCTAATGCTGACTGGAACAGCCCTCACAACTCTTTCTTTCTTTTTAAAGCATTGATCAAGCACAAAATAAAATTGATTTTTAGAAAAGTATGCTGAAGGAGTTTTCCAAACTGCCACCTAAGAAAGAACAGTTTTCAATGTTTTTATTTTTAATTTCTTTTAGCACTGCTTTGGCAATAGTAGGGAAGGTAGTATGTCAGTAGGTTGTATTGAATATGAAAAGTAGAATTTGGCCATTAGAGATTAAATTTGCTCTGAAATAAAGAAGACACTTCCAAAATACCATAATGACTTTTGGCTTTCTGTTTAAATTTTAATATTTGAAAGTAATGGTGTAACTTGTTTGCATGACATCATTATGGTCCACTTACAGTGCTAAAATATGAGTCCAGGAAAATGCAACGAAAAATTAACAAAGATCTTACTGCCAGACATGAGTCTTTACGGAAACTACAGACAATCTCTGTATTTTTCAGAAAATTCTATTCTGGATTTTTCAATAGTTCAGCAAAATGAAAAACTATTTTTTATGCAAATGGATAACCTTTTCTTTAAGTAAGCATAAGAAAACATTTCAAAGACTTTAAGTTGCTAGTCAGTCTGAACACTCACATGATGAAAAATATAATTGATTTTTGTCTGAAATTAGATTATGTTGCGCTTACATTCTTCCTCCACCCAAAATCAACTAAGGGTATACAGGTATACCTAGGAGAGATTTGCTAACAAATCATTCCAAATTTTAAAAATGAATTAACATTTGAAAAATGACTTATTAGATAATTATGTTGATTTTTTGTGCAATAGAAAATAAGCAGCTAAGAGTGTATTATCAAGACTGGAAGCTTTCAAGGCTGATGGAGCCCTGTGCTTCCATTGTCATTTCCGTATGCTTACAGTAGTATTAATAATGTAGTAAGTTAAGGACATGCTGCTAACTCTTAACTCAGATGGACCATTCATTTTGGTCAGAAATTAAACCAGCAATCACATTAAAGAAAGGCTAATAACACTTTAGTTGTAAAAATATACTGTAAAACGTTTGTCAAAACTAAGGGGTCATTTCATCTTCACGGCTGGGCGTGTGATCTTTGGCGGCAGAGGTACGCACACCAGGGTGTGCATGGCATGCGGGCTGCTGATGCAGTTTCTTTCCTTGGGTAGGCAGCCAGCTGTGGCACATTTAAGTTAAAGAAGGTTAAAATGTTCCTTTTTTTTTTGGTCCACGTAGTGGTAATTGCTTGGTTCATAAAGAAAGGAGGTCTTAAGGCAAGTAAGTTTGGGGCAAGTTACCAAAGCTCACGTGATGGACAGTGAGACTGATGTTGTATAATTAAGAAATATAGATGAATATATTAAATGATGAGATAATTTGCCATATACTGTCATATGGTGAAATAACGTCCTAAATACAGTGTCCTAAAAAAGAGTTATGGAAGATGCTGAACTTCTGGAGAAGCTAGGAAAAGCAATCTCTACAATTCCCTTTTAAAAGTTAGAGGTTCTGCTTCCATCCAAGCCCAAGACTGCTGTAGAGCAAGGAGGGCACCTGGGGTTATTTCATTCCCTTTTTGGCATGCTACCTTAAGCCAGAGCAGTTGTTCCCAAGTATTTTTTTTTAAAGCTAAGCCTAGTCTGAAAAAAATGGTAATCCTCTATGTCTTCTTGTGCTGTTAGCCAACAACTGCTGGTGCAGGAACCCTTGCTCTGCCTTCGTTTCTGAGCCTTGGGCTCATTGCTGGTAGCCCTTGGCTCAGCCCTCAGGATAGCTGCCACCTCCTCCCTTTGGCAGCTCTGTGACCAAGCTACAGCTGCCCTCATGGCACTTCCAGGCTCTCTAGCATTCCCCTGTGGGGCTGACGACAAGAGACAAACTAGATCAAGCTTTAAAAAAAAAGAAAAGCCAAAACGACTACCAGTGTGAGTTCTTTGCTTGATCTTTGCTATGCTCCTCGTACAAGTTAAAGCTACTTCAAAGTTTGCTAATTTAATTAATACTGAGCCACATGAACTCACCCAGTGTTGGCTTGGCGTGTTTAAGGAGAGTCCTTGTGTCACTGATGTCGAGGCAGTTATGCTCACTCATTATAAACTTAATTTGGACCGGGGAATTTTAACAGATTCTGATTTCAAATATCTGTGCAAAACAAGTGAGGTTTACCTGTGATGCCATATGGAATATTACCTTATTTAAGAACCAACCTTTTGTTCACAATATATGGCAATACTTGAAACTGCAACATATTAACAAGCACAATGAAATCACAGAAGAAACTAATAATGTATTCATTTTTCTTTATCATGTGTATTAGTATTTCCAGTAAATATCAGACGACAAAAGTAGCTTCGTCATATGTGAACGCTTTGCCAGTCCTTAAACTGAAAAAGAAATTAAGTTTTCTGCTTTAGTCCTGTTTTGCTAAATAAGGAAGAAGGTCTGGCAGAATTGAGTCCAGTTTAGTTTGTGTATTACTTTTGTGTGGACATTGTAATCAGTGCAGTTCTTCACAGTCAAGAAGAGATGAAAACCATATTTAAATTATACCCAGATTCTTCTGAAGTCAGTCATCAAGTTCTTCAGGTTAGTATTGCGTACTATAGTAACAGTCACATCACAGTGAAAATGCAGCTGATATTACAGCAAATTTTCCAGCCTTAAGCAAGTAGTGCAGAAAATGAAGAGATTTGTTGACTATGCCCTTCAGTAACAAAGGCACATAATTTTTCTTAGGTGCCTGATGTATATACTGCTTGCGTGAATGTAACTAACTCCAGTTATTGGTATTTCCATACTTAAAAAAAAGAGAAAAACAAAGGCTTTGATAATTTTTTTCAAAAAAGGTTTTCCTGTTTTTTGCAGTATGTTTTACAAACACTGAAGGAAGACTAGCATTTTTGCCCTTCGCTTCCTTCCCTCCCTTCCCTCCCTTCCCTTCTTTCTTCAGTTGTGCAGATAAATTGTAATGATTAGATACCCAGAGATGGAAGGAGCCCTTTTGTATTAGACATCATACAGATAGAGAATTAAGATGTTCACTACCATAAAAGCTTCAGTAAACCATTTGACACCACTGTTCTGAGTCATAATGGCATTCAGGCACAATTTCAATTTCTGAAATCATTTTAATTCTGCTCTTCATTCATTTTCTCAATAATGAACTTGTGTTTTACAGGAAGCATTTTTGTTAACATCAGAACCTGGAGCTTAAATGAGTTTTGTACAGCAAATTAATCTAACCTGAACAATGAGGCTAACTGAGAAATTACACCAACTTTAGTGGGTTTTGTATTTCCTAATTATTCTAAAAATCTAGTTCATATTCCAAACCAATTCGGTTTTGCTCTGTGGCCATTAAATACTTATCTCATAATTCCCAGTACATTAGTAGTGCAAGACATTTCAAAAGGGTACCGATGTACTTTGGGTGTATATGGACCACTTACACAATTATGCCAGCACCAATCTGTTCCAGATTGTTTCAAAGTGCAAGGACCAATCTCAGCTGAAAATAAATGTGATCCAAGAATACTTTTTATGTATCCAAGAATACTTGTTATGTTTTTTTGAAGTACTACACGTAAAAATATGAGGCGCTCCACAACTGTGGAGGCAGAGCTGCTGGTTCTTCAAATGCTTCTTTCTCTAGTTAATCCACAACTGTGAAGGAAAGTAACTCTTCTTCATGGTTTTACATTCAGCCAGAGGCAGATCCATGAATATAATTTAAAGTTCCTGATCTCTGATCTTCTATGCTAAAGTGTTACTATTACTTATCCACAAAATTAAAAAAAAAAAGAGAGACAGATTTTTAATTATGCTAACATCTTCTAATGCCAAACAGCAGGTTCCTTTAGGCAGAACAGAGTTAACTGACATTCCTAGCATAGACAGTGAAGACAGGCGTGTTTATAACTTGCCTATTTTCTCCTTTATAGGAAGCTCAGGCAAAGGAAAATACAGCCTAAACCAGAGCACCTTTTTAAGTTTAACATATACAAGAAGCAAGTTCCTCTCAGTTCACAAAATGTATTTTTGCTTTCTTTTCCAACCCAGCTGCCTGGGCATGAAGAGAACAGGGACTCAGTTCACAGCTTCCTACAACAAAGTAACTAGGTCTCTCATTGGAATTGACTCAAATGTAGACAGTTTTCTAGTGAATCAATCAGGAAAGCTCTTGGCCTATGGATCTCGAAACTAAGGTCTAAAAATCAGCTCTCACAGAAATAAATGTAATTTATATTATTCTAATTACTGTCACCAAAGGACTGCACTGTACCCTTTAAATATCAATTTAATCAAACTTTGAAATGAGGAAATATAACAGTATTACAGGAAATAGAGGGACTATTGATAGGAAATACAAAATTGTTTTGACATCACATGATTGTTGAATTCAGCGCTTGGCATATTAGCTCACACTTAGGACTTGCAAAAGCCATTAGAGAAAGGAGCTTCATTGACTTCAGCTGTTCTATCTGATCTGTCTTGCTCTGTCACCTACTAAGTCACGGTCATATCCGTAGTCATGGATAACCAGTATGTAAAGGACAGCAATGTCAATTATATAACTGTATTTTCTTTTCTTTGTCACTTTAATTAGGTACATATTCACATTCACTCTGCATGATAGTTTTCTAGTGCTAATCATCAGAAGTTTTACTAGATACTAAAGCATTTTACTGTTTTAATGTCCCATAATACCTACATATGGATCCAATGCTAGAGCACACAGACCACTAAAATGTCTGTTATTACAGATGTTATCACTGTCCCTTTTACACATTTAACATTCTGCCCATTACAGTACTTAGACTTCATTTATCTGAGTTGCTTTCAAAATGTAGCAAGCAATGTCCTCTAATACTATCTTTTGAATTACATTATGCAATCTAACCTTTCAGAATGGAACATCTTTCCTCTTTTCTCTTGTGTCTACAAATATTGCAGAAATAGTGTTTCTCCTAGAGACCGGATGTTGTTGATTCAGGTGAATTGGACATGGTGAAACCCCATCTGAAATCCTTCATACCTACTTCTGATCTCCCATATTCAAGATGAATTTAGACCAGGAGTAGACTAGTGAAGAGAAAGGCTGCTGTGATAATCAAGGGAATTAAAATCCTATCATAAAAAGCGTATCATATAAATGTTAAAAAACGAGATTTTTTTTTTCTTTAGTACAGCAAACTCTGAAAGGTTATGTAATTGCTAATAATACACATACACACACATGTATATGTATATAAACGTTTATATAAGAGGGCTCAGCGTGGTACTGTAGGGATAGAGAGAATGAGAGAAAAAGAAATAGATATTAATATATGTATTCTGGAAATTATATGTCATTTTTAGCCACTCAGAGCAATGATGTCTGGACCATCCTCTTAAAGTGGTGAGGGAAGCAGCCTAACTAGTTCTAAGTGATACCCTAATGAACACATGCCTGTATCAGCAGGGATTAGGCAGTTTTGCGTTTGCTACCACCCTCCAAGACCAACTTGGAGTAAAATGGCTTGAGATATTTTCATCGTCAGGACAGCTCCAGCTGTCCCTATACAATCATTACAGTGCTTGAACTTCTGGCCTGTTCAGTAACTTTTCAGTCCCACACAAAACTCTCCAGATTTCTCACACTTTCAGGGCTGCTACTCAAGGCTTTTTGCTTTGAGAGAAGGTCAGCCTTGTCCCACATGGGGAGTGACAGAGAAAAAGCATCAGGGAGACGAAGCAAAGCCATGTCGTGCAGCGCTGCTGCTGAGAAAGCCCTAACTCCAAGTGAAGGTGGAAGTTCTGTATGCCTAAATAGTATCTATGGCCTCAGCTGGATTTTGTTTTATTTTATTTTTCAACTCATATAACATTGCCATGTACTGGCAAGCAATTGTATTTCACTCTTCAGGTGCTTGTACTTGAATGGGAGCAATATGGTTTTTGAGTCTACTCTACGTAACCCAAACTTTGCTATTATTGCCAAAAAGCACAAAATGTTTTTATGAAAAAATTTAAATAAGGCCTTACAAGGTAAAGAGAATGTAATATGGATATTTTTTACTTTTTAATAATAAGTTATTTTCTCTCTCCTTGGTATTTTTCCTGTTACTTCATGCTGGTGCTGTGACAGTATCCAAAGACCGTCACGTTCAAGTCATAATCAGGTACCTGTGCACTACAGATGCATGGGGAAACACAATCCCTTCCGAAAGGGCTTTCCTTATTTGTGCTTCGTGCTTGTTTTGGACAAACTGGACTGGTAAAGCATAACAGACAAAACATATATGTCGGAAGTATCAAACAGTAACTGTATCAAAGATGCTCTGATTTCATGGAAAAAAATAGCGTCAATATCCCTCACACTCCTTTCTGACCTTCAGTTACTACTACTTCTCAACATGTCAAATATCAGTGCCTCAAAATTGCCTCCTTGGTACCAGCAGCACTGCATAGAGAAGGCAAATTGCATGGGAAGATATTGCGCAGTGATCCAGAGTGACACAACAGTTTAAAAGCTGATACAGTCCTGGCTCAGCAACTTGTTTCCTTTACTTCTGCACCCTTTCACATCCCCATGTAGGGGTAAGAACGCTTTCAACTCTGAGCTCCCAAACTTGATCTGTGTTGCCAGTCTCACCGAACTACTCAAATCACTGATGGTGAGATTCAGTTTAAGACTTGTAAAGACAGGTGTTTACATTTGAATTAGTTTTCTAAGCATGGGCATCTACTTATGTAGTTGATAGTATTTAGAGAACTCTTCAGCAGACTGATGAACATAGCTACATCTACAGCACTAAATTAAACGTGCCTGGAATTGTTCTCTGACACTGAGGCCAGTCAGCACAAAAACACCATGTTCATCTTACAAAAACTATCCCACTGTCCAAAGCAGGGTGGCATCATGCAACCCACCTCTTGAGAATGGGCTCTGGCCAATCTTAACTGCTAAACTGGGACCAGAAATTTTTTAGCAGTGAGTTAACCATGGCCAAAAGTATGCCAGGAACCATTAAAAGCAAAGATGAGTTAGAGTGTCCAAGAATATTTCCTGCAATTGATGAACTTCCTAGATGTAGCCTAGAGGTTTACCTGAAGGTGCGCTGAGTCATTCTCGAAGCTTCATAATGTATTAGATGTGTTTTCTGTGACAGGAGCTAAAACATCTCATATTTGTCCTAGAATATATTTGTAGGCACCAAAATGAAGTTGCTTTAAATTGGACATGAATCTCACTCAGATTGTCACTGTGAAGACACAATTATTTTTTGCCCTATGGGCAACAGAGTATCCAGGGAAGGATTAAATATCTTTAATTGATATTCAAATATCCCAAGTTACAGAGTAATTGTTTTACCCTGTTATTCATATACATATAAGCCTCCAGCAGTTCCAAAAATTATGTGCGAAATTAAAAGCTCTTTTAGAAAAAATTACACCAAATACCATTTTTTCCGTCCTGTTAGAACATCAAATATTGAAGATAAAGTGTTTTCCTTCCACTCTGTAGCAGCTATTTAGCATCTATTGTAAAAGAAAGAAAGTGTGACCCTTTGGCAGCTTAAAAAAATCAAAGATTATATGAAAAATGTCCTTTTCATCATTGCAGTGCTTCTGAGGTATCAAATAGTAAAGAAATCATCTCACCCCCAATGAGTTCAGAAACATGCATTGAAAAATCTATGCTTTAAGAAAGTGTGAAAATTAAATATTAAAAAACAATTCTTGACGCTAGAAGGTCTTTGAAATATGTTAAGCCGCACTGGAAGTCATAGCAGGAAGCCACATTATTTCTTGACACATGGTTTATTATCTTATTTGACTCAATGAATATTCATTAGAATTTACAGTCTTCTATTATTTATCTGCTTTTTTTCCACAAGACCTGAGGGGAAACAAGATCACCTGCTACTTATGTTGGTTAAAATCATGAAAGGATTATATACATGTATTGCATTAACTGAGACAAATCATTAAAAACGAAAGGCTAATAGTAGATGAAAGTCCTACAGTTGCTATAGCTGCCTTTTGTTCTCTTTTAATGGGATGAGTTCCCAAAATATAATTTTAAGACAAGCCTGTAGACCAACATTACTGTATCTTCGTGTGATGCCATGTTATGGCAAAAAGAGATACCTGTTTGTGTTGTAATGCAATGATCTTACATTGAAGAGAATTAAATGCCAAAATTTGTCAGCCCTGCTTGGCTTACTGAGCTTTGACAATCTGGTTGAGCTATGCTGCAAAAGAGGTTGTTGTGTTCTGGGAACAACAGCTTCAGCAACTGATAAATGACAGACCAAGCATGTAATTACTGCCTCCTCAGACTTTCCCAGTTTTATCATGATGCATGGCAAATAGCACTTGGGATGACTTCAGAGGTTTGCTATTCAGAGAATTTCCTAATGACCTATCATTTGTGTGCATGCTGTCCTGACTAGCTAAGGATCAGTATGCCTGAGGAAAAAAAAGAATGATAGGAGCTGTGGCTCAAGGAGAAAAAGCTTTTGGCCTGAAGCTGTGGTAAGAGCTTTATTTGAAAGTCATCCATATAAATGCAAAAAAAAAAAAAAAAAATGACATGCAGCCTGATTATGCCTGCACACTCAACAGTAACTGGAGGCAAGGAGTCCTTCAGGTACATAGAGAATAATAAATGACCTTTCATGGTGTTTGTCAAAGGAGTAGGAAGAGCCATGTCTCAATTCATTTATATTTTTTAATAATAACATGAGGCTTTATACCAATACTCTTGTAATTTTACATATGGCATCTATTGAAAACACGGAAAATTCAAGTTCCAGATCCTAGAAGATGTTCATGCACTTTTGTCTATAGAAATGTCTGCACACTACCACCAAACTTTCTCACTGAAAATAAAAGAAATGGGATCAATTTACAAAAAATGCACCTCTCTAGTACTAATTGCTATTGCAAAAGCATTTATGAGGTGAAGAGAGACGCGATGTAGCAACACCTTGGGAGAGAACAGATTTCAATTCCTTTCTATGGCACAGCTAGAGGACAGTATCCAGCATAACAGGGACCAATAATAAAGGGGCTGTGGGGCACAGACCCCTGGGGTCTGCACTGAACCAGCCCTGAATGAAGGACATAAAGAATGTAGGACCTGTGTGTCCAGCAGCTCCACATGGGGCACAAGAAGCTGAAGCTGAGCTTCATTGATCACAGCTGGCCTGAGTGGAAATACCGAGCTTGCTCAGGGCTAATGAACAGCCTGTACAATTGCAGGCTCTTTTTCAGCACTCTTACTCCTCCCCATTTGCTCTGGGCCCTGTGATTGTAGAGCTAGCTTTTTACGGGTGGGTGCCTATTCCTTCAGCGCTGCTGGGGGTGTCTCTGCCACCATGGAAGGGCTCATTGGTTCAGTTACTGTCCTACGTCCAGGTTGTTTCCATGCACTCATGCTATGCAGAACCCAGAACTCCCAGCTCAGGGGACTGGGAGAGCAAGTGCAAAGACACATGAATATGCCCGCACGGATCAGCCTGTGTCATTCCTAAACCAGAGCAGAAAACCGCTGACCTTTGAGTGACTCCTTCCAGAGCCAGTTTGGTAGCTCCGTAAAACATCCCTCTGAATTCCATAATTAAGAGGGCTGTGTTGAAACTCAGGGTTGGCTCTGCACAACACAGGTTCAGGACAGATAGCTTATTAGATCAGCTAAGTTCTGTAAAAAAAAAAATTACTGTACTGCTTCTAACCAGTAGAAAGTGTTACAATTAGGCCATATAGTACATACCTTAAGTAGCCTACTCCCACTGCTCTGTATCCTGCTCCAACGGAATCAACAGAATTCCTTTTAAAATTAATGTCTGTCAGTCACGCAGAGACAAATCTTTGGTGCAGCAGACACTCAAGCAGGGAAAAGTACAATAGTTAAACATCACAGGAAAATGAACATGCTTGACACCTGTAGAGAAAGAAACCGTGATTAATAATGTTCCTACTTCCTTGGGGCAGTCATGGTAAGCAAGCAGATCATGTCTCTTTATCTGGCTACCTATTTTCCAAGAGAGTCAAATTTCTGGTTCGCACTTAGACAAGCTGTAATTGTACTTGATATGGCCTTCACACTGTATCTGTTATGTTGCTCAGAAATTTAATTATTTTTTTATTACTCTAACACATTTCAGTATCTGTTGTATAACTGTACAAAAACTAAACAAAACACTAATCAATTTCAACAGAGTCGTGTATTTAATTTTGGCTACATATTTTAAACACATACATAATATCAACTGGAAACAATTCTGACACTTGTGGGGACAGTAAATTAGCACTGCTGGAAACACTGAAGAGGTGTACCAACTCTGAGGCTACAGAGCTGGGGCTAAAGAAGCCATGACCTTCCTAAGAGCTATGGAGCAAACCAGAAAGATAAAAATCACACCGCTCTCTCTTCCTCTCAGTCATCTTCCCCTAGATGTTGGCAGTTCTTCTTTTGGAGGCTAAACAGATCTGGGGGTTTGTTTGGGAAGCAGAATTCATGGTAGTCTTCACCCCACATCTTCTCTGGAAGAGCTACTTCTGGTAGCTTCTTACACTGGCACTGCACAATACTTAGGGTCTTCAAGTGAAAAGACTGCTATTCCACCTGGTTTCTGTTGCCTGACTTGTAGTGGGGAAATTCTTCATACACTCTCCCCATTCTCCTTTTTTAAATACCTCTGGGAAGAAGGAAGAGAATGTTTGGGAGACATACTCCTGACCTTAATGTCTGGTCAGTGCTTTGAATATGAGAGAAATGAGTACTAAATACAGTTATCGCAATGTGTCTGCTACTTAGACAATAAAATGATTCTAACAATACCTAATCCTCTACACTCACACTGCTGTTCAGCAGTGTCTTTGCTCTTTCAACTAAACAGCATTAATTCAGTATTATTCTAGCAATTCTGGGGCTGTAGAAAGACAAAATCTTAATTGTCTTGAACTAGACTGAGAAACAGGCTACTAAAAAAAAGTATAAGTCACCACATGTAAAGAGTCAGATACCTCCTCGTGGATAGCATAAGTAGACTAGATAGCTCAAAACCAGAAACAAAATAAGTAAACTGGGAGCAAAGGAGAAGGAGAAAGAGATTATCATTCAACAGAAATCAGTTTGACTCAGTTCAGAAGATTGTAAACATCACTTTAAAAAAAAAAAACCAACCCCTTATCGTTCTGAGCAGTCTTGTGGCATTTTTACCCTCACAGACTAAAGATTTATAATATCTTTTTTGTTTTCTTTCCTTCTCAGGGGGATTGATTTGCTGTTTCACCGTGGTCAAATAAAAAAAATATACTTTAAACATTAATCCCACTTTACAGAATATTTTGTGTTATTTTCTGTATCTCACACGATGAGGATTTGCCATTTCATTGCTGCAAATTCCACTTTCCTGGTCATCTCTGATGATGAAAGTGTCTCCTAACAGCAACCTCTACTAGCTATCACACCAGAATCCATCGGTTCTGTCTCACTGTTTACAGCAGTGGTGGCATCCACCTGTGATTCTTTACTAAATGTTTCTAAGTGATTTAAGTAAGTATTCTTTCTTTCCCTATACATGCCCTGCTCCTTGTCTTCTTTCCTTTTTTTTTTCTTCCCCCCTGTACATGTGGGAAGAGAGAGTTCCACACTGGACAATGGAGAAAATAGAACATTTAAATATAATTCTTCCCCTGACACTCTGCACCCTTCCAGCTATGTCTGTCCCACAAGAGGTAATTCTACCAAGATATAACCTATTATAGCAACCTATTTTGTATCTTTGCTGTCTAAGTGCCAGGCTGCAGCTTTATGTAGTTTCTCTTCAAGACAGATGACACTACCTAGGGGCACTCTGTTGATGTGATAGCTGCTTGAAAAACCTTTGATCAGGGTTTCAAACACCATAGACAGGGGAACAACTTCTAAGATGCATCTTGTCTCTTCAAAGTTCCAGTCAACTACTGCCCCTGCCAAGTGGCATATAACACCAAAGTTAGTGATAACAAAAAAAAACAAAAAACAACAACAACAACAAAACAAACAAACAAAACCAAAAAATCATCCCCAGGGAAGAATTCGAGACAATTTGAGATCATTTTGGTCATTTGATGGATCATTTGGATCATTTGAAAGACCTCTAGCATTTCATGATCTGATAAACAGGAGACACCTGAGTACCAGCAGAGGCAGAGCTCCCAGCACCACCCCCTCTCTTCACAAAAGGAGACATTCCATTAAATGCACATGAAATACGCATGGCCATTAACGCTAAGGATAAGAAAAAATGCATGTCCACTGAAGTTTGGGAGGAACGGTTTGTACTGCCACCTGCCCCTCTTGAAGAGAACTGATGTGAAAATAACATTAAACGTCTTCTGGATACAGCCAGTCTCAAAATACATACTCTCTGCTGCAGGGACAAGAAGCAGAGAGGATACAATAAGTATTCTGGGACTGATATCAAATCCAAAACATGCAGAAAAATGCCTTTAATATAGTAACTGATATATTCTTTAGATGTCCAGAGGTTTTCTTCCATACAAAAACCAAAAACCACGAATCCAAACTTGACTAAAATTTAGCCAACATATTCACCCCATTCGTTGGCTTACAAAAGAGATCCTTCACCTAACTATGGCACAAGTTGCAAGAAATGCAAGACGTTTTACAAAAACATGAATTTGTTTTTCCAAGGAAAATACGACATAATTACGTGAAGAATTACACAAATAAGCAATGATGCCATACTAATTTTCCTATGTACTGGTTCACAGGCTTTTTTTTTTTTTTAAACTTGCATATGAATAAATGTTCTGCATCAAATCCTGGTGTAAATAATGGTATTGCAACAATTGATATCCTTGTATACTAATATCTCTTTATATTCTACTTACATAATTTGCTCATAGACTGTAATAATATCCATTTTCCCTGATGATCAATTTATATCACAAATATATATAAAAAAAAAATCTTAAATGGATCTCTACCTCATTAAGCTATTCTTAATGAGTCTGGGGATACAGCTTTAGAGTAAATGAACAGAAGGTATTTTAAATAAAATTAGCTGAGTTTAAATAAAAATAACTCATACTTAACAATACCCTACAGCTAGCAAAAATGAGCTAGTTTATGCACTAACCACCTAGTGTGATTTCCTCTTCTTTCATAAAGGTTTGCTCTAGAATGAGCAACCTCACAGAACCCTAATGCAAAAGAGAATGTTATTTTATAACACTAGTTGAATATGCCCCTATGTGTAACAATGGCTATTAATGAGTGCATATTGCCCCTTGCTGTGCAACAGTTAACTGCAGTAATCTTATTTGATGATTGAAGCCAGGTAATAAAATTTAGTTTCTTACTCATGCTGCTATGTATTACTTTTTTTTTTTTAATGTGCTTTTGAAAATAAAATCTTCAGTCTTAAAATGAATTCTGAGAAATTGAATTCCACATCAGTCTGTCTTGACTTTGCTAGAGCCAATGTTATTCAAAACGTGTCTGCCAGAATTCACAGATGGGAGGAAGGCAAAACTCTTCTGATTTAGCAGCTGTTCAATGAATGTCAAGATATGTAGCCAGAAACCTGAAAGATAATAGAAGAAGCAGTTGCAGTATTTTAACTTTTCTAATTAGCTATGGACACTCATTTCAGAAATACGCATTTCTCCATGGGTCTTAATTCAGATCCCTAGCTATACGAGAACCCCTCTTGTTTAGCTGCATTCTTTTTTGTTCCCTCTGCTCGAAACAGTAAATCACTGAAAAGAAATGCTCCAACTTGGAACCTCAGTCAGCTCAAACACAAACACTACTTGTTTTTGAAGAAGCAAGTGACAAGCAGTATTTAGACCGGTAATTCTTGGTCTTTTGTTTTCATGCAGAAACTACACAGCATACTATGCTTACCCCAAGCATGTAACATTTACCCACCAGAAGATAAGCAGTTTTATTTCTCATTCAAAAACAAACAAACAGCTTCCTGCTAGCTGCAGGGCATTGTTAAGCATGAGCTGTAAAAATACTTTCTGTTTGTTCTGTTCTACTGTTCTAAACTTGTATCCCCTGTGTCCTTGGTACCTGTCCCCCCTTAGAGAAAACTGACGTATCACAAACCCTATTTTATCTTTTGCAAAGGGTATAGTATTTGTTGATCTTCTCTTAAATTTCTAGTGAGGACCCTACTGCTTTATCGCTTTTATGCGTCATATAAGCTCATTTGAAGATTTGCAAAGCGAAGTCATTGTCTTCCCGCCCTTCAAACTCCTCTCTGAAGGGGACTAGCAGAGGCCAGAAGCCTGGTTTGTCCCGACCTGGCTTGTCTCCCGTGCGGACTCGCCGTGCCCGCGCCCCGGCCTCCTACCCGAGTCCTTCCACTTCAGTGGCCTGTGACCTGCACACCTACGAACGAGTAACCTGACGAGACCCGACCTGAACGCCCCACAGCGGCAGTAAGGCCCCGGGGCGCGGG
>VXAL01007451.1:48736-61758 GCA_013399475.1 Chauna torquata | reverse complement strand
AAAAAATAAAGGTTTTTTTTCTTTTTTAAGAAACTAGTCATATTTCTTATCCTTTTGATTTGATAACATTGACAATAATGAATCTTTTCTGCCCCAATCTAGTTAGTATCTCTTAGGTAGTATTTCATAGTTACTGTAACCTGACATTTATTTTCCTTCTAACAGGAATGTAAGGATACTTATTCTTGACAAAGCAGCAGTGAGAGGTTTTTTTTGATATTGTGTGCCTGTGGATATTGTATGCCTTCTGTTTTTTTCCCAAAGAGGTTAAACCATTCACATATACTTGTACATGAGACAGCATTGCTGTTGGCTGCAGAGCCTATCGGTTTGTCTTAATAAAGCACAGGTTGTTGCACATGTGTTCTTTGTGAACTAAACCACAGAGTAGAAAACCTACAAAGAAATTGCCTTATGCTTTCTCCTCAGTACAAACCTAATTCCTTCCTCAAGTAGACAATTCTTAAAAGTAGTCTCTTTGAATGCTACAGAAGTGGCATATTCTTTACTCTGCACAAATCAGGGGAAAGGTCACATTTCATCAAAAAGATTTCACCCAAACTGATAGATAATACTTTTGATAACTTTATAATATTCTGAACAACCTCATAAGCGTTGGTCATCATATTTAAATTGGTCATCATATTTAAATCTTTAATTAACAGACTGTGTTTTGTCTGAATTATCCTATGGCATTTGTTTTATTTCATAATTGGACATAAAGTCATAAGTCACACTGTAAATTATTTTATCTGTATGTTCAATAAGAAAAAAAGCTTAAATTACTTCCTGTTCTGGATTTAAGTACCCTAATTCATTTGTCACCTTGTGTACAGTAGTACTGTACATGGTACATTCTAACTAAATTTGGCTTCACATGGAGCTCATGAATTGGCTTAATTGTATGTAGCAGCTTTGTGCACATAATTAGTATGTATGTCATAAGTTTCCATAAGCCTATAAATTTGATGTCTGAAGCTATAGGAAATAACTAAAACTACTCTTGGGAACTTTATTGTCATGTAGTTTTGTGATTTTTTGTACCAGTTTTAATGATAAGCCTGCGTGGTAGACAATGAGAAACATTGATATAGTTTTCTGTAATCTTTCGTAGATCCAGAGGGGGCTTGTTATCTACATATGCTTCTTCAAAGGTGCTGATGAGGATCTTGTTCCAAAAATCGGTATGATAGAATCCTTATAAATCCTTGTATTGTTTGGAAAAGAATTAAGTGCTAGAGACAGAGAAAGCAGCAACTGTTTAGACTAGAAGTCAAAAAGCCATCAAATAGCATCATTCCAAATCGATCAGCTGGCTGAAAGAAAAGCTTGGTTGGTCATGTTTCATTTGACAGCTGTTCGTATCTCTTTCTCTGTCCGTCTGCCTATGGTCAACCTGTTAGAAAATCAATTCACACTGAATGTTCATGATGACAACACAGAAAATGCTGCACCTACTGTTTTACACATTACGTGTATCAGGCAACAGCTTCAGTCCAGGACAGAACTGAACTTAGAGAAGACTGTTTTCAAGTAATCTGTGGCTTGATTTAAGAGGTATTTTAATTCTGATCTCACCATTGTATGTGAAGGATATTTAAAGTTATAGCCAGTAGAGGGAGTTAGGTGGATAACTAAACTGTGTCCTTCCCATCTCATTTCAGAGATACTACATACCCTGTTAGTCTTTCAAGTGCAGTCTTCTGGTTCACAAGTGGTAACAGCAGTATCTGTAGTTCTTTCCCTCTTCTCCACATGCACTTTAACATTTACATTAAAGTGGAGATGATGCTGTGAATAAGGTCAAATGGTAGTGATTTCTGTCTGCCTTCATCCAATGTAGTTCTGGCTTGTTTTTTTCATTTGTTTTGTTTTCTGTTTTTTGTTTGTTTGCTTGTTTTGTTTTGTTTTTATTTTTATTGCATTTTTTCACCCTCTTCTCCTCCATCAGTAGCACTGGATCACCTGGGGAATTCAGTGATGATCTGTGTTCCACACAAAAGCGCCCCTTTTCTGTGGCTTGCTGATGTTGGTAGTTTCACAAAAGGTCACGTAACAATAGTCTATTTCAAGCTACATGCTGGGACCAGCAGAAAGACCTGGTAATGTGCAAGCACAGGTGCTATTGAAAATGCTGAGAGCGGCTCTTGCTGTTCAAGGGCACAGTATTTCTGTGATGCTAAACTAAGTTGAAATCTCTGTCTGTACTTAAAACGGCATGATATGAAAATTGATTTTGTGCTTGTGAGAGTTTCGTGACAGTGATACTTCATCATAATCACCTTTTCAGCTGTGTGGCAGCTGGAACAGGCAAGAAGAAGAAAGTTCTGTTTTCTATTAGGATATTCATCCACCACCACCCTTAAGTGTCTGTCTGTCTTATGGAATATTTTTTTATTAATATGTTTTGAAACTGTTTAAATGAGTTTTTTGTTGTCATTTAAACTTTCATGGGTTTAGAGAGATGACTAGTATCCTTACAGCTTTTAAGGAGTTGGAGGAAATTTGGGAGGAATGATTTGATTTGTTACAGAAACATTGGAAAATATGATGCTAGTAAATGCAACAATTCTACTTGCAAGTTTACACATTGCAGTTTACGGGCCAAATTGCATCTCTGACCTTCCTGCCTGCCTTCTGTCTCAAAAGACAAGCTGACACCTGCACATCTCTAAGTGGAAGGCTGAAGGACACTCACTCCATGTCAGACCAAAGTGCTGAGCCTGGGGCTTCAGCAGGATCAGTTCGGGGTTGGATTCTGCTACAAACTACTCCAACTAGAATGAAAAGAAAGTCAGGACAGAAACATTTCCAGAGTGCACCAAAGATGGTCTTATCTCCCACAACGTACAGTGTTGTGTAAATGGTGCCTGAGTATCACGCAATTAATTTAGGGTCAGTGATTGGATCCTGGGTTCCTTTGGGGAGCTCCAACTAGAATAAACAGACAGTAGGATTTCAGACAGTCAACCACTGCCTCCCCCAAATAACTCTTTAGACATATTACATTCATATAAATATCCTTCACATTTTTCACAATACTCCAACATCTTAGCTGGTTAATAGTATTTATTGACTGTCCATGTTTCGTTTCATTAATAGTCACCTTTTACTTGAATAGTTTGTCCTATATTGCAATATATTGTTGAATCTTAAATCTTGTTTTATGATGTTATATTAGGTCCTGTTTAATTTACTTTAGTTTCACTAATTTTTATTTTTATTTTCAGTCAACATGCTGTTGAACATTAAATTAAGTGAAAATGAAAGTGGAGAGTATGTATCTGTCCTTGATTTACCAGGCAATGTGCTCATCATACCACAAGCTACTCTGGGTGGTAAACTGAAGGGAAGAAAGATGCAGTACCATGCAAACATTGAAAAAGAAAAAGGGCTGGAACTTTATTCTCAGTTTGTGACTTTGTGTGAAAAGGAACTGGCTGCCAATGCCAAATGCATGGAAGCAGGTGTTCTTGTCAAGCATGGCACATATGGAAACAGACAGGTGTTAAAACTGGATACAAATGGACCTTACACTCATCTGGTTGAATTTTGAAAAAATAAATGATATCCTGGATACATTACTGGCTGCAACTGTTGTCTTTTTTCATTTCTAAGCATTAATGTACTTAAATGGTTTGGGAGGTACACTATAAGAAGCATGTTCACTCATCTGTGCCGGTTTTACTAATCCCATTTAATAGAAGGATGCGTTAGACTGCTTTGCAATAATGAGCATGTGTTTTATGTACATACTCATCTGAAGTATTCCTAAAATACTTGTTAAGATTGATCCACTGAAAATATCTAATTTGGAAGGCTTTTTTGCCAGAATTTTAGTAGTGGGGTCACGCATACATTTGTTACTTCAAAATAATGACAAAACTATTACATGTATTAGCAGTCGTAAAGTACCCTTGAAGAAGTGAAGTTTATGAATTAAAAAGAAAGAATGCTGCAGATGTAATTATTTGTTACCTGATTTCCTGAGTCAGACACTTAATTATTGTCTTTCTGTTTTCCATCTATAAAACAGAAATGCTTTCTAGCTCACAAAGACACTGAAAGCACAAATTTGCTAAATTTTTAGCCTCTCAGATAGTAGCTACTAAATAAAAACAGCCACCACCACCACCCCCCCATCCAGCATATGTAGAGGTAGGACTTTTAGGTAGTGCTCGGACTGAACATAGCCTATGCAGGCCTTGCAGGAAGAAATAGTGAGGCACATCTAGAAACTGAAGTCAAAGCAGGACCACTGAATTGCTTTCTGGAAGTTTGCACTCTAAATGTCCTCGGATGTGTTTTGATGGGCTGCTTGCTGTAACTTGTTCCATGTCCTTGTTACCTTCATCTTGTTGTCTATTCAATGCTTTCGTAACGGAGCCTCAGGAAAAGGACTGGAATATTAAAATGAAGACAAAAATAAAAATGGTATGATGTATGCCACCATCTGATCGTTCTTTCTGCCTATATTATTTCCTTTCACCTTTTTATCTACTGAATCTGAGGCAGAGACAAGCTTATATTTCTTACATACAGAGTGTTAGCACATTTAGGGTCCCAATCCCAGCTGACCCCCTATGCAGTACTGTAATAAACATTATTAACAGATGGCATTAAGAAGATACAATGGCAAATTCTGCATTTTTAAGGCAGTGAGAACAGAACAGTTACATTAAAATGAGGCAAATTCAAAACTGATTCAAGTGCACTCTACCTGAGTCAAGTTTCTCCTTTGCTGCTCCATCATGGTGTTTTAAGTCAGAAATGTAAAAGGGTTTCAAAGTGAAATTAGGCAATTATATGGTTTGCAGTAATTATCCAGAATTCCAATTTAAAAAATAAATTCTTCTGGAAAAGATGTAAAACCTCATGCTTAGTGTGCATGCCTGCTTGTGCAATCTTAAGTTGTGGATCAGTATTTACAAATATTCTGTCCTTATCTTTATTTTTAATAAAACATAACAATGTGTAATCTGTAAGCTCAAACTAAACTATGAGAATCACATTCTTTGAATAGGTACAAAACATAGTTTTGATACGAGAGTAATAGTATTTTTCAAATTAACATAATGTACGGTTAGTAATTCTGAAACACTTAAGCATGTTGAATTCCTGGCAATTGGTATTCTCACAGTTGAAAACATCTATTCACATAAATGGCCTGGAAATATTAGCTAGGTCCCAAATTACGTACTTATTCATTAATAATTAACAGTTATGACAGACACAGTATGAGTCATGTTCTAAATTCTTCATAGAAGCATTTAAAAAAGATTGTCCTGATTTGAATAACTAATACACATTCTTTATGATTTGTCTGCTTGAGAAAACTGTTTTTATTCCTCTTTCTGTTATGGGCCAAATCCTAAAAAGTGCTGAGTAATACCACTTTTCACTTTACAGGAATTGCAGCTATTCTGTATATCTCAGTAATTGATCCTTCGAGGTATAATCTGTAGATATTTATTTTTTTCTGGCTCCACAAAGATCTTTGGCAGCCTGACAATTCATTCTCTATACTTTAAGAACTCTGCAAATTCTAAGAGGGATGAGCTTGAAAATGTTTAGTGAAAAACAGACTTCACACAAAACTCCATCTTGAACTGATGTCTCATATAAAACACACAAAAATTTAGTGTTTCAGTAGCTCTTAGGAGATGACAGAAATGTTGAGTTTCTGTTAAAAGATGGCATCTTTGTGTATTATCTGCCAGTTTCTGATTTAGTGTATGCATCTTGGGATACTGATTTCTGCCATCTTCTGCAACAACAATTGGCAGCTTGTTGAATGATGTGCCCTTTGCACTGCTTTATTTATATCTACTATTGATTCACAATCCGTTTACTGAAAGAAGCCATTTCTGAATAATGTGATGGACCATACTGATGAAGAAATTGATTAAAATTATTTTTTCAAAGCCAAATGCTCATTACTTTCTGACATGAATATATGCGTTAAACAGATGACATGGCATTGCTTTAAATAGTTTTTATTCTATGACTAGGCAAAAGCTCAAATAACTATCCTGTTCTATACTCACAGAATATCCATTCTCTAAGATGTTTAATATTCTGCACTTCCTTGAAATAAACTAAGAAAGGAGTAGTCACTATGCTATTCTAGTGCGGCCTCCAATTCAACCATCACACAGGAACTGTTCTGTCAGGTTTTTATGACCTTGTTTGCAGTGTGCACACCCAGCATGTCTAAGCTGAGCATGCATGGACTATGGACTGCGCCCATAAAACAAATGAGTTGAGTTGCAATAGTTTGTTTCCAAGTCAGCAGTATTCCTGTTTCCTTCCTGTGCCCTTTGTCGAAATCTGTACCTCTGTTGTTACATTCATATGCAACATAAAAATACTAGTCCAGAATTGCAAGGTAGTAAACATCTGTACTTATTCTCTCTGAAACCTGCTACACAATGAGTTTGTCTTCACCAAAGTACAATTAAACAGACCCTTCTTTTTATCTGTGTAATCTGGGAATCTTCAGCATTTTATCTGACTGCCTTAAGCAAGTGTCCATGAATCTCTCCTGCTAGTATTAATTGACCAACTCTGCTCTGGAAAACAGAATGACTATGGAGATGTCCACCCACATTTGAAAGCATAGTTTTTGAAAATCGCTGAATTTGGTACAATAGCCATCTTCATTTCATGTTTTTGCAGTCTGTGTGTTACTGGGGCCCCAATAACATTATGTAGTCCAGTAATATAGTATTGCTATTGCTATTAACAGTCCACAAGCTTTGACCTGAGTTTACAGGACCTCTGGATGGAGGCTTATCAGGCTTGCTTTACCTGAACTCTCCCTGATCTTGGAGCTTTGGTTTTATTTGATTTTGCTGTAACAACATTTTTTCTAATGACAATGTGAGACTATGGCTAATTTGTTTTACTTTTGCTTTTAATGGTATAACCACAGTTTTTATATAGCTATTAATAGTAAATAGTTATTCTCCGTAGAATTATATATTCATGACTCTAGCATAATGCTAAATTGTAGAGAAATAAAGGCGTGTTAGGACAGCAGTGACCTTGAGAAGCGAAGACACCAGCGGCACTGTAGGGGAGTACATGCATGGTTGGTAAGACGGATGGGGCACGGACTGGCAGTGGAGACACCAAGGCTATAAACAACTTGCTAATGGGCAGTTAAAGAAATGCAGACCTGGAGCTGGACAAAACTGATTGAGGGGTAAAAACAAGAACAAGTATCTAACATAAATAAAATGTAGTTGCAGACCAGTGAAGAAAAAGCAAGGTGTAAAATTGTGACTGGTACCCTCTGCTCCAGACACCTGGTAATATGGTTAGCATAGCCAACGCCACTTCATAAGGCAAATGGACATTATATGTAAGCAGGCTGGTCACCTAATACGCCTGCTTCCTCCCCTTCTTTTTTGGCATTGCAATGAGAACATTTGCCCACCAGCGTTGTCACCAGGATGTGGAGATCTCCATTCTAGAACAGGAAAGCCTTATGTCCGCATCATGATGAGGCCATTTGTCCATCAGCGTTATCAAAGCCCAGGTGCTGGATCACCAGGATGTGATGACACCCATTGTGGAACAGGAAAGCGTAACAAACAGCACGAGATACTGCCAATAAAACCAAGAAGCTGCAAGTGCTGGACAGCAACACCTGTGATCCCCTGGTGGTCAGGGATACCTCCACCATTGTCTGCTTCCTCCGAGGACTGAGTGAATGACTAGTGTTCTTTTAGGTGAAGTCTGAGTCTAGATTATTATTATAGTATCTCAAGCTGATTATCAAGAATTTGACCCAATCTTCCAAGGGTCCAGGTAATTAAGAAGTCTAGGTGACTAAAAATTCTAGATAAGAAAGCTACACTAATTACTAGAAATTCTGTGTAACAATAAGCTATGCTGACTGCTAAAAATTGTAAATAACAATAAGCTATGCCAATTGCTTTTTTTTTTTTTTGTAATAATAAAGCTGTAATTATAACCACAGCCTGTGGCCACCAGTCCTTGTTCTGCCGAGGATCCCTAAAGGAACCTGCCTGTCCCCATAGTGGTGGGTGGCAAAAACCTTATTTGAAAACATGTAAAAATAGCCCCAGGTTAATCTACAAGAGGAAAAAGGAGAGAAAGAAGAAGAAACCATAAACACCAACATCTCAATCCTGTAGCACAGGACTCTGGATGCTGATGGTTCACTGCCCGCTCTCCACCAGCTGGAAGCCATCAGTCTTGGGAACCAGAGGGGTGGTGAAAGCATAAGCGTAACACCAGGTAACTAGGTAGTGCACGCATAACAATTTTAACTGCATTATTATTATTGAAACTCTATGACTATTGCACATTTTCTATTTAAACCAGCACTGTCCACTAGTTCAATTACTGCCCGTGTGTGGCTTTGGGCAAAGCAATTTTCTGCTCCACTTTTTCCATCTATAAGACAGAGTGAAAACGGGGAAAAAAGATGTTTAAAAATACTGCTTTTTTCCTCTTTTACTACAGGCAAAAACAAATCACCTCAGTTCCTGTTTTTGTTTTGGAATGCAGTATGTGCTCACATCTCTTCATCTTTGTTGGAGCTACGTAAGTTAGGCTTTCGCTACCATCTACCTTAGCTCCTGCCTTATAAATGTGTCTTGAGCTAATATCCACAGAGCACTTTGAGTACCTTAGTGAACTGTGTGGTATCACTACAAATAACTCTATACTATTTCTAAAATAGGAATGACCTACACAGCATGGAAATGCAAATAAATGGAACTGCACTGTTCTAATTCATATATGAGTGTGTGTGTCTTGTTATTGTGAATTTAAGATTGCTTTCCGTTCACTTTAATTGTATTTGTTTGGGTAACTGCTGCAATATATGCCCTATTACATCAGCATGTATTAAAAATGTGTGAGTGAAGAGCTTAGGCTATTTAGATATGCTCCATTAGAAAACAGATTGCAACATAGTTTCTGGATTAACAATGAAAGCAAAAGGTTTTTGGGAGGCCTTAATAATCAGTTGGCAAATGATATTTGGATCATATTAATGTGCAGCTAATTCTTGTCAGAATGTCTTATCCAGGATTCTTCAGGTATTTAAAATTTACAAAAATAAATATATTATTCATTTTTACCAGTGAAGACTGATCTTTTATTCATATGTTGAACTGTTTGAGATTTACGTGTCATGGTTTTGATAGGACACATTTTCCTTTCTTATTTCACACTTCCATTTCGGTAGCTGTATCTAACAATTTCTAGGCCTGTATATTACCTTTACTTACATTTTAGGATTAATAATAACACCAAGACTGCTTGACAGGAATTCAGACCTTGTATTTTGTGATAGTACAAAAAGCAACTGTGCTGGGAACAAAAAGAAGTCTAGCAGTGTTTAAGCATTAAATAAAACCATATATTATTTTAAATATTCAATCTGTAAAAAACAAAGATTCATAACTAAGGCTTTGCAAAAGAATCCAATACAGTTTGACTACGGAAGGCCTCTACTTCAGGGAAGTAAATGTTTCACTTTTGGCATTAAAAGCACTTTTGTAGTTACTGTCTCAGCTGAGGGAGTAATAATGGACAACCATACTAAATGATACAGCAGTTCTAGAAATGAGCATGTTATAATGTTTATAGGCAGATTAATAACTGTATTCAGATTAAAGCCAAATGTAAATTGCCTGTTGCTGATGGTGTAACTGTTTGCAGAATCAAACCTTAATGGTCTGATTCTATACTTAAATAGGTACATTGATTGTATAATTTAATATAATTGCAAAAATAAAGTAAAAATAAGTGTTTAATCTTATCTAATCTAAGACATTCCTTCTTACAGGTTTTCAAATATAATGTAATTTGGTTTTGTTTGCTATATAATTATTTGGTGATATTTCATCTGCTTTAAATTAGGCTCCCAGTCCTGTGATTCTTACACTTACATAGTCCCACTGAATTCAAAGGTATACATTCTTTTCTGTTGCTGTGGAGTCACCGAGGATTATAAAGCTATAAGAAAGAAAATCTTTTGCTTAGAGGCATGTGACTGAATAGATATTCTACTGTGACTGAAATTTGTCTAGCAGAACTGATTCATGCTCTAAATCATTCAACCCACTTTACCAAAATAGACTAACCACTAAGAAGACTAATCAGTTTTATGCATTGCAATTATTTGCCAGTTGTTTATTTTATTAACTAATTTGCTACTGAAGCTCAGTCAGGACTAATGCAGAAAAGGGGAATTGAATTAATACAGGGTGAATACATTTAATTATCCTATTTTTGTCTGGTTTAGAACAGAACACTACAAACGCTTAACAGTTTTTTATTTCAGGTTGAAAAGGGTAAAGATGCATGCATTACTGCTGAAGTAGATGCTAATTTCAATCAGTGCATGGTTAACATTCTTGTTGACCAATTTTGGGAGGAAAAATCATATTAAAGGATCAGGGTAAGCTATAAAACCAATAAACAGAGATTCTTATCCTCAGAAAGCACTGCTGGCACAAAGCAGTCTTAAAGCTGACGTACACAGAGATGGAAGGAGCACCCTGCATCACTGTTCCTCATTATTCTAACCAATTTGTGTCCGTTTGGCATTACAACAGCATTACTTAGAGCTGATATCATGTATATTGAGGTCTGAGAGAGATGATTCTTGGAAAGAACTGAGCAACACTATATTTCTCACTGAGTGGTTTTGCCTTGCCCTATGCTTATGTAACATTCAGCATTATGAGATGCTAATCTTGAGTGGGTCTCTGCTTGTCACCACAACAGAGTGAACAATCGTAGAAATAATAACAGCAATAATCTTCTAAAAATTATTCTAGATTTTTTTATCTGTTTATGAGCTAAACACAATCAGCCCTTCACAAGTATTACCAGATCCTCCTGTTACCTCGGGAATGTGAGAGAGAGTACTTTTTGTTATTCCGGAGCTTATTACTGAACACATCATAGCACCAACAGTCTTTGAATATAAATTGTTTACTTGACGTTTCTCACAAGTTGAATGGTGGACCGCTTTATGTTGAGCAGCAGCAACTCGTCTTCTCATCAAAAGAAGGTTAACTGAGCAAACAACTCTTTTCTGGGGGTGTACATTACTTCCGATGCTAGAGGTTAACACCTTTACAGCAGCAGGAGCTTGTAGAGTGGATTTCTGTGAAATATACTACAGAAATAGCTTCCTACTTCAGGTGTGAAACATTTATGTATTCTTCATTAACACATATATTGGCAGAAATTTCTTGTAAAAGGTCACTGCATCAATGCTCGTTTTTCTTTACCGCAAGCAATTCAGTAAAAATGTAACCAGTGTCCATATATGGTAACGCAGACCGGTACTCTTAAATCTGTAACAGAATACAATCAGGAAGTTCTGTGACAACACTTTTTGAAATATTCCTTAGTGGTATGATGTACATGACTGAATGCAGATGTTCATGTAGGATTACACTGTATGTAAACTTTACACATGGAATCTATTTGTAGATGAACTTACAAGCTTATATGAGGGTTTGACACAATTTTGTCTCCTACACTTACGTATCCCAGGCATTATTCCCTCCCCACAATGGTTTGCACCACTTCAGAGAAGATGGCCCCAGAGAACCTAGTTTGTGGAAAGGAACCCTTGCTTTCCACTCCATGGTTTAACCAATGTTGTACTGTGGGAATAATAACACAAAAGATGATCTTTAAGATTTGTTATCCAGTCAAAAACAGTCTTTAATTCCAGAAGGCATTATTTTCTTCATCAGCTTTATAACAGCAGCTGAAGTAGCAGAATTAAACCCAGAAAATCTTAATACCACCAAACTAGCTTGTTGCCGGCTGAAACTAGACCTCATGTCTGTCTTTAAGTTTGTCCTACTAGGTAGTTGGTGGAATGCAAAATATATATATATATCCTGACACAGCTGGACATCAGCTACAAAACTATAATAAGATTTTTTTTTTAATTAAAAAATGGCTTGTATATGTTTTCCTTTTAGTATGACAGACCTTCAACTCTGAACACAGAGTTCAGAAAAGAACATTCCCTTAACAGAAATTTTCACATAACCAGTGAATTCGCTTATGAAAATTTTCAGAGATGGAAACCATTCCCTACAATATAGCAACATCGTTCAATTGGCACACCTGTTCAGTAGAACGCAACAGGTGAGAAACCCACAAAAGTCTGTCTTACCTCATCAGTAAGATGCAGAATGACTCGGTGACTTGGGATCTGATCTTGACTTGGGTTCAAATTTACATTGGTGAAATGCAAGTGTAATTGTAACTTTTGCAAATGTTGGATCTGACAAATAATTAAGAATATAAACTGGACGTTACTGTTACTGTACTGGTGTAGTGCTATGGAGCCCCAGCCCTCTCCAGAAAGTACAGATGGGTACCCGTAGGATAGAGTGAGAATCAGCAGCCGTGACAGATGCCAACCAGAACCAGTTATAAATCTCAACAGGATCAACAGAGCTCCATAGCTTTTTGAAACAGCTATCTTAAAAAATAATAATAAATAAACCACTAGTGATTGGTTTGTTTCCAGCGGGACGTTGTTAGCTCCCGGCTGTGCCTCCGCCACGTTACAGGCAGCTTTCCGCCCCAGGGAAACCCGCCTCGGCGGTACCCGCGGGGAAAGCCTGCAGCTCCTCAGCCGGCCTCGCTCCCGCCGGGGCTGCCCGGCCAGCAACACCGCCCCGGCTCGCCGCCGCTTCCGTGCAACCCTACGATGCTGAAGCAGCGCTGTGCTCCTTCCCGGCCACGGCACCGCGAGGTTTTACCGCCTACGAAGTGCCCCCGGCACCAGGGTACGCCCGCTTTACCTCAGGGATTCCTTCAAGCAGCACCCGCCGCCACCCCGGCTCCTGTCTGCCGCCGCCCCGCGCGGCCGGCCCGGGGCTCGTCGCCCAGCCAGGCCGCTCCCGCCCTCCTCGCTCGGCCCTGGAGCGCAGAGGCCCGCGCCGGCCACGGCGAGCGCTCGATGGCTCCGGACCCGATTGCACAGCCCTGAGCAACGG
>VXAL01007451.1:33009-48006 GCA_013399475.1 Chauna torquata | reverse complement strand
CCTCCCCCTCAGAGAGGGGAGGGGAGGGGAAAGGAAAAGGGCTTTTCGCCGGCAGCAGCAGCAGCAAGAGGAGGAGAAGAAGGAGGGAAGGCTGTCACTCGTGCGGATCCGCGCGGGTGCTGCCCCCCCGCTGCCTGAGTGTCACGGGGAGGCGGCAGGAGAGCAGCCGCTTCGCTGGAGCTTCGGCCAAAGTTGCAAGGAGATGCAGAGTGGGTGAGGCTGGTGCTTTGCCTGGTAGAGGTCGATGCAGATATTGAGGCTGCAGGGACGGATTTGGCATTCCCTTGCAGTGAGTATGCATGGTTTGAAGGGTAGATTTTATTTTTGTTTTAAATCTTTTTAGTTGGGAATATTTTGGGAATAGGATAGTGGTATTGGAAACACCAGTGTACAAAAATGTTGTTGCTGGTATTTGCGCTTTATATTCCTGGCTGTCCAGATAGGACAACCAGCAAGTCTACCCAGTATAACTGGTAAAAACTTTGTACAGGGAAGTAAAACCTGTAAAGGTGCATGAGCGTTCACATTTTGGAATGAGGGAAAGAGAAACTGGTATCTTACATTTATTTCAAATAAGGGTGAAGTTTATTGAGATATAGGTGGAAGGGTGATGAGAAAGGAGGAAGGCACATAAAGATGACTTCAGCTTGGTGCTTCTATACATGAACTTTGATATTTTTAGAAGTTTGGATTCACTTTGTAATTTTTTTTTTTAAGTTTGGGTTAATTTTTATAGGATTAAATGTTTGTCACTGTAAATTCTATTGAACTTTTATTTTAATCTTACAAGCTAGAAATGTTTTTCATGTCTTCAGTAATAGTCAAGCTGCATTGTATGTTTTGGTGGTTTGCTATGTGGTGTGTTTCGTCGTGGTATGTAATATTCTCAACTCATGTATGAAATAACGATTGAGACAGAGGATAGATTACTTCTGGTTATGTACTGAAGGAAGTTTGGTGCTTTTTTTTTTTTCCCCCTTTTCCTGATGGTTTGACACAATGAAAAGGGGAGGGGGGGAAGCCAGTTTAATGTTACACTAAGTCTAGTGAGAAATTGAAAACTTACGTTTTATTCTTAAACACGGTATTGGTTATATTGCCAGTAAAACACCTGAGTTACTGACTACTTTTTTATCCCCACACGTAAAAAAAGTTCGTTAGTCAATGATCTTTTTTAGGATGATCTTTTCTAAAGTGCAGAACATCCTGATGAAGCAGCAGGTTAGAAACACCTTCTCACAAGAACGTTTTCAGGCCATGGGATGTTTGTTCTATTCAGTTTTTATCATTGCAGTTCTTTTTTTTAAGGAAGCAGAACTTTAAAAAAGGCATGAAGTATATCTGCACTGCAAACCAAAAAAAGCATGCAATCTCTGTGCAGTTACACTTGCTTTTCTGAGCTGTTTTGCAGTTTTCTATGAGGAACAGACATTTAAAATATCTAGAGAATGAACCATTGCAGTGATGTCTGTCAGTGACTTATGCCCTGATAGTGGTCTCTGATCTGCCAAACAAGACTCCCGCAGAGTCTGCACCTGTGAGAGCTTCTGCTGCTACGTTTCTGTGTTGGTGTATTTCAGTGCAGTTGAAGGCTAGTCGTAGCACTAAATAACCTAGTACTGTGATAGCCATAATGATTTTCAGGAAAAGCAAATATACTTTTCCAGGATTTAAGGACATGTTTAGCAAAAATTTCCTGTGGTTTAATTTAGTGTCAAGCTAGACTGGATTCAGCGTTTACCTTAATGGAAGATTGGTGGCTAAAATCAACCTTTACCTACTATAATAGTCAATTTAACATTTCAACAAAGAATTAAATTTCACAAAACTTCCCTCGTTGTGACAGAAAAGCATGTCAGTATATCCAATTTGGTGTATTTTGTCTGTATTAGGTAAACAATGTCATCTACAGCATTGTCATGAATAAAGCTATGTTCAGACAGTGAAATTATTTTTAGGATTTACATCAGTGTTTATGCTTTTCTGATTTTTATGCACTTGCTGTGCTATCACACCAGTTTTCAAACCTGTGAATAAATAAAAACAAAACACTATGCATTTTTATACTGACTGAAGTTAGTTCTGGTTTTTGAAGTTCAGTTAACCGATTTTTTGGGAAAAAAAAATCTTCTAAACTTAGTTTGTTAGAGTCAGCCTTGCCAGATAGGATACTGTTTTTTCTAACTTGTAGAAGCATTTATTAATTATTTACATGCAGTTTGCAAGGTTGCATGTAAATAAAGTAGTGCTCAGAGGTCTTTGTAATGGAGCCAAGTTTATCTTTTGACTTAAACTTTCAGAAGTGAACTGAACTAGTCAGGAGTTGTGGATGCCAGGGGGATGAGTGGGCCAGTAGCGCCTGCTGTGGAGCTGAGGAAATGGCTGGTTTACATTTCTCAATAACTGAATGTAGCTCTTTCTTTGTTTCCTGGAATAGTTCTTGTCAAGTGGATATAGAGATTGAAGTGATTATAATAAACATGGAAGCAAATTATAAGTACTTTTTTAATATGGTAAATGAATGTTTCCCAATACCCGTGTTTTCAAAAATGTCTTGAATACTTTGCATTGCTAAAACAGTGATTGTATTTCCAGGCACATTTTTCAGGGTATTTTTTTTTCTCTAGTTATATCAAACTTTGTCCTCAAAACTTCACAGAAATTATTCAGCATTCCCAGAAGACATTGTCTGGTCATTTCTTTCGCACTTCAGCAAATGTATATTGTGTTGTAATTCTTATCAATGCCACTGTTATATATGAGGGCTGTGGGTGGTCACATTCTTTGTGTGAATATCTTTTAAAACAGCGAGCCCCAAACAAGGATTCTGATAGATTTCATTTAGGTCTTTATTGCATTTAAGCTTTCCTGCTTTTTCAGGTAGTGGGTGACTTTTCTGAAATTTGGAAATCAATAATATCTGATAAGCATTTTGCTAAGTCTGGCTAGGAAATCAGTAGTTGGAAGTGTTCCTATGGGAGTGAACAAGTACTTTGTATGACGTCTTTGTTCAGAAAACATCAAAACACAGCCTTTTTGTTTTGCAACATGGATGAAAGTAGTTAAGACAACAAAAATTCTGTCTGGGCTGTGTGATATTTGTTCTTTAGCACAGTATCAAATGTTGTATGAAAATGGCAAAACCTACATGGAATGTGCTATATAGGAAGATGCACTTGAATTACCTCTTTAGTAAGTACCTGTGTAAATGCTGCCAAATATATCATTGATAGAATAGATACATCGTTTTCCTGGGGCAGATTGTTTCTTCCAGAACACCGTTAACCAGTGAGCCTGAGAGAGAGGCATCTTGTTTCAACATCTCTGATTTCAGAATCATGTTTCTAAGCTGAATAATTGCATACAACATGACTGGAGGTTGTACCAGTCTGAAATTTTCAGCAGTAATTAGAGAAAATGGATGGCTGTGTAATGATCTGTTATTTTTCATTGCTGTTAGTCCAACTCATTGGTAAGAGTCTTCATTGCTTTTTGCTATTTTGGATATGCATGTGATGCAAGTGCATACATATCTTTATTTAAGAAGGAAGATAATGATTTGTGAGTGGAATTGAATCCCTTTATAACAGCATATGCATTATAACGTACAAGTACTCAACTGCGAGATTTAATTTCTGGTGCATGTTTTTCACATGGTAGTGCACTTAAAATCTGATATTAATATTTACAGTTCTGCTTGATTTACAAGACTTAAAATCTTGGACTTTCTCTTCTGCGGCCTTGTATTCTTTTTCTGTGTGTTCTGGTAATGTCCTGTAGCCTTTTCTTGCAAACTGTTGTTGAACATCACTGTTAGTCGCATCTTCTGTGTCCTTGGCTTCAAATTTCCCACTGCTGACCAATATAACATAACATTGCAAAATATCTTGCAAAGAATGCAACAATCCTGCGTTCTCGTGGCGGGATATTTATTTTGGATGAAAAGCTATCAAATCTATTTGATGCCAAGGAGAAATCTCATCTGCATTGATGAGACTGATTACTGGTTAATTCAAGCATGTGTGTGTATGAATTTAAAGATTAGGCTCTTGTTTCATAACCACTTCGTAATTCTCCTCTTAAAAGATATAATCAGTTCAGTATACCAATGCTTTTGGTGCTGAAATGCCCTAAACTTGTTTGTATGTTTTCTTTGAAATTACATGAAACCAAGCAGTGAAAATGGTACATGAAATTCTTTTCTTCTGTTGAAAGAGAGGACAAGAATGATTAGCACTGCTGAACATAAAATGGGTACAGAGGGGTGAACGTACGCTGGGACACAGCAGGTACCTGCCATTGCTTCACAGGGTTCTGTGGAGCAAAAAATGTAAGGCTTCTGTATATAGAGAAAAGGCACGAGTTGGCTTAATGCTGAGGATGATGCCACACAAAGGGGATTGGAGTGCTAATGCATCTGTGTTGACACTTACATAGCTTTTCTTTCTCTTTCTGAAGATTTGTGAGGCAGATTTTGTTTCTGTGTTTGTTGGTAATAGTTCGTAGAAGTCCCTAAGTAAACAAAGACTGCTCTGTCTTTCAGGTAATCATGAATATCTTTATGTAGCAGTTGAGTGTTACCATTTCAGTAGTATTTTCAGTGTTTAAAGTCCAAGCTGATATGAGCTGGGATTTTAGTTCCTGGCCCTGAAATAATCAGATTTACTTCTTATCAAACTATTACAATTCTATCACTGTAGTTTGTTTAGAGTAGATGATTTCTATCTGTACTGTAACTCCTAGCGAAGTTGTAGCCGAAGATAACGCCATCCTTCATTCCCTGGGCAATCAGATCCCCCTTTTGAAGTTATTGTGAGGTTTTTGCCTTCACCAGACCTCAGTGCCTGTTTGTTTGCCTACTGGCATAAAAAATACACTGTAACTGTTGGTCTTTCACTTTGGGCTATTTTTCATTCATTAATAGCTGAATTTGGCTGGTGCTTTAAGATGTTTTGGCCCAGACAGCAAAAGGAAACATCCTCCTAAGTTTTACTTGTCAGAAGTAAGCCTGAGGGAGTTGGGTAGAAATTCTGTTTATATTTTGGAGACAGTCTAAATGGCTATGTGCAAGTACTTAAAATAAGCTTAAGCATTGATTGGCTTGTCATATGGTTAGCTCAGATGCATGGGTAACGATCATCCCATTAAACTTTTAAAACAGTGCTGCAGGAGTAAAATTGATCTGAACTGTTAATGACTATAACTAAACGTGTCAGGCTGGAAGACTTTCTCTTAAATATATTGGTTTGCTTGTTAGATAGATGATCATAAAGTTTGCTTTCTAAGGAAAAAAAAACATGAAGTCAGTTAAAATACCGCTTGCATCGCAATGAAGGACAACTTGAAGCTAATGAGTATGCTTCAGCTCTGCTTTTTCAGCAGTGTGATGAATATGACATTGATTGTGTAGTCAGCCCAGTGGCAGCTGTTACAAAAATACTGGTAGGTATTACTGGTATTTTTTTTATAGTACTCATTATGCTACTCATTTTTTACTATTACTTATTACTGATAATAAGTAACAGTGATCATTTCTTAGAAGAATCACGTCCTTCTTTTCTGCTAGACTAGTATTTAGGACAAAAGTGAATCCATGGGTTTATGATCTTTGTTTTATATCAGATTTAATGTAGGATTGTTGTAGTACTTTTGAAATTAGAAAAGTAGAAGTAATTATTATTAAGATGGGTTATACAGCACTTTATTTTCTTCACTACATAGTATTGTGTACCAGATTCTCACCCGAGTGTTGTGCGCAGGTAGCTCAGGTAAGTCTGCTTTCAGTTAGAGCAGCACTTGTTCTTGGCAGAGACAAACATTTTTAATAATGTTAGGTCAAATGTGAGAAATCTTAAGAAAAATTTGTAAATGCATGCTCAGTCTGTGTGGTAGTTTTCATTACCGTTGCTGATCTTCCTTGAAATGATGAGTCATAATTAAAGGCTTAATTTTTTTAGTGAGAGATTGGTTAGGAGTCTGCTTTATTGCAGGCAGTCTTTTTTTTTGGTATTTTTTTGTATTTTTTACACAGAAACAAAATATGCCATGGGGTGGAGAGAAGGGGAAAAGTAAAGTTTATTAAGTTGCCACTACTGCTCATAACTTTTCATTTGCAGTTTATTAATTTTTGTCCTAGACTTGCACATGAAAGAAATACAGTTGTCTGTGGACTACTTCCCTCAGCCTTTAAAACATGAGATTAGGTATCTCAGAACAAGCTTGGTACATATAATAGATCTGTTTTGAATTTCAGCTTGGTTTTTTTTTTTTTTTTTCTCTGTTGTAACTTTGTAATGGGTGATCTGTTGGTTCTCATATTTTAAAGCCAGTTGCTAAAGGCAGCTATTCAGGTGGGTCTTATACTGGTTCAGTCATCATTTTTTCTCCTTTTTTTTTTCTTTTTTTTTTTTTTGGAAGACTTTTTTCCAAAGAGAAAAAATCCCTTTTTTCTCTTTGATGTGGTTTATCGGGAGCTTTTGAAACTCAGTTGTTTTGCCTTTTAATGTTTGTATCGCCCTATATTCCTTTCAATTTACAGGACAACATTCCATCTTGGCTTTTTCTAAGCTCTTCTGAGCTCTTTTCTATCAGTCCTAAAAAAAAAAATTCTGCTTGCCAAATTGCCAGTCAGGAAATGAAAAAATTTTCATCAGTAATGAGTAGGAGCAACTTCTGCTTTGTCCGGTAAGTCTTTGTGACAGTTTTGTAGCATAGTTTACGTGTAAAATGAAATGAACCTAGTTCATGGGAGGGGAAAATATAGGGATGTTTGATTGATCTGTTCTCGTAGCACTGATGGGAAAGTAAATCTTGTAATTACTTTTTATTTTTTAATCTAAAGACAAAACTAAAAGAATTGCATGTCACACTAGCTAGGAAATGGAGATCTTACAGTACCATAGTTTTTTTTTTTTTAAATCAGCTATTTATGCCTTTTTATTTTGGTTAATGGCATGGTATTTCATTCAATGAAATTTCACATTTATTTTTCCAGATTGAGAAGGATCAAAATCATAGCTTGAGGGGAAAGAAGAATGTCAAGGGACTATCAAATAACTAAATATTTTAAAACATGGGTTTCGTGTAAATATGGATGCATCTTTACATTCTTAAATTGTACTTGCTTCAATTTACTAGCAGTGAGGATGTTCAAGAAAGTAATACCAGCGCTGGCTGGTGTAACATTCAGTCGTTCACCATGTTGGCCTGGCCCACCACATGGCTACGCTATGCCTTTAGAGCAGAGTTGCACCCATGTCTGGTGTCTGGGTGTACCCGTTTAGGTTTGATGTTTTCTTCTGGGCTTAGAAATTGCCTAGTAACATCTTGTGTGCATAACAAGGTTATATTTAATTAATTAATCCCAGCTCTCCTCTATATTCTGTTCTTATTTGCTGTTTTGCATAGTCTTGCAAGCACCGTGCCTTCTGCATTGTTCTCCAATGTGACCGCAAAACAAGTATGCTGTAGTAAAAATTTGTTTCCCTACATTCTTGCCTTTCTTCTCAGAAGGTTGTATGCCTGTGTCCTTTTTTTGTTATTACTTTTGAAGCCAGTGTGCAGGCTTACCACTCTTTAAAGGGTGTCTCAGTAGCTGTTTGGGACGTGGTTTTTTGAAGGGACTGGGGAGTACACTGTTTTGTGCATAGCTTTTTGGAACCAAAGTTTGCTTGTTGGCCAGCGCTGGAAAGATCGGGTCTGTGATTGCTGCGCTGGCAGTTCTCAGTTTCTGCAGAACTAAATCTTGCATAATGAACAATCAACCTCTGTAACACAGAAGTGATGCAGTCTTTGCTTTGACAAATGCTAGCATTTCTAGCTATGTTAGCAGGCATTCCTTACAAGGATCAGCAACTACACCACAACATTTTTAATTTAGATTATGCAAATCCTAACCAAAAAAATTCCAGAATAACTTCAGTGGAACAAAGCAAACTTTGACTAATATTAACATGAAGCTTGCTATGTGTTGACAGTGTGAGTTGTGAGTAGGAGAGTTGACAGAATGTAGACTCGTCCAAGTTGGAAGGTGCCTCAGGAGGTCTTTTTGTGAATCTTTTGTTCAAAGACGGGTTAACTCTGAATTCAGGCTGGCTTGCTTAGTGCAGTCTTAGAAATCCGCTGAGGGCAAAGGTGCTACAAGCTCTCAGCACCTGTCCCAGTGGTTGTTAATCCTTCTAATGAAAACCTTTGTTCTTCTAGCTGGTTGGAACCTTCCCTGTTTCAATTTGTGGTATTTGTTTCTTGTATTGTTCCCTCCCATAGATCTCGGTATAGAACCTGTCATCTTCCTGGTAACCTTCCCACGTGAATGCTGCTGTTAGGTCCCCCTCAGGCTTCTCTTTGCCAAGCTAAGCCGATCCAGCTCGTGGACCCTTGTGTGCGGGTGCCCTGGCACTGCACTCCAGCCTGCTGACTCTGTCCTGTTCTGGGGAGCCCCAAGCTGGAGGCAGTAACCCAGACGTGGCGTAACAAGTCCTTTGATCTGCTTGCTGTCCTCTTGATGGTAGTACAGCCTAGTCTGCTGTGGCCGGGACACGCTGGGTGGTTGGTTAGGACAGCTATGAACATTGCTACATACCTGCAGCTATTTTCCTGTATGTTCTTGTTTAACTGTTAACTTCACTGTGCAATATCTAACAAAGTTAAACTGTTGTATAGAGAAAGAAATAAACATTGAGAATGTTAGTGACCATTTGAATTTGTGCTTTGACCGTAGAGAATTAAATGCAGCACCAGCTCTTTCCTAACTACCACTGAAGGTGGAAATAATGAATGGGAAGTCTTTGGGCCTTATAAATACTGCAAATAAAGATTTTTAGGAAAGAAGTTTAGATTACTTTGAAATCCACGTGTACCTTTAAGTTGTTTTCAACTTCAATCTTTTAAAGACTGATTGAAAAGTGGTTACTTATTTTAAAATAGCATGCAGCCTGTATTTCGTGTCCTGCCAGACTAAGTTCAAGTTAAATGAGGTTTAAAAGGAAATGTTTTTGTCCACTTATTCAATATTAAAATTATTTCTGGAAATTAGGAGGATGGATTGATAATCCTCATGTCTTGTTGTATCCATAGTATTGTGCATGGCTTTTTCAGAACAGTTGAGTCACCTTTGCCATCTCTGTTGGTTGTTGATTTAGATATGAATGCTGTCATGATTACTATAATTCCAGATTAATATAATATTTTGCACCTGTGCTTTTTTTTTTAGATGTATTAGAATAATGTAGGCCTATGGAGGCATTGGAATTATCTTTGTAGAAAATAATTATGATATTATGCTGTCTGAGCTTTTTTTTTGTTTTCAAATTAATCGGAGTTAGCAAAACAGAAATAACATAGATGGTTTCAGTAGTGAACTGAATCAAGTTGTATGGTGAGTGTGGTAGGTCTGCCAATTTCAGATGTAAAATATAAAGAGCTAATAATATCTATGGAGCTCCAGTTCGGTGCCTTTTGGTGAGCTATTAACAAACAAAAATTGTCAATATGCAAGACTTTGGAATTCTCGTTTTCTGTAGAACAGACACTTAGTATCTCATATGTTTTTTAAAGTTGATCTTTGTGTTAACTCTTTTTCTAGGAGATAGAGTTCTTGACATCCTTTATCCAAGAACCTGGAGTAGAGAGACAGTTTTTACAATGAGAAGGAATTATCTGCTAGGTAAGTTAAGGGCCAATGTCTGACAATGCTCTGATCTTTTCAGCTGGGGGAAAAAAGCTATCAGTTGTAATCCTCATCTCTGTACATACGTTGAAACAATTGCTGTGCTGGTAGGTGATTTAGAGATACTAGACGTTGGGTGAGAAAAGGGGATGCTGTGTGACCTGTACTTGTAATTTCCATGCTGAACAGTGATGAAACTCTGCTCAAGTATTCAATGAAATATGTAATCCTACAGATTTTTGTATGTTGCAAAAAATGTGAAGGTAGAGTTAAGTTCTATGAGTGGGTGTTCTAGGAGTGTGATAACTAGTAAATTGTGAACATCTATGTACCTAGGCAGTTGAAATGTATATAGGTAAAATAATTAGCTATGTACATTTATCTCTGCTTGTCATTTTATAGTCTGCTACCTGGTATTTCAGGTAAACTTAAAATGGCAGTTCATTATGGTAAAATAGATGTGACTAATTTCCTTTGTGAGCAACTTTTATATAAAAATGTGTAGAAGGTAGTAAAGGTAACCTTCTGCTGTGTGTTTGATGAAAACCTGAGCAATGAATTATTTAGCATTGCTTTGTATTGCCCACTGACTGTATGGTAGATCGTTTTACACTATAATATTGTTACTGCATAGGAAAAAATGTGTGTTCAGCAGTCTCAGTGACCTCTGAAAAGGATAATTTGTTTGGGAGTTTAGAGTACATTGACATTTTACTAGAATCTCCTTGACTGTTTTTGTTTACAAAGCCTACAGAATATTATATTTTGTAGTTTGAGGCTACATGGCATTTAAATGGGTGGGAGGGAAGGGTATCATTAGAAACATTTTTCATCTTGATTTAATTCTAGCTGTGACTACCCACAGTATGGGAATTACTAAAATAATCTGAGATAAGTAAAATCTAATGACTACAATTGAATTTGTTCTTGAAACATCCTTTTTTCAGTTTCGTGGAAAAAAAAATAGAGAGAGACAGCATTAAATGTTTGTTTTTTCTTTATTACCTTGCTTAGCATTGTGAATAGATAAAGTGTTTGAATAAGATGTTAACATTTATATTTGTGGATATAATTAACATGAGTTTTCAGGTGTAGGTTATTTCTATTGCTGCACTTAATTTGAGATCACAAAATCCATTGTGTTTGGGGCCAATTGATCATTGCTTTCAGGTAATATGCTTGATCAGATACTAGAAAAACTCACTTTATGCAAAAAAAGATGAATTAAAAATAGTATTTCAGTGGGTACCCCTCTGATGTATTCTGAACTACATTTGATTGGCATATTATATCAATACCATTTTTACCTCATTTCCAAAAACATTAAATATTACTAAATCCACCTAAACAAAACTACTGTAATGTTTTTTAAAATTTTAAGTTTTTCTTTCATAAATCAGTTTTAAGCATGAATGTAATATGATTACTGATTCTCTGGAAACCTTTCTTTTTCTGTTTAGGTGTTCAAACTTCCGACTTAGTCATCAGATATTAATGGGGAAGAAGACCTGACTGATTAACACAGTTCTGGTAGTTTGTTTTTTGTTTTGTTTTGTTATTTTCTGGTGTCTGAGGAGAGATTTGAGGCAAATTTCAAGGAATGGAGTTAGCTCACAGTTTACTACTCAATGAAGAGGAGTATAAACAGCTTGGTGAATATCAAAAAGCAGAGTTCATTTTTGAATGGTTACAGTTCTTGGAAAAACTTTTACCAGTGACTAGCAGAGTAAGTATAATGAAACTTGAAAAGAAAAGCACATTATAGAGCTATTTTTCTGTCTTGTTTGTTATTTTCTTTAAAAACAAAGAGCACTATTCCATTTTATTTGCTTCATGTCTTTTACATACAAGTAATGAAAGTATGTTCAGTGATAACAGTAATTTTCTAAATGTTCTAAGTTTTTTGTCACAAGCCTTCAAGTGAGAGAGGCTTGTGCAATAAAAGGAATTTGAGAAATATGTAGGCTTTTTTTTTTTTTTTTTTTAAACTTGGGTTATTACTGCAAGATTTTGCAGCCCTGTGATGAGTAACAACAGTCATACTTCCACCTACAATGGCACAATTATTTAATAGTTTTCTAGCAAGCAAGGGTGTAACATCTTTGTCTTTATTTTCCTAATCAAATTATATGAGATCTGTGTCCAGCCAACTCTCCAGTTGTTTGTTTCATTGTTTCATGTATGTTAAGTAGGGTACGCGGATATTTAAGAGTAAACCAATCTAGATAATGTTATTTGTGTTATATGTTAGATATGTTATTTGTGTTAAAATATCTAAATAAAATACATTGCCAGGCTCTTTATTTTTTTAATGAGAATTTAGAAAACAATTGAGATAAGACTAATGTACCTGATTCTTTTAAGGGAAGTGCTTTCTGTTCTAATGCTCAATTTCTTGAAACTCTGCTAAAGTTCTTCTTTATTACTTAGATTACTATGAATATTTACCTTGTGTTGTTTCCTTTTAAAGAAGACATAAAAGAAGCACGAAATGGCAATCTTGTTTTAGCAAGATTTAGCAACAATTCCAATGCCATAGGGAAATACTCTTGAAATGCTACTGGAAAATTGTGTTCTGAAAAATACATTTTTGAGATTACTTTTATTTAGGTAGAAAAGTGCAATAAAATGTTTATTTTTAGCCAAGAATGTCGGAGTATCAGAATAGTAATAGTGGAAAAGTGAAGAGAATTAGCACTAATTATCTGTTAACTTTTAAATTTAACTGAAGCTTAAGTGGTTACTGATTTTATTTCCAGGCTGATATAAGGGAAAACCAGAAGAAACTGATTGAACAATTGACTTCTTTATTAAACAATTCACCAGGACCTCCTACGAGACGGCTTGTTGCCAAGAATTTAGCTGTACTTTATAGCACTGGAGACACTTTTTCTGTTTACCAAACAATTGAAAAATGCAATGAACTTATTCGGAGTAAAGATGATTCACCAAGTTATCTTCCTACGAAACTGTAAGTATTTTTCTTTTAACCCCAAACTTCAAATGCAGTAACAACAGAGACAGATTTTACATGATGAGAGGTGAATGTAGGGTAGGGTATGATCCCTCATTTCTGCCAGTTGTCTACTACAAGCTTTGTGCCATATGACACACAGAATTTGGGAGGCTCCCTGATTAGAATCATTATTGTCTGTGTGCCCAGATCTAGAAAGTAATGTGTTTTTTTTTCTCTAAAAATCTCTAAACTTTTCAAACTGAGTACTACAAAGAGGAACTTTGTTCACCTGAAACCTGAAAGCAAATCAAATTACTTTCTTCCCTCTAGGCATTATAATAATTTTATCTTAGTCGTTTAATATATGCTGCCTTCAGGGCAGAATTATGAATGGTTAAGTATTTTTGTAGCATTTTATGTATCCCTTTATGTGTCTTCACTGGAAAGTTTTGGGTAAGCTCAGCTGCATGTTGTGAATAAAGTACTGACCTGACTTTACAACATAAATCACCCTTGAGAGTTTAATAAGCCTAAAATACATTTTTCATCTTTATTTAGAAGTTTCTTGTCACAATTCACATAAATACAGTGTAAAATCAATCACATCAAAACATGTTAAAATCACATTACTTTTGAAGCATTTAACACAATGGTAACTTGGTAGCTGATGGGAGTAAGCATAGATTGCACGTTAGAACAAAATTTGACTTACCGAGATGTTTAGTATTTAACTGAATCCACTGGCAAGAAATGCCTTGAGTGATTTGAAAGCTAAACTGAATTAATTTATTTAGGAATGTAGGCATACTAAATCTGCATGTATATGCTATCATTTAAAACTATAAATGACCATAGTATGGTTTAAGGTAACAGCATAAACTAAGGATGCTGGTTTATGCTTTTGTTGAGGGAGGAGGCGCAAACAGCTTGTAATACATATTGTTATATGGAAGAAACCATGCTTCGCAGCAAGTCAAACAAACACTGCTTGTTACAAAAGAGATGAAGAAAGCTTTTAATACATAGCTTATTTCAACATTAGTAAAAGAAAAAGAATTTACCTGACATGATAAATCTGAATTCACTGCCACAGGATAGATAGTGAAAGAAAGACTGTGGTTGCATTAAATATTGTGTATGTGCAGCAGGAACCAAAATGATAGAAGACTGTTGGTGATCTCCATCCAGACAACTGAAAATCAGGCCAGAGAGAATAGCAGCAATGGATAACAGAGTATGAGTGGGCGTTTATTTAAAAAAAACAAACAAACAAAACAAACAACAACAACAAAAAAAAACAAAACAACAACAACAACAAAAACAAGAAGAAAGCAATAATACTGCTAAGAAGAGCATTAAAACAGATGAATACAACTCCAGGTAAAAAAATACAGTTATTGAGCAAATTTCTTAATCAAACAGTTAAACTGGACGTAGTTAGAAACACCTGAAATGTTTGTAAATAAATGCCAAAACTCGATCCAGCAGAACAGAGGGACGTGAACTGTTATTGCAGGATGTGAATCCAAACCTTAAGATACAGAAATATTATGAATAACCTTCATGTCTGAAACACTTTATATCTTTCACTGTAGTCAAGAAAATTAAAGATAAAGGTAGAGATAGTAAACCATTGTTGTGCGTTAATGATACAATATACAAAGCAGAGCAGAACTGGTCATCCTTTGCTTCAGATGCTAATCGTGTTTCTGATAGTTCAAGAGAAGTTTCCTGAAAATAGATTTTTACAAGAAGTAAGTTGTACTTTCCAATACCATGATATTTTTTTGTTTCCCTCTTGTTCCAGTTGACCTCTTGTACAGTCTTAAGAGTTAAGAATAAGTTCAGTCTGAAGGGTCTTAATCCTGCAAAATAAACTACTGCTGTAGTACTGTTCCTCAACACTGAGATGCATTACCATTATAGATGTGTTGTAGTAGCACAGAACTCTGCAAGGCTTACTTGCTTCAGCTGCAAGATGCCGTGTTGGAGGAAGTGGAATGATGTTGCAAGGAGGGATGATGGAGTCCATTGGCAGCAAGGCAGAAATGGCAAAGAAAGACAGAAGTGATGGACATCCAGAGTCAGAAGGCAGAAGAGTAGCTGAGGGAGGGAGAAAGAAGAGGCAGTGTTCAGAATCCTGATGGTCATGAAAACACTGGTGAGGAGAGTGAATGAGAGATGATGTGGAGAAAAAAGCAGCAGTAATACATGACTTACTTCAAAAAGGGTGTGAAAAAGGGATTTCTTATAGTACTGACACTGAAATAACAGGCTACGGAAAAATAATTGGAACTGCAGAACTCTTTATTGAATAAAAACTTTCATCTTATGCTGCAAGTAAATGGACTACTTGCTGTTCAGTGAGGAAAGA
>VXAL01007451.1:4965-21882 GCA_013399475.1 Chauna torquata | reverse complement strand
TTTTTTTTTTAAGTATTGCAGTATTTAAATTGGATGACAAATATTTCGTGATAAAAATCATGATAAAAGTACAAAAATTAGATACTAGTATGTTCCCCAGTTTTCCATATACATTTCCGCTGGTTGACATCTTATTAGGGATCATCTGCTTGTCAACTTCTTAAATGTGTTTATGCATTTTATTTTTCAGGAGTTCTGGAAGCAGTAATTTCTGTCATCCTTCATCCCAGCATTTCAGTTAGACTAACAGCAGCTTGGTGTTTACGCTGTATTGCAGTAGCATTGCCCTGCTATGTGTCCCTACTGTTGGATCGTTGTATTGAACGTCTGAGTGCATTGAAATCTTCCCCAGAAGCAGTAACTGGCTACAGTTTTGCTGTTGCTGCTTTGCTGGGTGCAGTAAAACACTGTCCTTTAGGAATTCCACATGGAAAAGGAAAGGTATGGTATGGTCTGAATACTTTACTTCTAGGCAGTTCTTTGATGTTTTTTTGCTACAGTATTTGTATGTATTCTTCATCACCTGATCACAAAAAGCAGGATACTGATGTGACGTTTTCCTTCCTCAAGAAGAGGGGATATAAAGGCATACTCAAATAAGCAAGTGTTTTTCTCAGATGTGTCAGGAATTTGAAAATTTCATGACGTTTCTTGGGAAATGTCATGAATGACTTTAACCACTCTCACCGATATCTTTTTCTAATGGAGAAGTTTGATAGGTATTATTACCTTGCTTTGGGATAGAGGTCAATTCTGTGTAGCTGTGAGGACTTAAACTTAACAGCCTAAAGAAAGGTTTACTTAGAGAAAAGATTTCTCAAGTAGAATTTCAAACTTAATTCTTTCCAGCAAGATTAAAGCTTCTGTAATTCTGGCCCAGTTTGGCTTAAATTAGAAAGCTGACATTTTTTGTCTCAGAAGCTTCTCAGTGGTGTTAACGGTGAGACAATGCTAGACTGGAGAACTGCTCAAATGTATTAGACTTTGCCAAGTGAAGAGATTTTTCTTGTAATAAAAATAAAAAATTATAGTATAGTATACGTACAACTCTACTGTGTGCTGTGATGTTCGAAATAAATTTCCTGAAAGGAAGCTCATTCAACCACAGGTTAGTTAAGCCAAAGCAATATTTCCCAGTTCCATCAATGACCACAGTGTACAGTTTAGTCAGTGCTTACACCGATAACAATAATTCTGCATTATCTTGAAAATCCTTAGTCAAGTCCAACAGTTTTTAATCAAGTCCAACAGATACACACTTTCATGTTAATTTACTGCATTTAACAGAAATCAGTTTCTTGCATTGACGTAGTCTAAGATACTTGTGCCAATCTCTTTGCTAGCGCAGGTAGGATATACTAAGCTCTGAAATTTTAGGGATATCCATATAGAGAAATGAAGGCCAGGAGAAGAAGCTGTTTCCAATCTTAGTGAGCACTTTATCCATAGCGTTACTCACAGCTGGAAAAACATGATACAGCACAAATATCGGTAGTACGTTCTAATTCTCTGCAAAATGTGGAAACTTACCTTCTCGCTTCTTCCCTAATGTCCATTGCCTGTGAAATGGATATTTTCAGAAGTGGCACACCTTGTGTGTTTAGGTGTTATTACACCTCACTAAAATGAAAGGAGCGTAAGGGCAAAAATGACCCTTGCAGTGATTCCAGACCACGTTTTCAGTGTGACTGAGCACTTGCAGTTCCATACCACTCCTTAATAGACGTTGCTAGCTACAGTTCTCAACATTCAATTTACCAACTGCTGATGAAACAATTTATATTATTAAGAAAAAAAAAAGACAATTCTTCTTAGTTTTTAAAAACTTTTCCTGGTGATTAACTCAAAGACCATGGGAGAACAAAATAAGTGTTGTTTGCCCGGTTGTATAGAAAAGCAACATTCAAATACTATACGCCTAAACAGAGCTAAAGTACCTATTTGACGGGGAAACTTAGTTCTTTACAAAGATTTCTTTTAGAGGAATAGAATAGGATGAAATAGGGCCAGGAGGAGGTATGGGAGGGCAAAAAAAAGTGTGGGAGAAACACTGTATTCTGTACTAAGCTGGCAGGGGGGAGAACAGAAGAGCTGACAAAAGCCCTTTTCCATTCTCTCCTAGGAACACTGCCAGATTCCAGACTAACTCCTCTTCTGAGGAACCAAAAGAGACCACTGTTAAACAGAGCAGATTTGAAAAGAAAATATCAGATGCAGGCAGTAGTGACCTGGACAGAAGCTGTTTTATATTAATACATTTTCCTTTGGGAGAGTGTTTATAGTTGCAGGTGGAACCTATTCAAAGCAAGACAATATTAGTGGGTTTTTTTTTTTTTCAACATTCTGTACTAGTGCTTGTACTTCAAAAAATCCTTTGGAAATAAGGCGTTTCTACTAGTATATGGAGAGAAAAATTGTCAGAAGTCATTAAATGAAATCCTTTCTAGGATGCTTGTTTACCAGGTAATTCAAATATACTAAGTGGTTAGTCATTTTTAATGGTATAATTTAGCAAGGTTGCTTTTTCAATTTTAGAATCAAATACTTTAAATCTATCAAAAATCTATCAAAATAAATTTATTCATTTGTGGTTGCAAACTGATAGTGTTATGGAATTTGGGAAAGTAATATTTTACTGTCAGTTAATATTTAATGAAATTTTAGAAGTGTACAAATTTCAGATTTTCATGAAGCAAACTTTCATGTGCAAACTTCCATAGTTTTGTAAGTGTGTAAATAAATTATAGAAGGATGTTGTCTATACTGAGGCTTTTGATGATGATGTTGATAATGACATGTATTTGTAATACTAATTTGTAAGCAGTTTATTTTGGCGGTCAGATATAACACAAAGAAATACTACTGAACACTTAAGAAATATGTATGTGAAACATAACGTGAAGCCAGCCATTTGCAGAATACTTTTACAAGTTTAGCCATACTGTGGCAATTGTTCATGGACACCCTGTATATTCTTCCATGCGACTTCTAGGTAGTTTGTGCTGTGGTAACAAGTGCAGATTGTCACCTTGCATTTAGCACATTAGTAGGCATGTGCAATTATTATATGGAAGCTAAGACAGGATTGATTTATGCCTTGGCATACCCTTCTAACTTGCTTGTTTATTGATACTATTTGTTGATTTTGAAACTGTCAGCGAGAATGGTAGGATTTATTCTAAAACAAAGATAAAAGGATCTTTTACCCCCTCTTGCCACTTCTTCTGAACTCTAATTCGTATATCTCATGCTATCCTTTTTCTACATAGTGGTATAAATAGAATATCAGAACACTTTTATCCTTACCGTAGATACTCCTGTGAGAATTATCAGGTCTCATTTTACTATTGGTATAAGAAGAAACAAAGAAGCTAAGTAACTTACCTGGTACCCCACAGCAACTGTTGAAGCCATCCTAGACCAGTACTGAAGTCAGTCATTGCAGCTTCATAAGCCTGAGTTTCTTGCCGTAGTGTGAGAGGAAGATGACGTTGTATTTGGGGACAATGAAATAGGGTTAAGTGTTGCAGCAAATACAATTGAAAAACCATTTGGTAGTTACTAAGATGCTGATGCTCTGTTTTGCTCTTTAACTTTGAAGGTAATCATGACTGTAGCAGAAGATTTGTTGTGTTCTGCTTCTCAGAACAGTCGCATTTCAGCGCAGCGAACACAGGCTGGATGGCTGTTGATAGCTGCCCTCATGACTTTAGGTAATAGCTTTGTACAATTTTACTTAAACTAAATTAAGCTGTTCTATGTTCTGTCTCTGAGTTTAGTTCTTTTGATATTTCATTTAACTTACCGCTGCAAAATAATTATAAAATAACAATGTAAATTGGAATATTTAGAAAACTTTCTAAAATAAAAATGCCATTACTTTCAAATTTGCTATTAGGTCATTGGAAACATTGTCTGAAAAACAGTGTCTGGGTGGGAGCACTATTAATTAAATATAGAAGATAAATTTCAAAGTCAGTCTAACCAAATGTCCTTGTGATTGTGAAGATTTACAGTGATTTTTTATTATTATTTAAGATCTACCTCAGCACAAAATGAATAAGAAGAATGTAGTTCCCTCTTAACAGACAATTGAAATATTACTGAACCTTCTGATGCTTATTAGTTGTCAGATTATTGACTCTGATCTTAAACTATTAATGAAGAATGTATGTTGTCAGTTTTGTTCATATAACCACCACCATATAGCCACCTTTCATCTTTTCAGCTATTATTTCTGTCCAGTGGCTCCCAGTTTTCTCTTGGATTAGGGAAAACACACTTTGTATATTAAACTATAACAAATGTTTGCTTTTCTGAACATTGCTATTGCGTATTACATCTCTCTTATGCTGGTGATAAACAGGGTCTGTGCTTAGTAAGGCAGAGGTTGTGGCTGACTTGGTGACTTCCTAGTAAACGTGTCAGTGCATATGTAGCCATGTATGAAAATGGAATACCAAGGAAACATTTGAGCAATGATATCTTTATGCTGCTTTCCCAGCCTACTCATATTTGTTTGCAGCCGTAATGATTTTGTGAACATAGAAAAAAGAACCAAAAACAACAGACTGATTTTGAGTCTTCGCATTGGCATGACAGCTGTCAATACTTGCAGGTCCTGCAGTTGTCCAGCACCATCTGCCACGAATGCTGTTACTGTGGAAGTGTGTCTTTCCATCATCTCCTAAAGACCTAGAAAATGAGAAGACACGAGGAGATTCCTTTACATGGCAAGTAACACTGGAAGGCCGTGCTGGTGCTCTCTGTGGTAAGTTGGATATACTGTGTCTTCATAGTTGGGTTGGTGGTTTGCTTTTCCTTCCGAAAGAACAAAAATACTTCATATTGATATCCCCCCCCAGGTGGTAGAGGATGTATTCACTCCCCAGCATTACAAGCATATTTATGTCTGTGTATACATATATAGATATACATCAGTAAGTGTGTGTGTGTGTATTTCATTTTTTGTAAAAAAAAAAAAAAAGTATTACTGAAGAGGATTTTTCCTCTTGTTCTTCAGATCAGCTGATTACCAAACAGTAAATGGTATCAGCAAGGAGTCCTCTTTATTTATTTATTTATTTATTTATTTTGTTGTTGTTGTTGTTGTTGTTGTTGTTTAACATGCATATCGCAGTAACATCTGAGGACCCAAACCAGGATATGTTCTGTTGCTTATACAGTCTACTATATTTAGTAAATAACAGTTCTGTTTCCTAGTAGCTGACTTACTATAAGCAAAATAGACTTGGTGAATCAGTCGAACAAATTTGTGAGAGTGGGAAGACTCGGGTAAAAATTACAATAAGGAAGTTGCAATTCTCAACCAGTGAAGATTACTATGTATTTGGCTACTGTCTAGTAGGTTGCAATTTTTCATTGCAAAATATTGGGAATTTGGGTTTTCAAAAGACAGTTGCACTGCTCTTCAAATACTGTGTTGCAGTCGTATACTCCGGAGTACTAAGGAGTCCTTTGCATGGCAGAAATGTGAGCCATAGTATAGTGATCAACCTTCTGTTACTATTAAAATCTATCAGAAAGTGTGGAATTCAACAGTAATTTCGTTTTAGAAGTAACCTGAACAGTTAACCTTTAAATATTTTGTTTTTTTGGGAATCGGTCTTATGCTGTATGTTTTCTAGGTACTTTTTGAAATACTAATTCAAGTTTAATTTTCTGTAAATAATGAAAAATACTTAAGTACATATAAGTTGTTTCTTAAAGTACAGTAATTAAGCTAAATTTAAAGTGAAAACTAGCAATGTAAGCAGTAGGTAATCTGATCATCACCCTCCCATTTTTTTCTTATTATAATTATCGTGGAGTTGTCATGAAATTGAGTTGTATCCCATAATTCATAGCAAAAAGTAAGTATGCAATTAAAAGTCAAGGTATGAATGTCCAAGCTGAGACACCAAAACAATGCATCTGTGAATATAATTTTTTCATTTGTGATTTTATCAGTTTCTTAAATTATTGGTCAAAATGCTTTTTTCTTTTTTTTCATGCTTTCTTCCATTTTTAAATTTTAAATGAGGTAATTATGTGTTTTGTTTTGTTTTTCTTCCCTAGATATCGCACTTTAATTAAGTTTAATTCCAATTCCTTTTTTAGCTATCAAAAGCTTTGTTTCCCACTGTGCTGGTCTTCTTACGGATGAAGTTGTTCAGAGACTTCTTCCTCCTCTTCCAAGTGCTATTGATTTATTGACCCAGTAAGTGTATGAAACTGTTAAATGAGCTTCTGATTTCGAAAAGCTACTGAGCAATTTTCTTGCATTTGATTTAGCGCACTTTCTAAAGAACTTTCTTTTCAAAGTACAAAAATTAGAGTATAGGATTTAGCTGTATAGCTGAAGAGTTTAGCTGGCATAATAATGTGTCTTGCAGATTCCATTATTATATAAAGAAACTAAGGGAATAAATTATTGTGTTCTTAAGTTAATGCCTTTATTCTACTTTTTTTTTTGTTGAACATACACATTTGTGTGTACGCGTGGTCATTTTTTTATACAATAAAAAAACAAAGTTCAAAAATAGCCTGGGACAAAAAGTTTTATAGATTATCTTGTCTCATATTTAGATTGACAGCTAAGCTGGAAAGGCTTTTATAATTTTTTTTTTAACTTTAGCCCGAGTTCAGAAAAAGTAGTGATTAAATGTGTTTGTGCTCTAAACTCTAACTCATAAACATATATCCACAAAAAAGTTAATTGTAATAAATATAATAAATAAATCAAAGGCAATAGAAAACCTTATTTATTTGTCTGATATTAAAGAAAAGGAATGACTGGGAATGGGCAATCAAGAGGTTCTGTCAGAGGATGTGAAATGAATTGTTTGGCTTCTGCTATTGCTCGTGCAAATCAAAACTGTACTTAAAATACGTATAGATCTTAAAAGTATTCAGTAGTCTGGTACAAATGAAACCAGTGTTGCATAATGCTTAAACTCTTTAACATCTCTAATACGCTTTTTATATTTTAAGGCTTTCTTCAATACAGAAGTCATACGGCAATTCTTTAAAAACATCATCAACAGTTTACAGACATAAGCTTTATGAATTACTGGCAGTATTGCCTCCAAAGGCGTATGAAGGTATGTATTTTCCTTACAAAGAAATATCTGTTAAGAATACCATGGGCTTACTTTAAATTTTTTGTTCAACATATTTTCAGCTATCAAGATTTAGTTTCACTTTTTCTAACAAATTTATTCCCTCTGTTTATATCTGATGAAATAGTAGTGAAGTCACAGTGATTTTGAAAAGCTAGTGTTAATTATCTTCCTTTTTCACCCCTCCTATTAGAAATAGACTTTTGTGCTATTTTTAGTTGAAAGTAGACAACCTTGCCATTTTTAATTATTTGAGGAATTGACTTCCTTTGATACCAGTTTTACTTTCCACTGAATCCTTAATCCAAAAGGTATAATCTCAGCATAAACCAATTGAATATAGTCCATTGAAAGAATTTAATTTAACAGAATCACAGAATGGCTAAGGCTGGAAGGGACCTCTGGAGGTCATCTGGTCCCAACCCCCCTGCTCAAGCAGGGCTGCCTAGAGCAGGTTGCCCAGGACCACGTCCAGATGACTTCTGAAGATATCCAAAGAGGGAGACTAATTGCTTCAAGTAGACTTATGTATTATAGATATATTAATCTTATCCTGTGCATATTGATGATAAAAAAAAATTTGTATTTAAAGAAAAATATAAACAAAATCTGGGGACAGACTCGCTTTTCTTTAGTGGAACATAATTTGCCATATATAAAATCTAATCCTCTAATACAGTGTCTACTAACAGATCAACTAAAATATTATTTTTGTCTTTTTTAAATTGTCAGGTGAGTAGTTTGCCACAGAACACTGTATGGACTGAAATAAATATGGCCCAGCCCCATATGGGGCCATATTTATATGGCCCAGCCCCATATGGGCCAGCCAGCCATTGAGTTGGTTGTGTCCCCTGTATCATGGATGGAATCCTCACTCAAAAAATCTGCTCCATCTAGTGGTAACTGCTAAATGAATCCTCATAAGGACAAATCCCTGATTTCTCTGCCTTAAAGCTGTTGCCACATTTTAAGTCTGAATGTGTATATATATACTACATGCATAATATTCGTTTGTGAGTTGAAGACTAAAAGACTGGAAATTACATCTCCATCCCTCACAGCCAGTTCTTGCTTTTGTTCTTTTATCACAGGGGACAAAGTTTTATAGAATGTGAATATCAGAGGTTGGGCAGGTGTGTCAGTTTCTCAGTTTGTTTGGGATTTCTGCATTTAGTCCGACTATTGAATAGTATGTTATAGTGTGACGTGTAAAGTCTGAATCTTGTGAGAGAGCAGGGTCTTAGCTAAGGGTATTGCAATCTAGAACCAATAAATAAAGAGAAAGTTTAAAATATTTGTCATAAATAAGTGGCAATACTGCTGAAAGCTTTGTAAATAGCCTTAGAATCAAAACACTAATTTGACAGATGTCATGTCAGAGTTGTTCTCCCATTCGTAATATAGCTGTGTGGGACTGGGGAAAGAATGGAAATAGATATATTGAAAGAGCTTATTTTCAAGGTCTGTTAAGTATTTTAACCGTGTAAGTATGAATTATTTAGAAATGCTAAAAATGTTTTGAAGGTAAAGATTAAAAGAAATACCTTTCTTTCCATAGTATTTCTAGTACGACAGCTTCGTGGAGAAACTGTATGTCTTTGCAAATACTAGGATTTTTAAAAGTAAATTGTAAGGAAGACAGTATGATTACAGAACCCAGGATGCTTTCTTCTTTATCTGTTATTAGTTATTATCACTAGGAAAAATAGTAGGTGTACTCTTATGTTACACATCCTGGCACATTTTGCATGGCTCAGAGTGACACACTGAATGAGAAGCTTTCACAAGCTCATGGTTTTATTTCTTTTCTTTTCATTTTCTTTGATCCAGGTAGTTAGCCAGAGGCTAGAAACCTGCAAGATGTTCCTTTTTTGATGCAGAGGAGATCATATAACTTGAGTTATAAGTAATTGCAAATGATGTGCAAAGATTGTGTGTTTTTTTCTTTTGTTTGTCTGTTTGTTTTTAAACAAGTGGAACAAAACAAAATATCCAACAAAAGAAATGGTTGGAAACCGATTCTTTGTTCATAGCTCCAAGCCTCTTTCTTAACTCAAACCTGTAGATTTCTGAGATCTGTGATACTAGGAGTTGTTTAGATTCCACTTGGTCCTTTCCGGCTCTCTTTCTGCATCAGTGTTTTTATCTTCCTGCTTTCAGTCACCAGTAAGATCACTCAGCAGAATTATGAAAGCTTACTGTGAGTGTGCAAGAGTTGTACCTGATTTTTTTTTTTTGCATTATTTCAGCAGTGACAGATATGTACTAGGTTATCTTGAACATCAATGAAAAACATTTAGTATGTTTTAGTTGCTTTCTTCTGTCATGTGTGAGGGGTTAAGACATTGCAATGTAGCAGATAGAAAGTATGAACTTGTCAGGCTGCAAAAAGGTACTTTATTTCTAAGATGATTCAGTCTCGATCATTTTCATGTGTCATTAGTTTGGGGTGATAATGTGCTCATGGTTTTATGGCTAAAACATTTATTTCCTCTGAATTAATATACAATTTTTAATTATTATAATGTTCAATTTGAGAATTTTACACAGTTCAGTAGTTTGAATTTTATTAGATTTGCTGCTGTTTTCTGTGATCTGAAATTAATGTGTTTTGTTAGACAACTCATTAGGGTTCTTTTCATTGTTCAGCTTTTCATGCTTGTTATGTTCTACTGTGTAAACCATAAAATGGAATGCAAGCATTCACTTCTCTTTCCTACTAGGATGAGATGAATAGCTAGAATGCTGGAACAGCATTCTCACTCAAAATTTTGATCCACTTTACACTGGGATAATATTATTTGGCATGTTGAAGATGGACAAGTGGCTGGAACTAAAATAAATGTTTGCTTGGTTAGAATAACAGTTAAAAATTGCTAGTCATCTCCATTAAATTTGATTTGCAAAGCTATTTTCATAGAAAGAGGATTTTTCAGTTTTGTTTTGTTTCATTTTATTGGGATGTATAACAACTCATGAAAGAGCAGTTTCTAGTTCTTAATTTTTTTAAGGCTGAATTTCTGTCCCTTCGACACAGTGTCTGTGCATCTTGGAATATATTTGATAGTGCTAACATTTAAAAATTTAGATTTGAGTTACGCATTTTGGAAAAAGCGACATACTTGCTAATTAGTCAGAGAAGCTAATCAGAAGCAGGAGATCTGCTGGCAACTGTGTTGTTCCACTTGGAACTTTTGTGTGTTGAGAAAGTATAAGAAGCTTTAGTGCTAGTGGGTAATTGTGTGATTATCTAAGAAGAAAACTCAATGCAAAGAACTGGATGTGTGGACTTAAGCCTCCCTTAGTGCTGACGTTTTCTAATTCACGATAACTTGACTTTGCAGTTTTAATGCTCTGGAGGTAAATTCTTATGTAACATTTGTATAAAGAGTATGTATACTCTTTGAGATAAATTCTGCAGTGTTTTCCAACACCACTTACGAAAGTTTTAACTACCAGTGTAAACTATCATAATGTAACATAGAATAAATTCCTCATGTTGTGCTTTGTGATTGCAAACTCCTGAAATAGCAGAGTGCAGTCCAACCTTATGAATGTTTTAAATGGCCTCCTGCCTGGTTATGTAATATGTTCCACAGCATTAATTTTCAGGAAATTTGTGGTAGAAATATGTCTGTCCTCCTAACTGTCTTTTTTCCTCTATTTTAGTTGTAAATGTAGCTAGTGGCATTATACCTTCTGTAAAGTTAAAGGTCTCTGGTTTTCCATCTTCTAGATCCCTCTATGCACTGAGTTTGCTTATCTTAAGTAGTGCTCTGTTGTCTCCTCTGTAGCAAGAAGAGTTCTACAAACTACTGAACTGAATGTTCTCCAGTTAACTTTTGAGAACTTCGGAAAAATAGTTAGATGGATATTGCTATTTCACTATAAATACCTTCCTGCTCACAAAGTTGCATGTGGCAAGTAATTAACTGAAAATTTTGAGTGCTTTTTCCTTTCATTTAAAGGAAGCTTCTGTGCTGTTCTGAAAGAGTTAGTGGTGGACTTAACTACACCAGATAGCCAGATCGATGCCTCTACGTTCTTGCTTCCGCCCCTTTGTCATGAGGATGATCTCCTTTTACTTGGTCCCTTACTGCAAGAGACTGACCACCGATTTATTGAAGAGCAGGTACTTCTTGGTCTAGTATACTGGTGATATTTTCATTCAGTTCTAGTTATTTAGGTTAGTGCTGGTTATGACTTGGTCGCTTATATCCTTCTTGCAGCTCCTTTTAGGTAACAGCGTAGCTGGAGGCAGCCTGGAGTATGACCCTTACTCAATATATGAGAAAGTTGCAAAACGTGATTCAGTACCTAAACCACTACCTCCCGTATTGTCTGTTATCAGTGCAGCAACCCGTCTTTTTGGAGTTATGTTTTCCCATATAGCAGAAACTCACAGGTAAGGTAGTAACTTTAACTGTTGGGGAATTTGGGAGATGCTAAAAGATGGTCAATGTGCTTGAGATCGAACACAGAAAAAAACAATTCTGAAAAAAAAGAGTGAATTATGGAAGTGGATTCTGTAAACCATGTGAATAATATCATTCAGACCAGCAAATTATTAGACTTTCTGTTTAAAGTTGCTCACAATGCAAAGGCACAACCAGTAAGAGGTTACTGTCGTCATAATAAGCTGACCAAGAAAAATATTAATTTTTATTTGCATAGCCAGATCAATATAAAAGTTATTTTAAGAGACATTACACAAGTATTATAACACTTAATACATAACTACTAAAACACTTTGAAACACACAGGGGAAAAAGGTAGGAAGCTACAGTAAAATTTAACCCTTACCCTGCCTCATTCTGCATTAAAAAGTGAATGGAGAGAAACAAGTGTATATGTCTTCATACAGTTCTGTCAAGGTACTAGAAGGCTGAAAGGAATTACTGAATTCTCTTGGGTTTTGTGCGTCTGTATGTGTCTTCCCAGTGCCCACATGGCATTTTGGTTTGTCACATTTATAAGCATACCGATTGCTGAGGCATGAAATTCATCAAGATTTTTGCATGCTGTTGCTTATTCTGCATGCTGTTGGTAATTTTCTTGAATGTAGCATTAGAGCAAATCAATTATTTTTAAATTAAACACAGCTTTTTATTTTCAAAGCCAATTGTAGTTAATCCTCAGATCACAAACATTGTAGGTGGTGATGGTTTTGTAATTTCCTGTAGCGGATGAGCGTTTAGCATGTGAGTCCTGAGTCTTGATGTTTTCAGTGTTTAGATTGCTACACTGTCGCTGCATTGAGTTTTGTTTAGTGTAATCCCAAGGCAGCTGTTTTTATATATGCATCCCTCCCAGTAAAATTGCCACACTTAATATTGTGTTCTTCTTATATCCATTTCCTTTTTTTATTCTCTCTTCACTAACTACTTTTTTCTCTTTTTTTTCCTGTTTGTCTAGGCTTTTTACCCCTCCTTTCATTATGTTGCTGGTTTTTCTTCACCCATTTCTCAAGACCTGAATTATTTGCTGCAAATAACTGCGTTTTCTTTTGTTTTTTTTCTTTTTACTCCTCCTTTCTCAATTATAAGGCAAATGCATCATTCACATATACAGTTCTTTTAATAACATTTCTAATGTTGCTTAGATATCAGCAATTATATGCGAATGCATAAAAAAGGTTAAAAGTTCATGATCATAGAGTGTTGACAAGTAATAGGGAATAAAAAGTTTTTGTACTAGACAGGGATGCCAGTTGAAGGAAACGGCTCAAGACTTAATATATTTGTTCCACCTCTTTCTCTATACACTGTAGGCTTTGTTATGTGTTATAAAATCAAGTAAATAGCTGGATTGGTTCTCCTTCATTTTTTAATTCTGTGAGTTTTTTTCTGTTTTTGTTTAAGGCTTCAGGTGTTAGAACAGTTGTTGAATTCCATGAAGCAAACAAAGGGATCACGGCAACAAATAGTACAATTAAATGTTGTGTCAGCCTTTTCTACTTCCTTAAAGGTAAATCTCCTTTGTTTCTCTGTGTTGTTTCTTTCCCCCCTCACTAAAATGTCCATTCAGTTACTAAAACTTGGCATCCTTTGGTTCAGTTGTGTCTTTGTAGAAGTTCTTATTTTGACTAATCATCTAGGCAAAGATCAGTCCTACTGTTTTCTGCGGCAATATTAGTGATGTCATATATTCCTTAAGTGCTGAAGACTCATAGTTTAATTTTTCCATTTTTTAACATTAAAGGGCAACGAAAACCATTTGTAGTACACTACAATCTATACTAGTGTAATTCAAATAGGAAAAAGATGGAAAAAATCTGTTTGTGTCATTTCTGTCTGTATCACTGATTCTTTCATATTTCTTACTGTAGAAATAAAAAGGTAAGGATTGGTAAAAATAATCTCATAACTATCTGCCATTTTTTCCTTTTCCCTGATGCTTTATGTGTGTTTCCCTCTATTCACGTGCAGTTTTCATTCTTTCCTTCTCAGGCTTTCTTCAAACTAAGACAAAATGTTTTCATAATGGGCAAGACTTTTTATTGTACAGTATTTATATTTCTGGCATATTTAATATGCAGTTCAGATAACTGCTTTAGTTTTTGCTCATATTCTTTTTTGGATTGGGATGTTTCTTTGTGTCATTATTCTGTTGTCACTATTTTTTTTCTTTATATTTCCTGAATTTTATGCTAGTGTGTTGGTTTATGATGTTCTACTGCAGTCTGTCCATTATTTTTTAAGATCAGAATGTTGGTATTATAATGTTGTGATATGATGTTTGATTATCTGGAGTTAGACTTCTAACTCGAGCAGCAAATAAAAATTGAGGAACTCCTCAGGTAAGAGGGGAAGAAAAATTCGTTCTGCAGGTCTTGTAATTTTTGCATGACTGACAGAAAAACACATGATTACTGTACTGCCTTGAAGTTTAATATATTTACTGTCTATTTTTAGCACTTGGCTAACTGCAAGGGAAGTTTAGGTCCAGAAGAAGTTAGAAGATCTGCCCTGACATTGGTAATGGGTGCCTTGGAAAGCAATAATCCACTCCTAAGGTGTGCTGCTGCAGAGTGTTGGGCCAGGTTGGCACAGGTGGTTTCTGACAGTGCCTTCACTGCTGGATTAGCACAAGTTAGTTTTGACAAGTAAGTTCAAACAAGTATAGTAAGTTACTGCATGAGTTTATAAAAACACTTGAAATATACCTCACCCCCCAGTATGATGATTTAAAGAACAGTCATAAAAGCTGACTTCCTTTGTAAATTTGATGTCACTTAAATTCACAGGAAAAAGCATAGCCTGATTTCTGTATGTAGCCCTTAGTTTTGCTGATCTTTAAGATGATTGTCTGAGGAAGCATGTAGACTTTCAAGTAAATTAGATGGGCTGCTGTTGTAGCGACACCATTTAAGTATATCTAAAATATTTTTGGTACTTCTTTTAGCTGATAGATGATAAACTTAGAATTTTGGCAATATAATAATGTCTAAGAAAACACTTTGCTGATTATGTACTAGAATTTCCATTTGTAGTTGTGCTTATTGCATAGTACCAGTCTTGGTGATCCCATTAACAGCTTTCTTTCCTTATGATCAATAGGCTAAAATCTGCTAGAGATGTGGTATCAAGAACAGGCCATTCTTTGGCGCTGGGATGTCTGTATAGGTACTTAGGAGGAATAGGTTCTACTCAGCACCTGAATGCATGTGTTGGAATCCTTTATACCTTATCTCAGGACAGTACTTCTCCTGATGTACAGGTACTTGTCACTTATCTAAAAATGTTATGTTATAAATTAACTGATTTATATTCTAGAGTATAAGTTCTTTCTTGTAAGAATAGCACTTCACAACCTGTTAGACATAACTCACGGTGATGGCTGGAGCAGCAAAGGCAGTGAAAACCATAGCCCATGCTCAGAATCTATCTTCCAAGCAAGAACATATATGATGAGATACAAGAAGTTCTTATTTTAGGATAAATTAGGCTCATAAGGCTAAGATACACTGGCTTCAAAAACAAGATCTGATGTTTTAGGAATTGATTAATTTCATGTTCACCTATGTCTTGACCTTAACTAGATGGTACCTGTTTTTTCTGTTCGTGTCAGTTTTTCTCTGCTACAATGTATGCTTCACAGCATTTTGCCGTGAAGGATTATGTAGTAAATAATAGAGATTTGTAGCCTGAAAGCTATAGAACTTGGTCAAGATACTTACTTGAATAAGGCAAGATTTTTCAAAGATTAATTCAAATGATTTCTCCATGGCTAAAACTGCTATCTATCAGAATAGCTTTAAGAAACATTGAGTGTATTCCATGTGATTCTCTAAATCTCAGTTAAAGAATTTTTATAAGTCTTATCTACAATATCTTTACTTAGAGAAGCACTATATGTTGACACAAAACAAATGTGGCTGTTGGTGCGAAGTGAGACTAAAAAAAATGTTTTAGCCACTCTGTTGTAATATTTTTGGTAATTATATTGTTCTTGCACATGGGACTATAAGACATTTTACAAACAATGTATTTGAGGAATAATACTCACCATTAAATTAATTTACTGTTCATTTCTTTTTTGGAAATGAACAATGACAATTTAAAAACAGCTCTTTAATTGCAGAATGGAGTTCCTCATAAAATATTGAAAATGGCTTATTAAGCAGCAGGTTCTTAAAGGTTCTTTCTAAAACCTCTCCATTTGTCCCTTTGGAACCTAGAAGGACAACTTTTATTANTTTTTTTTTTTTTTAAGATTTTATGTTTATTCTGTCATATGGTCATTACATGGTTGCTTCTTTCATTTTACAGGCATGGGCACTACACTCTTTGTCACTGATAGTAGATTTAGCTGGCCCCTTGTATCATGTGCATGTGGAACCTACCTTATCTCTTGTTCTAATGTTGTTGTTGACTGTGCCTCCTACTTACACTGAAGTTCACCAAAGCCTTGGTCGCTGTTTAAATGCACTTATTACCACATTGGGCCCTGAGTTGCAAGGTATGCAATGTACAATACTGACAGCTTTTTTTGATTTAGCAACAAAATTACTAAACATTGTTTGAATGTGTAATTCAAATTTAATAAGCAAATAAGCATGTGTTAAGTTTTTTCCTTGTTGTAAGACAGTATTTCATAGGCCATGAGTTTATGCAATGAAGGTGACATGGTTGCTGGTCTTCCAAAAATACTGTTTCTTTTTGGCATCTTTTCTTTTGTTTGAAATGGTTCTCCAAGCCTTGTCTTGGGCTGATAATTCTTACATTTATCATGAAAACAGAAGTTATTCAAATTTCAAAAGTTTGTAGCCAGTCTGCATCTTAGCTATGATGCGGACATGTAAAATGTGGCCACCTAAAACGATGCATGTAAATGATGCATCAGGTTTTACTTACCTGAACACTGAAATTCCACAGAGCAATGAGACTCACTGATACCAGAGTATAACAGATAAAAACAGTATTCTTCAAAAGGATGAGAGTTATGGGTGGCTAAGGGAAAAATACGAGTTATCATATTCTGAAATAAAAGTTGGTGTTTTTAAAGAACAAACAAACAAAAACTTTTTTTTTCTTACGAATATAGGGAGCAGTGCGACAGTTTCAGCCTTAAGAACTTCCTGTCTCCTGGGCTGTGCAGTGATGCAAGATAATCCCGACTGCCTTGTTCAGGCTCAAGCCATCTCTTGCCTTCAGCAGCTTCACATGTTTGCTCCTCGACATGTCAACTTGTCTAGCCTTGTAACCTGCCTATGTGTGAGTATATGTTTACTAGTCTATATCAATACAATACTAGTTGTATTTTAAAATATTGTGTTCAGAAATTCTTAAAA
>VXAL01007449.1:103534-114028 GCA_013399475.1 Chauna torquata | reverse complement strand
CCTCCCCCAGCCCTTCCTGCTGAGCCCTGAACCTTGTACAGTTTAGGAGTCAGTCCATCACATCAGCACAGCATTAGGAGTTAACAGTCCAGTGAAGCTTCAACACATTTAAAATAATGGAATGAGGGACGTACATGCTGCACAGGATATTTCTCAGAGAGAAGCATTGTTTGGGCTAAAAATCATGCCATTTTTATATAATATGCTATCTGGTATATCCTGCCACAGGGGATGATTTCAGTTCTCATCTGGTGTCTCTGCTGTTTCCAAGGAAGAAGGAAAGGCATCTGTGTGGTGATGATGGTGGGGTACAATACTAATCCCCACTTTGCTTCTCTTATTTATATGTGGAGATTCCAAATCTCCTGTGATCAGTAGAGTGGGGATCTTCCTGCAAGGGAGATGGTGACCCCCAGGTAGTACCTCCACCCTCTTGGGAATGTAAGGTGGTGTCAGCCCTTGAACAAAGACTTCATCTGCCTTGCAGATTCTTGGTGCAGAATGGGACCAGCTGGTGAGTGTGGGTGAGATCTACAGAAAGGCAAGGTGGGGATAGGGTGAGAAGAATTGAGGAGGGGTAGAGTGAGAAGAAATGGGAGTTGTGGGTGACTTGGAGGGAGACTGGAGAGAGTTTGTTTTGGTTTAATAGGTGCTTGTCCAGAGCTTTTTGCCTGCACTGGCAAGGGATGCCCTGTGCCTAAGCAGGAACCGAAAAGCCAAGCAATACAGAAAAGTGAACTTTTCCATCCCTGGATGAAAGTGGACCTGATTCTCTTTTGGCTATACAGCAGCAGTATTTGGAAGCTGGCATTTAGATTTGGTGTGGAGGTGCTGGTGCTTCTGGCAGCGTAAGTCCAGATTCAGAGAACAGGTGGGAGGTGCTCTCAAGTTGAGAGGCTGAGCAGCACGAGTGGGTTGAGGAAGTGTGTGTGCAGGGAGCTGGAAGGAGGAGGTAGGTGAGTTTGTGAAGTTGAAGAGTGTCCTGGTTTTGGCTGGGATAGAGTTAATTTTCTTTCTAGGAGCTGGTATGGTGCTGTGGTTTGGATTTAGGATGAAAATAATTTTGATAACACAACAATGTCTTAGTTGTTCCTGAGTAGTGCTTACACTATGTCAAGGACTTTTCGGCTTTTCATGCTGCCCTGCTAGTGAGGAGGCTGGGGCTACACAAGAAGCTGGGAGGAGACACAACCAACATAGATGACCCAAACTGACCAAAGGGATTTTCCATACCATATGACATCATGCTCAACCATAAAACCGGGCATATTTGGCTGGGGGGGTGGGCTACCATTTCTCAGAGACTGGCTGGGCATCAGTCAGCTGGTGGTAAGCAAATGCATTGTGGATCACTTGTTTTGCTTATTCTTTTTTTTTTTTTCTTTCCCTTTTTCTTTCTTATTAAACTGTCCTTATCTCAGCCCACAAGTTCTTGCATTTTTGTTTTCAATTCTCTACTCCACCCCATTGGGGGCAGAGTGAGTGAACAGCTGTGTGGTGCTTAGCTGCCTTCCAGGTTAAACCACAACAAAGAGCAAAATGGAGGCCTGGGCCCAGGTATAGAGGCCAAAGGCCTGGATGGCCTGCTTTTGAGGAGAGGCTCAGGGCAGGGAGCCAAAGTCTGATGACTCTTGTTCCTGGTTGAGTGATGGAGTGGCTCATTCCATGCATTTCAAATTACAAAGTGACATTGGATCAGTGGTATCAAGCCACTCCCCTTGCACCCCCACAGGCTTGCTGCAAGGTGAGGCCCCATGGGGCACCTCCCAACCCTTACATACTGGCCTAACTTTAGCAAGTCCATCATTGTTAACAAAGATTGAAGGGGCTGCTTGGTGACCATTAAGACTTTCTCAGCGAAATTTGAAGCACCCAAACAGGTACCCAGAGAAGTCTGGGACTCTACATGTTTGGGTATCAAACTCCAGTTTCAGCAGGGCCAGACCCTGAGCAGTCTGCCCTTGCTCTGGGCCAAGCCGTGCTTGGAGCAGGTGCTTGGACTAGCGACCAACTGATTCCTTCCATTCTAATCCCTTCCATGAAACTGCAAGTCCCAGAAAGAGCTGTGCTCTTTTCCCTCCTCTGCTGCATATGAGCCTCTTCCCCACTGGCACTGGAGCTCTGTCATTGCTCAGCACTTTGCCCATCTCCTGTTGTTCCTCCTTGAAATTCCAGCCCCTTTCCCACACACTGACTCCTTGAGAGTGGCACTCCCTTCCCCCATGGCTTCATGTGGCAGAGCTCTCCCTAGCCAGCCTGCTGGGCCCAAGCAGGACAGAAGGAAGCATCCTGTTCCCCCAGGAACCAGCCACGCAGCAGCACCACAGGCCAGGTGTTTAGCTTCCTGTTTCCTCAGGCACACATCTCACTGTCTGTCCCTGATAGTTTGGAAGGGGCAAGGGGCATCCCTGAGTGTCTTGTGCCTTGTGCCTCTCAGGACCTCTGGAGTGCGTAAGGCAGCGCAGGGCTCTGATGAGTCATTGATGTGGTGTGAGTAAGGGCATCACTGCTGTGGTGTCAGCAGGAGGGTGTCAGTCCTTTGCCTGGAAATGACCAGGAGGGACAGCCCAGGCACTGGGAGATTTCTCTCTGACACCCCTGCCAGGAGAGAGACATCCCCATACCATCTCCGCCATAAGCAGCATGAGCAATGGTGGCATCATTTAGAAGGACCACTGTCAAGAAGTATGAGCCACAGAAAAGGTTTTCCTGTGCACATATTTCTCCAAATCCCACTGGCATCTACAAACATGGCCCTCGCTGCTCACTGTAAAGGGATGACACCTCATAGGTCTGAGATCTTTCCTGGCGTAATGGGGCTCTGCTGACTGGCCATCCCCAGCCACAAACATGGACAACCTTTCCCAGGTGTCCTTCCCAAATTTGACTTAAGGATGAGATGATGAGCAGTGGGTCTATCCTGTCTTCTTCTCAGCTCAGGAAGTAGTGGAAGTGAAAAAGAGGATGTAGTGGTCACTGTGGCAAAAGGAAACCATAAGCTGCTGTCAAAGCCCCTGACACATGCTAGAAAAGAGCAGGAGGCTTCCCAGTGGCTTCTTTCAGTCCCATGCCCACCTGCTCCCAACAGTGGCAGCACAGACCCTGAGAGGAAGAAGGGCTGATGGTAGCCTGACTAGGTGGTGAGGTATGTTAAGGAAAAGAGGAACCCCAAAGGATCCATGAGGAGAGAGCACAGAGAAAGATAAGTTGAGACAGGCCCATGCTGGGTCATGGTCTGTCTCCCGCAGACACACCACTGAGGGTCAGGAAAGTAGCACAAGGCAAAGGAGAAGCTCCTAGAGGCTTGCAGCATGGAAGAAGAAGGAAAGAGGCAGTGGAAGGGCACCTGGAGTTGAGCCAGGGATCTCTTGATCTGTGGTCATATGTTTTCCCTTGAGCCGCACCTCCTGCAGGAGACAGGCAGGCTCTGGATGCATTCCCCATACTCACATCTGCACACCCTACTTACTTAAGGGTATGCTGAATGGAATGTGGCAGATGCTCATATCTGACCAATTTATGTAGACCAAAAAGCTTGTTCTAGAAATGATTCACCTGGCCTATTTACATATTTACAATAGGATAAATAACTGTTACCCTAGAAGTCCCTGCTTTTCACTGACTGATTGCTGAGATAATACCAGACGAGCGTACAAGCTGTGGACATATCCACTGTATATGTGACTAAGAAGAAACCCAGGCTAGTTGCTGTGCAGAAGATTCTACCAAATAGCACACCATGCAACCTTATGTTAGACCAGCACAGTGTGAATGTGACTTCCTGTGGGGCTGGTGGATATTAATGTTGCCTCAGTGTTACAGCCTCTTCCTGGAACACTTAGCATAATGCAGTTCAGACATCATTATGTGGAGTAACTTGCAGACACTAGCAACATAAGCATAAGCATAAACATAAATACATAGACATATAGACATAGATATAGACATGGACATAGACATAGACATAGACATATAGACATAGACAACCAGTGCAATCTAAATGACCTTAGGGTGTCTGAAATATTTAAAGGCTAACAGAATTGATCCTATATATGTGTGAGACAAGCATCTTGCTAGAGGAGCATCTGAGACTCTAAACTGAATTAGATAAATTTATTTGGGAGAAATGGATCTTATTGCTACAGTGATATTCATGTCCAGAATGAGATACCTACAATATCAGTGTGCACAGGTAAACTAGAATCCAACCTTCCATGGTAAGCAAAGGAGTGGTTTCTGGCAGAGCTTCAGGAGGAGGTGGGCAGTCTGAGGAGTCTGAGAAGGAGATCAGCTGGTGGAATCATACTCTACCATCCCTGGGACAGATGTGTCAGCCAGCCACAACACAAGAAATGAAGGATCCCCTACTCTTTTGCCACCAGGCAGAAGGAGGTGACTTAAGAGACAGTGGGGAATGGAAGCAGGTTTCTGCTCAGGGTGGCAAATCTATCCCCTCCTGGCTGACCTCACCTTCCCAGGTGTCCTTATACAACAGGTATGAGGCTCTGGATCTTGATGGACAAACGATGATGTAGATGACGGTCCATCTAGGTTGGAGGGATCACCTAGGGCAAGTCAGCCTACCCTCCGTATCACAACCACCTCTGTCAAGAACAACGGAAGGGTTATTGTCATTGATGACTCCCTTCCGAGGGAAACAGAGGGCTCGATATGCCAACCAGACCCAACCCACAGGGAAGTCTGCTGCCACCATGGGGTCCTGGTAAAAGATTTTACTAGAAAAATCATTAGCCTGGTACAGCCCTCTGCTTATTATGCATTATTGTTTTTTTATGTTGGTAGCAATGAAGTAGCAAAGAGAAGTCCAAGGGCAGTCAAAGGGACTTCAGGGCCTTGGGATGATTGGTTAAAGAATCAGGGGCAAAAGTAGTGTTTTCCTCTATCCTTCCAGTAGCAGGGACTAACATTCAAAGAAACAGAGAGACCAATCTGATCAATACTTGGCTCCAAGGCTGTTGTCACTGGCAGAATTTTGGGTTTTTCAATCATGGGATGGTCTACACAACACCAGGCCTGCTGGTGCCTGATGGGATGCACCATACTCAGAGGAGGAAAAGGATTTTTTGCGCAGGACTTAGCAGGGCTGATCGATAGAGCTTTAAACTACTTTTGAAGGGGGAAAGGGATAAAAGCAAGCTCACCAGTGATAAGCTATGGGACAGCATGCCAAAATTTGAGGGACTGCATGCTAGAGAGGTCCTTCAGTCTGCTTCACAAGGTGTTGGGTACACTGAAGTACATTTGAAATGTTTCCACACCAATGCACACGGCATGAGGAACAAGCAAGAGGAGCTACAAGACTTGGCTCTGTCCCAGAGCTACATTATTGGTACAAGCAAAACTTGGTGGGAAGGGTCCTGTGACTGGTGTGTTGCAATGGACAGTTATAGGCTCTTCAGGAGGGAAAGGCAGGGCAGGTGAGGTGGGNCAATGCACACGGCATGAGGAACAAGCAAGAGGAGCTACAAGACTTGGCTCTGTCCCAGAGCTACATTATTGGTACAAGCAAAACTTGGTGGGAAGGGTCCTGTGACTGGTGTGTTGCAATGGACAGTTATAGGCTCTTCAGGAGGGAAAGGCAGGGCAGGTGAGGTGGGGGCGGGGGGTGGTGCTGTATGTAATGGAGGGACTGGACTGTACAGAGCTTGCAGTTGGAGATGACATGGTTGACAGCCTCTGTGTAAGGATTAAGGGAAAAGTAAATAAAGTGGATGTCATTGTGGGAGTCTACTATAGACCACCTAACCAGGAAGACGGTATCGATGAAATATTCTTTAAGGAACTAACAGGTACCTCTAGATCAGCTGCCCTTGTCCTTATGGGTGACTTCAACTTCCCGGAGTTAACTGGGACTACCACACAGCTGATACAAATAGGTCCAGGAAATTCCTAATGCACATTAATGCAAACTTCTTTGTACGGGTACTAAGGGAGCCGACTAGGAAAGGTGCCCTCCTAGGTTTGTTGCTTGTAAACAGAAAGGGTCTCATTGGTGAAGTGGCACCAAAACTTCAACCCTGGATATGGGGAGAGCAGACTTCTGGCTGCTCAGGGAACTAGTTAGTAAGGTCTCCTGGGAATCTGCTTTTGAAGGTGTTGAGGTCCATCAGTGCCGGTCACTTTTTAAGTACTACCTCTTAGGACCACAGGAGCAGGCAATTCCAAAATGTCAGAAGTCAAGCCTTCAGGGCAGAAAGTTGGCTTGGTTGAGCAGGGATCTTCTTCTAGAGCTCAGGCAGAAAGTGTGTAGCCACTGGAAGTGAGGTTGGGCACCGTGAGAGGACTAAGAGATGTTGTTCACCTTTCTAGGGAGAAAATTCTTGCAGCCAAAGCTCAATTAGAGTTGAAGCTGGCCAACAAAAAGGACTTTTTAAAGTATGCTAACAGCAAAAGGAGGACCAGAGACAACATTGGCCTGTTAATGGTCACCTCACAAATAGGGACATAGATGAAGCAAGGATGTTTAATGCCTTCTTTACCTCTGTCTTCAACACCGACAATGGGCCCTGGGACCCCCACAGCCCTGAATTGGAGGACTGTGACTGCAGGAATAATAAATTCACAGCCAACTCCAAACTTGTGTGGGATTTCCTGCTCCAGCTGGATGCATATAAGTCTATGGGATCTGATGGGATTCATCCCAGGGTACTCAAAGAGTTTGTTGATGTCATTGTGAGACCTCTCTCAATTATTTTTCAATACACTTGGGAATCTGGAGAGATTCGAGTCAACTGGAAGCTGGCAAACGTAGTTCCAATTTTCAAGAAGGATAAGAAAAAAGACCCTGGTAATTACAGGCCTGTCAGTCTCACTTCAGTGCCTGGTAAAATTATGGAGAAAATTATTCTGGGAGTTATTGAAGAATACTTGAAAGGCAATGCAGTCATTGGTCATAGCCAACATGGGTTCATGAGGGGAAGGTCCTTTTTAACTAACATAATTTCCTTTTATGACAAGGTTAACCAAGGGAAGCCTGTAATCTTTCTGGATTTCAGTAAAGCATTCAATACTGTTTCTCACAGCATCCTTCTGGACAAAATGTCCAGCATACAGCTAGATAAATACATAATACGATGGGTGAACAACTGGCTGATGATTCAGGCTTAAAGGATTATAGTAAATGGGGTTACATCAGGTTGGTGGCCAGTCACTAGTGGGGTTCCACAGGGCTCCATTTTAGGGCAAGTTCTTTTCAATGTTCTTGTAAATGACTTGGATGTAGGACTAGAAGGTGTATTGATTAAGTCTGCAGATGATACTAAATTGGGAGGAGCTGTTGACTCTGTCGAAGGTAGAGAGGCCTTTCAGAGAGACCTTGACAAATTAGAGGACTGGACAATCACCAACCGCATGAAGTTCAACAAGACCGAGTGCCAGATTCTGCACCCGAGAAGGGGCAACTCTGGGTACATGTACAGACTAGGGGATAAGAGGCTGGAGATCAGCCCCACAGAAAGGGATCTGGGGGTTCTGGTCGATGGCAAGCTGAATATGTGTTAACAGTGTGCCATGGCAGCCAAAAGGGCCAACTATATCCTGGAGTGCATTAGGCACGGAATTGCTAGCCATTTGAGGGAAGTGATTGTCCAGCTCTACTCTGCGCTAGTGTGGCCTCACCTCGAGTACTGTGTGCTGTTTTGGGCACCAAAGTATGAAAAGGACATAAAACTATTAGAGAGCATCAAAAGGAGGGCAAAAAAGATGGTGAAAGATCTAGAGGGGAAGATGTATGAGGAGCAGCTGAAGTCTCTTGGTTTCTTCAGCCTAGAGTAGAGGAGACTGAGGGGAGACCTTATCACAGCCTACAGTTTCCTCACGAGGGGAGTGGAGGGGCAGGCACTGATTTCTTCTCTCTGGTGACCAGTAACAGGACCCAAGGGAGTGGCATGAAGCTGTGTTAGGGAGGTTCAGATTGGATATTAGGGAAAGGTTCTTCACCGAGAGTGTGGTTGGGCACTGGACAGGCTCCCCAGCAAAGTGGTCATGGCATCAAGCCTGCCGGAGTTCAAGAAGCATTTGGATGAGGCTCTCAGACATATGGTTTGATTTTTGGGTGGTCCTGTGTGGAGCCAGGAGTTGGACTCAATGATCCCTGTGCTTCCCCTTCCAACTTGGGATATTCTATGATTCTATGAGATCTAGACAAAACTGCCAGTGGGCCCTAGGGATTGATTCAGGCCACCCCTGAGCTTGCGCTGAGGGCTTACTTGAAGTCCTTATACATAGGTATCTAGTGAAACTCTGATGCCCTAGTTCTCCATAAGGGGCAAAAAGTTCCCAGATATCCTGTATTATATGTCAGCCCTATGCAGGTGTCCCAGAAGCCCTAGTGTGTTCTGGCAAGGTGTTAGACATTTGTGCATGGAAAGCTCAATGATACCTACAGCTTTGTTCAGTTAAACTGTAACCAGAACTGTATTCACCACATTAGAAGATCTTTATTCTATGTGCTGTGATTTTGGGCACTGAAGTCAAATTCTGTGGGATCTGATTTCCTCTCATCTTTGTTCCCAGTCATTATCTCCTTTCTTAGATACAAAAGAAGAAACAGCAATAACAATTGTTGGAGCTTACGGTGGGCTTGGATCTTAAGCCACAGCACCCATCCTGCTCCTGTACCACACAAGAAATCTGTGCAGGTCTTGTGAGAGAGGTTATTCTTGTTGGTTGGATACCACCATTCTCTGGCCCTTACTGCCTCCCTCAAGCACACATGAAGCCCTTGGTATCTATCTGCAACTAAGATAATATATGATCACATTTTGAAAGAAGTGTAAAGCTATACAGGTATCTGGTTTACTCATGGCCCACCATTGATCCAAGGGTTTCTAGCCCATGCAATAACTACTTGGTCACAGAAGTCTTAGAATTGCCTAAAGATGTGAAAGTGGTGTTTGACATGGCAGGGGAGGAGAAAAATAGTCCTGCAGTCATCTATCCAGAGACAGGATCCTTTAGGGAATGGTCTGAAAGCTTGCTGACAATGTCTCAAAGGCCTCTGTGTAGAATTATGCTCCTGTATACAAAAAGCAGTCACAGCCTGATCTAAGCTGTCAGAGGTTCGCTGAAGTTTGTAGCACTGTGGCTACTTAAAGACGCTTCTGATTTCTCCTCCACATATGACTTCAAGGATAAACTGGGAACACAAAATCTGCAGATGTGTCAAAAGATGGGACCAATGTGTAGCTGATTGTCTGATTTTCAGATGATAAGCCTCAAGTTTTGGTCTCCTTCAGTCTTGTTTGTGAACTTCCTTAAGTTTCAGTCTTGTAAGTTCTTGCATCCAATGCCCATGATTTCATTTTGGAGAAATGGTTTACATATGTTCATATCAGGCATAAATGGGACAAGTTGGATTGGTGATCATCTTTACAGAAAGATGCTAAATCCTGTTTTGTGATTTTTATGCATATTTTACATTTTGATATATGTTTATACTGCATTTATATTCAAGCGAATCTGTGATCTGAAAAGAGCAATATCAATGTTTTAATAACATTAATGAGGCAGTGCTTTGAAATAGGCTTTGTAAGCCAATAGTAATTATTTGAATTCAGATTTTAGTGCCAAATACATTCGTCCAGCAGTTTTGGACTTTACAGGGTCCTGATGCTGAACTTTCTGCGTATAAATTGATGATGATAAAGTGACTACAGCTGTTAATACGATTATTATTCTTGAGTCCTTTTAAAGGCAATTTGCTTGATCTGAAAAGTGTAATTACCTAAATTTTAGTGGATCATTGAGGAATTGTACAACTCAGTTAGTGGGGAGAAAATCACCTTTTAAAATGAATTAATTGAACCCAAAATTAGATAAAGAAGATGCATCTGTCACAACCTAAAGTGTTACCCAGCATGTGGGTGTATATAGATTGCAACAATGGGGTTTGCAGGATAAAGTCTGATAGGCTTTTGTGATCCAGGTCTGTAAACTGGTGAGAGATTTTAATTTAAATTATTTCAGCAATTTTCAGCTGTTTTTGTTTTTTTTTCAGTCAGCAAAAAATGCTTTTCAGCAAAATTTTTTTTCCCCTGATTAACTCACAGGATCCTAATGAAAGTTCTTATGAAAAAAATATATATATATTAAGAAAATAAGACAAAAAACAGTGGTCAATATTCACAAACTGGAATTTCTGTGTCATTTTTTAATTTTCTTTTGTCTTCTCAAGATGAAATAAATTATTTGAATTTCTCACTTTCCTAGAAAATGTTCCATCAATATATTTTTAACATTATCTTACAGCAATGTACCAATTCTTCTGTTTTCATATTTCAGAAAAATAAGGCATTCTACATGCAAACTCTTTCAACAGGCAAAAATAATGATAGAGGATGACCAACTCTTTTGTTCCACTAACTTCAGGATCACAGTTCTGAGATGCCCAAATCCAAAAGACTAGATGATTGAGTAGTCTACTTCCCAGTAATGCCTTTGAAAATTTGACCAAGGATTTAGTAAACAACTAGA
>VXAL01007449.1:80971-103473 GCA_013399475.1 Chauna torquata | reverse complement strand
GGGGGGGGCATTCTTCAGAATGTACTTTAAATGGCTTCTACGTGGATGCTTACACCTGTACTAGGCATCTACATTTTCCTTGTTATTACTGCACCTGCACTTTTGATGCTGTTTATCTCATCCTAAGGTCAGATGAGCTGCCTGTTTCTTTCCGTTGACTGAAAGAGGAACCTACACGGCAAGCATCTAAAGCTTAGTCACACAAATCCTATCCAGGGATTTTGCAGAAATTTTTGCAGAAATAAGCATTTAATTTTCAAGCCTCTGATGCACATTCATTCTGCTTTTTCTTTTTTCTTTTTTCTTTTTTTTTTCCTGGTCTGTGTTTTATCTCCAAGGCTCAGCTCTGCACTTCTCTGCATGAAGGATAAGAATTCCACCCAGATCGACATGTTCATCTTGCTAGGATTCCCAGCCCTAATGGACTTGAAGGTATTGCTCTTCATGGTATTACTACTGACATACATTTTAACAGTTGTGGAGAATGTGGTCATCATTTACCTCATCAAAACAAACCATGAGCTCTACAAATCCATGTATTTTTTTCTTGGTCACCTCTCCTTCATTGAGGTCTGGTACATCTCAGTCACTATCCCCAAACTCTTGGCAAATTTCATTGCTGAAGACAGGAGTATTTCCTTTGTGGGATGCATGACTCAACTCTTTTTCTTCAGCTCCTTCATGTGCACTGAATGTGTCCTTCTCTCTGCCATGGCATACGATCGCTATGTGGCCATCTGTCAACCGTTGCGCTATCTGGTCATCATGACATACCAAATGTGCATATACCTTATAGCTCTCTCCTGGTTCAGTGGATTCACTGTGTCTTTGATCAAGATTTCCTTCATCTCTCAGTTGGAGTTTTGTGGTCCCCAGGTTATCAACCATTTTTTCTGTGATATCAGCCCTGTGCTAAACCTTGTCTGCACTGATATGTCAGTGGCAGAGATGGTGGACTTTGTGTTGGCATTATTCATCCTGCTTGTTCCCCTCTTCATCACTATTGTCTCCTACCTATTAATTATCATGACAATACTGCACATCCCCACCACCCAAAGTAAGAAGAAAGCCTTCTCCACATGTGCTTCCCATCTAACTGTGGTCACCATTTTCTTCTCAGCTACCCTCTTCATGTATGCCCGGCCCAAGAAGATCGATGCTTATGACTTGAACAAGCTTGTGTCAGCTGTGTATACTATAGTCACTCCCATCTTAAACCCCTTCATTTACTGTCTGAGGAATCAGGAACTGAAGAGAGCATTGAAAAAAGCTCTCTCTGAAAAAATCAGTATCTCTAAAGTCTCCAGATCCATCTCTTCTCTCCAAATGCAAGGATAAGCCATGCATCTGGCTAGTGACTGTTCAAAACGGACACAGACTGCAATCAGAGGAACAATGACAGGTGGAGAATGCTGACAACCTGATCCATCTGAATCAATCACCCCTAATACCATCAAAGGTGAATGACTGAGCCATAGTCCAAGGAACAGAAATCTTCAACAGATGGAACTCTCTCAAGTGCTATGAAAATAAAGGAGACTATTGCATAAGGGAGTATAGAATTTGGGAAGCCTAGGGATGGAGGGAAAGTTTGGGATTAAACAAAAGAATTGGAGATATTACAGGACTTATTACAGGTTGTTTAGGGAAAAGGCCAAAGGAAGATAAAGGGAGATAAGCACAGGAAAATGAAGAGGAAATAAAAGGTCATGTACACTTGTCTGGTCAACCACTGCACCTGGTTACCACAATCTGCCCCGCCTTTTCATTAAACTATTTTCCTTTCACAGAATCACAGAATGATTGAGTTTAGAAAGGATCTCTGGAGGTTACCTGGTCCAATGCCCCCTACTCGAGAAGGACCACCTAGAGGTACTTGCCCAGGACCATGGCCAGATGGCTTTTGAGTATCTCCAAGGAGGGAGATTCCACAACCTCTGGGCAACCTGTTCCATTGCTTAGTCACCCACACAGTAAAGAAGTGTTTCCTGATGTTCAGACAGAGCCCGCTGTGTTTCAGTTTATGCCCATTACCTATTGTCCTGTCACTGGGCATCTTTGGAAAGAGCCTGGCTCCAACCTCTTTGCACGATGTCCTGCTTTGAGACAGGTTGTCTATGTCCTGCCTCAAGTTTTTCTCTTTTCTGTGTGCATATGTATATGTGTGAGTGATTTGGTAGTGAACATAAAGCCATTGATTAGGACAAGAGGCCCATAAACCAAACTCTGGAGTGACAGAAGTTTAGGGGTCAAAAACTGGAGGGACCAGGGTCAGACAACAAGACACTGGAGAGACCATAAGTCCAAAGTCCAGCTGCCAAACAGACCAGGACTCTGGATGCCAGACATTGATAAGATCGTGGGCCTGGGAGACCAAATCTGGAGAGACCAAAGGCCTAGTAGAAAGATAAACTCATGAAGGGGATTTTCTCTCAGTAGAGATCCACATTCGTGCTGTCTGTGTTATGTGGAGGCTTGTAAATATAGTGTCCTTCTGTCCACGTTGATCCATTTGTGGCTCTGTGTGTGTATGAGTACATGCAGCTATTGGGAATTCATGCTCAGGCTCACTACTAGCAGGGCATGGAAACAGAGATAAAGAGCAGTCATTCCACTCACCTGCCCAGGACTACAGGAATCCCCTGACTCTTTTAGTACAGTGGATGCAGCTACTCTTAACAGACACTTGACCACAGCTCTCAGAATCTCTTAAAATTCATCAAATTTGAAGTTGGCTATGTGAGATACAGCAGATAAATAAATATCCATTAATTATATGCAACATTCTCATTAGTTCTTGTCATTGACCAATGTTGGTGTACCATTCTATGATTCTACAATTCTAACTAAGTCCACAGGTGTTCTACGTGGAATTTTTTTTTAAAGGTTTGGGTAGTTTTTTGGTAATTCCATGTTCCTCCATTCCAGATTATGTTTGTTTGGAAACTCCAATTGTAGTCTTAACACAATAGCAATAATCACAGGCTCAGTTTGGTGATGAAGACTCAGGTCATTTGTTTATAAGATGTAGTTGAAATTCACTTCTTCCAAATGTTTTCGCATGTGTATATATTCACGACATAGCATCAGCAAAAAGCAAATAGAAAGTTCCAGTAGGTGGAAACTATTCCATGAAAAAACTAGATGGTTCCACACTTCCCTTTTCTACCTCTACCCTTATGCAAGAGGTAGAACACACTACCTTACACTGCATCACTGCATCACTCTAATTCCATTCCTATCACAGGGCACTGATATCTTATGTGCTCAATAAAAAAATCTCCCTCATTTCTTTTCTACAGAATTCTCAAACACCTTCTTTATTTCTTCATGTTACCTCCAGGGACACAGGACCGAGCTACTGGACAAAATATTAATAAAAAGTGAAAATCACCGCACTCCTTTTTTTAACTGAAAATTTTAAACAAGAACATGCACATTTCTTGAGTTGTGCTAGATGGCTTCATACTAGAAGTTAGCTTCATTCCTGCTAATTCCTATTCACTCTGCATTGCAATAAAGCTGGTGTCAAAACTTGTCTTATATCTTTCTACATACATTGTTAGGAAACATTATGCCACAACATATCATTTCATCATATCTGCCAAGTGTATATAAAAAAGCTTATCAGGTCTTTCTGCCTCAGCAGCAGTTGTTAAAGGTCAAGAGTGCTGTAAAGAGTATGTAAGTGCTTAGAGGGGGTGCAGGATTGCTGCCCAATTGTTCAATGCAAAGGGATTGTGATGACAGAATGTCTGCCTTGTTCAGGATATCTTCCTTGGAAGTTGGGCTGTCACCGTCTTTAGAAGTCTTGAGGAAAGTATTTAGCACACTTGGGGTAAGTAAGATAGGCAGGAGAGTGGAATTCAGGTGAAAGGTCTTGATGCAGTTGTCTAAACATATGCACTTCATGCTCACCTCCATTTTTAAGTTTACATTTAAATATAGGTTCATCAGTAAGGCTCCCCTTATACTTAATGAAAAGATATGGATCCCCCCAAAAGAGTTGACTCAGGTCAAATGTTGGCAATATCATTCTCAGGCTACACAGCACCCCAAATGTAGCACCTGCCAGCTCTCTTGGGATACACACAGTGTCTGGGTGAGAGGGGAGTCATTCAGCTTCAGAAACATAGCCACCAAGTAATAATTTAATACCTTATATTATCCAGGACTACTGTCAGCTTTGTCTCAGGTCCTGCAAGAGACACATTTGCTTCTTTATTGGAGGCTGGAGACCAAACGGGCTACAATAAGACATCTAAACTGACAGAATAAACATCAAGGCCTTGAATATCTCCCATGATTTAGATCTAAGCAATTAACTTCTAAATATGCTAAACTACATGAGATAATGAGTAATTTTTCAGCCTCTTGTAATACACCCTTTTGACCTCTTCTTTTGGAAATATGAGAGGTGGAGTAACCACATTCTGAGTCTTGTCCTTGTTTTAGTCACTTTGCTCCAAGAGAGTTTTCTCCCTAACATTTTATTCAGGGCATATCTCACCTCCTGGTTCCTAAGAGTGTAGATCAAGGGGTTCAGAGCTGGGGTGATGGCACTGTACGTGACAGACACCTGCATGTCCCTTTTAGAGGAGCCGCCTGAGGAGGGAGGTGTATAATTGAAGAACAGTGGTATATACATTAGTGCCACAACAGTAACATGAGAGGCACAGGTGGAGAAGGGCTTCCATCTTTCTTCCTGGGACTGGACTTTCTGGAAGAGGAAGCAGATGATGTAGAGGTAGGAGAGGACTATGAGAATGAAGGGGCCTAGAGCAATAGATGTGGTGACATTGAGGAGGGTCATGTTGAGGCTGGTACTACTACAAGCCAAATTCAACAGTGACTTGATGTCACAGAAAAAGTGATGAATGTGGTTGTGTCCACAGAAATTTAGTTGAGAGGTCATGATTGACTGCATCATGGCATGTACAAAACCAATTGACCAGCTGGCCACAGCCAGCAGCAGACAAGTCCTTGGGCTCATGACAAGGGTATAGTACAGCGGGTTGCAAATGGCCATATAGCGGTCATAGGCCATGGTGGCTAGGAGCACAGCCTCAGTACTGCCCAGGAAGTGGAAGAAGTAGTGCTGAGCCAAGCATCCAGCAAGAGAAATAGGCTGATGCCCAAAGAGAAAACCAATCAGCGTGTTGGGAACAGTAACTGTAGAGTAGAAAATGTCCAGGTAGGAAAGGTTCCACAGGAAGAAGTACATTGGTGTGTGGAGCCGGGGCTCAGATATCACCGTGGTCACAATGACACCATTTCCCAGAAGACTAATTAGGTAGAGCAACAGGAAGGAGATGAAGAAAAAGTGCTGTAGCCTCTGGATATCGGTGAGGCCCAAAAGGATGAACTCACTGACCTCCGTGTGATTCAGCATTGCTAGAACAATAGGAAGCAAAGGCAAAACGTCAAGGTTTCACAGTGTGAGGAATACTGGTATTACAATACTCATCTGTTGCTGTGCTATTTTAATGCACGCAAATGCAGGAAAGAGCAAAACATAACATATGTAACTAAACAGAAAAGCTGAGTACAAACACAAGAAATTAACATGATCAAAAGTAACTATAATAACTATAGTCTTCTACTTTCTGTCTAGAACAAGAACAAAGAAAAGAATGAAAATATTACAGAGAGCAAATATTAAAATAAAACCTTCCATCTGTGCATAAGAGGAGAATGTGTAAGACATGAAACATTGCTGCTTCTTTACCTTCAGTCACATTCATGTTTAAATTCTGCCCATCCGTAAGTCCCTGCTACAATCTTTGATCTCATCAATAAAGCTTCATAATTCATAAAGATTCATAATGTGAATCACTCTTGATGCTTTCTTTCTACTATTGTGCCTACATTTCATTAAGCCAATTTCAACTTTCACATTTCTAGTGGTTAATATCTCTTCCAGATAGATATATGATCTTAAAAATTGCACAATTTATCAAAAACAGCCACCAGAAGGTGCTCCAAGGTTCCATACAATCATCAACATTCGTTTTGTACATTGCTAAAAGAAGACAATGCCTTAGCATGTGATCACAAGCTGTTTCTGTTATTGAACCACATATTTTGCCTAAACAATGTCTTTTTGTTGAGTGGTAACACATGAATGGGACAAAAGCCAGCATGTGATCCCCTACAACATTGTGATGGAGCAACACTGATTTTGTAGCAGCCAAACTAGCTGGTGCACGTTCTTAGTCAAATTGGCTCATCACACTGAAGGCTGATCATACTGCCCCACTGAGACAATATAATCAGTTCTGTCAGTACCTCTAGTCTTCTAAAATGCAAGTGGTTAAGCACATGCTCTCACTTTCTTTCTGTTTCAGGTAAGTTTGTTTAGCACTATGCATAATTCCTGAGCATCATTTTACTAGGGCAGGTAGGCACAGGAATTTCTAGCTTACAGTACAGACTGTAAATTCTGCAAAGATGAGTATTTTTCTTTGTGCATTCAATGCAGTGATGATTAATACTGATGAATACAACCAATGAAAAAAAGATTACTTCCAAAATATGTCTAGTAAAGAGGTTAAAACAGATATACGTACATTTCATAGTCTTTCTTGGTCATTCCACAATATACTTTTACTGAAAATAAGTAGTTGTTTGAAGTCATTATGATATCCAGCCCAGTCACTCTCTTTCTCATACTTCTTTAGCTTATTCTTTTAGCATAAAAACAATAAACTAACAAAGCACTTTTAAAATCATTTCATAATAAAAGAATATGAGTGTATAGCCTACGGTAATTTATGCATATACGCATCCACTCTAAAAAACTCATCATATTTGGCTGAAAATACTTTCAGCATAATCTTTTGACTAATATATATTTGAAACATTAGATTTAATAATATTCTAGACTTATCAAAATGTTAGTCAATCACCTGTATTTGAAGAGTTAGAGATGTTATTCTCTATGAAATACAAATGCTTCAGTTTCTTACATGTTATTTGCCACCTTTAAGCACAGAAGTGTTCCTCACTGAAATCCATCTGGGGAAAGGCATCACTCCGTTAAGGTGTGTCCCACAAAATCCTCTGATTCTGCCTGTTTTTCTCAGTCAACCACAGGTGATCTAATCCCTTTCTTCTATTCCTTTAACCATATCTTTTTCTTCTCTAACATTTCGCTTCTGTTTCACAGATGGTGACTAATCTTTTCTCCAGTGAACTGAGTAACACATCCAGTCAAAGGAAAATAGTTGTCCCAAAGTCTTTTTCTGGGAGGGCTGGGTGGAGACACTTGCTTAAATACAAATGCAAAGAAAAATCTTTGCATGCTGAAGCTTGCCTATTTTTCCAACTGTATAAATTACTTTTAAAAATATATATGTTTTATTCTGCACGAGCCTCATATCACTACCAATCAGTATTTTTCTGATTGTTGCACAGCCCTCTGATAGTGAGGGACTGGGAAAGCCAGAAAACAAAGCTGAGGACAAAACAACCTATTTTGTGGAATTCAAAGACTAAGAATTTCTGTCCTGCTATTTTCTTTCATACCTTCTTTTCCTAGCTGAGAGATTAACACTGTGGCCATGATGAAGAAGACTATCGTAAATTCTCTAGGACTTGTAGTTACTCAGGTAAGATGTAAGGAGGAAGCTTTGCAAACTACCAGAAATTTCTGATGGAAAAAAAGAGTCTCTTTACCATGTGCAGAACGTACAAAACATCAACAACATCATGGGGGAAGTAAATCTCCTACTGGTTTGATTGGTGTCTTGAGATTTGATTTGTGATTCAGTGCTGAGTTGCAGAACAAAACACCAAGCACTCCCTAAACATAACGCATAGATGAGTCACCTGCAAAACAGAAGACAAAAACACGAAGCAGGTGACAGAGACTAGATAATATTAATAAAAATAAACCCCCAAATAAGCCACCTCCATCTCAGTGCATACAGTTTATATCTGAAACTTGTACTGGCAATAGAGGCATAAGTCTTGAAACCGCAGCTGAACTGGAGCAGTACTTGGGCCACAACATTTCCAAAATCTCCTTCAAATATTCGAATTTGTGAAATCAAGTATGTGTTCCACTTGTTATGATCTGTTAGGATTTTTGATGTTTTATTTTTATTGTTTGTCTGCAGATAAGGAGGAGTTTCTGGCCTGTTTTTAGTCAAAAAAAAAAAAAATCACAAATTGGCATCTTAAGCTTCATTTTCAATCCTATGGAAAAGTTGCAGCTGTTTACAGAAGTAACACGTTCAGTTCTAGTTCAAGAAGCTCAAATGTAAGGGTGTAAATCCTACAGGAACTTTTATATCACAAAGATGCTTTTTTCTAATAACGTGGCTTTTACATTTCCTCTATAAAGCTCCTGGCAGCTCAGCTCCAGATTGGTCTTGGGTTTGAAAACCCAGTATGTTAAGAGTAGTTTTGTAACTTGTATTGCCAGCTTATATTCATTTTTTCATCCTCCAATACCCCCAAGTCCTTCTCCTCAGAGCTGCTCTCAATCCATTCTCTGCTCAGCCTGTATTCATGTTTGGGATTGCCCTGACCCGGGTGCATGACCTTGCACTTGGCCTTGTTGAACTTCATGAGGTTTGCGTGGGCCCACCACTCCTTCGTTGTCACTCTTTTCAACTGCTCCACCATGGGGTCCCTCCCACAGGGTGCAGCTCCTGCCAGATCACCTGCTCCACTGTGGGCTCCTCTCCATGGGCTGCAGTTCTGGCCCAGAATCTGCTCCTGCATGCAGTCTGCATGGGCTGCAGCCTGCTTCAAGTCATATCCACCATGGTCTTGTCCACAGGCTGCAGTGTGGATACCTGCTTCACTATGGTACACCATGGGCTGCAGGGGGACAGCCTGCTCTGCAATGGTCCTCTCCACAGGCTGCAGGGAAACTTCTGCTTTGGCTCCTGGAGCATCTCCTGCCCTCCTTCTTTACTGACCTTGGTGTCTGGAGGGTTGTTTCTCTCTACTCTTTCTCACTCCTCTCTCCCAGCTGCTGTGGTGCAGCAGTTTTTTTCCTTTCTTAAGTATGCTATCACAGAAGTGCCACCAGCATTGCTCATTGGCTGAGCTTTGGCCAGTGTAGGGTCCTTTTTCAAGCCATCTGGAACTGGCTCTTACCTAATACAGGCAGCTTCTGGACTCTTCTCACCCTTGCAGCCTTCCGCTACCAGAATCTTGCCACGTAAGCCCAATACAGACACCTACAATAACCTCACAGCACACATGAATCAAAGAACTGTTAAGCAATGCCAACAGTCAAGTAAAGTCCTTTTGTCCAAAAGGCCAGGGCATATACAAAGTCAAAGAACCACTAAGCTAGGTATTACTCAAAAAAAATAAGCAGTGTAAATGTGGACAAGCAGCTCTTGCAGGAAGTATGAGCCATTTGGGTCAACTGACCCATGGAAACAGCAGCTCAGGAAACCACAGTGAGCATATAAACAGAATTCTATCCAGTCGCTCTGGGGCTGAACATAGAGCAAAGCATCATTCCAATTTTGTGTGGTTTTCCCCTTCAGGTGTTTACTTTTTTCACCATATAGGCTACGTCTACACTGCCTTTGCTAGCTTTGTTTAATATTCCGTGAGCACTCCCAATGGTCAGGGGAGAAATTTACAATGCCCAAATGAGAACATAAGTGTCAAGTGTGGATGGTCAGGGGGTGTGGGATGCAGTGACTTCAGACTCCATGCCAGCGTAACACCAGAAACAGGAACTTCTGGAATGTATGTTTCAGGTGAAGACATGTTTTTTCAAGTACAAGGTATTTCCTTAACATAGAAGTAAAAGAGCTAAACTGTTTGTATGAGGGAGTGGGTTAACTGAAAAATGATTCGGTTTAATTTTTTGCAACTGTATAAGCATTTTCATGGTGGTTCTCATTTACGGCATCGGGTGTATGGCAAATGAAAGAATGTAAGACTGAGTGACTATGTGGGACAGCTAGAATAGCAAAATAGGGACTGTGGAGGGTTGACTCCAGCCAGCAGCCAAAGAGATCGGGATTCTACCACTTGCCTGGGCAGACTGTTTCGATGTTTGACTACCCTCCCTTTGAATAAATTCTTCCTAATGCCCAATCTAAACCTTCCCTGGCGCAACCTGAGACCATTTCCTCCTGTTCTGTCCCTTGTAACCTGAGAAAAGAGACCAACACCCTCCTCGCTGCAACCTCCTGTCGGGTATTCGTAGAGAGCAATGAGGTCTCCTCTCAACCTCCTCTTCTCCAGAGTAAACAACCCCAATTTCCTCAGTCACCCCTCATAATTCTTGTTTGCTAGTCCCTTCACCAGCTTTGTTGCTCTTCTCTGTACGTACTCAAGCAACTCAACATCCTTCCTGTAGCGAGAGGCCCAAAACTGAAAATAATATTTGAGGTACCATCTCATCAGTTTCACATACCAGGGGACAATCACTTCCCTAGCCCTGCTGGCCACACTATTTGGATGCTATTGACCTTTTTGGCCCCCTTGACACACTGCTTGCTCATGTTCAGCCAGCTGCCAACCAGCATCCCAGGTCCTTTTCTGCTGGGCAACTTTCCAGCAACTCTTCCCCAGACTTATATCACTGCATTAGGTCATTGTGGCCCAAGTGCAGGACCCGGCACTTAGCCTCGTTCAATGTCATGCAATTGGACTTGGGCCATTGATCCAGCCTGTCCACATCCCCCTGCAATGCCTTCCTGCACTCAAGCAGAGTGACAGTCCCATCTAAATTGATGTCGTCTGCGAACTTACTGAGGGTGCACTCGATCCTTCATCCAGATCATTGATAACAATGTGAAACAAAACTGGCCCCAGTACAGAGCCCTAGGGAACACCACTGGTGACCAGCTGCCAACTGGATTGGACTCCACTCACAATGATTCTTTGAGCCCAGCCATCCAGCCGGTTCTTCACCCAGTGAACTCTACACCTGCCCAAGCCGTGAGCAGCCAGTTTTTCCAGGAGAATACTGTTGGAGATGGTTCACACACTTTACTAAAATCCAGGTAAACACCATCCACAGCCTTTCCCTCATCTACTAAGCAGGTCATTTTTCATAGAAGGAGATCAGGTTAGTCAGGCAGGATCTGCCTTTCATAAGCCACCCATGCTGGCTGCATCTTATCACTCGATTGTCCCGTATGTGCTGTGTGATGGCACTCAGGATGATCAGCTACTTCCCTGGGAAGGATAACCTTTCCAGGGACTGAGGTCAGACTGCCTGTGGTTCTCCGGGTCTTCCTTCCAGCCCTTCTTGTAGATGGGCATCAGATTTGCTAGCCTCCAGTCAACTGGGACCTCCCCACATAGCCAGGACTGCTGATAAATGATGCAAAGTGGCTTGGAGAGCACTTCCACCAGCTCCCTCAGTACCCTCGGGTGGATCCCATCTGGCCCAATAGACTTGTGTGCATCTAAGTGATGTAGCAGGTTGCTAACCATTTCCTCTTGGATTACCGGGGCTTCATTCTGCTCCCCATCCCTATCTTCCAGTGCAGGGGGCTGGGTACCCAGGGAACAACTGGTCTTGCTGCTAAAGACTAAGGCAAAGAAGGCATTAAGTATCTCAACCATTTCCTCATCCTTTGCCACTATGTTTCCCCCAACATCTACTAAAGGGTGGAGATTCTCCTTAGTCCTCCTTTTGTTGCTAATGTATAGAAGCATTTTTTACTGTCTTTAATGGCAGTAGCCAGAGTAAGCTCCAGTTGGGCTTTGGCCCTTCTAATTTTCTCCCTGCGTAGCCTCATGACATCTTTGTAGTCTTCCTGAGTGGCATGCCCCTTCTTCCAAAGATCATAAACTCTCTTTTTTTTTTCCTGAGTTCTGGCCATTGCTCTCAGTTCAGCCAGGCCGGTCTTCTTCCCTGCAGGCTCATCTTTTGGCACATGGGGACAGCCTGCTCCTGCACCTTTAAGATTTTTTTCTTGAAGAGTGTCCGGCCTTCCTGGACTCCTTTGCCCTTCAGCACTGCCTCCCAAAGGACTCTGTCAACCAAGCTCCTCAATAGGCCAAAGTCTGCCCTCTGGAAGTCCAAGGTGGCAGTTCTGCTACCCCCTCCCCCTTACTTTTCCAAGAATCAAAACCTCCTTTCTTTCATGATTGCTATGCCCAAGATGGCCTCCACCGTTCACATCACCTACAAGTACTTCTCTGTTTACAAGCAAAAGGTCCAGCAGGATGCCTTCACTAGTTGGCTCACTCACCAGCTGTGTTAGGAAGGTATCTTCCACACACTCCAGGAACCTCCTAGACTGTTTCCTCTCTGCTGCATTACATTTCCAGAAGTCATCTGGTATGTTGAAGTCCCCCGTGAGAACAAGGGCTATCAACTGTAAGACTTCTCCCAGTTGCTTATAGAATATTTAATCTGCCTCTTCATCCTGGTTGGGTGGTCTATAACAGACTCTCACTATGACATTTGTCTTGTTGGCCTTCCCCCTGATCTTACCCATAGACACTCAACCCTGTCATCACCATCTCTAAGCTCAAGACAATTAAAACACTCCCTAACATACAGGGCTACCCCACCACCTCTCCTTCCTAGCCTATCCCTTCTGAAGAGTTATTAGCCATCCATTGCAGCATTCTAGTTGTGCGAGTCATCCCACCATGTTTCTGTGATGGCAACTACGTCATAGTTTTCCTGCTGCACAATGGCTTCCAGCTACTCCTGTTTTTTTGGCCATGCTGTGTGCATTGGTGTAGATGAACTTCAGCTGGGCTTGCAATCCTCATCACCTTTTGGCGGGGAGAAGCCCTAATTCCTTTGTGACCATTCTCAGGCACTTCCATGATTTCTAACCTATGAATATCCCTTGTGTCCTTGCTGTCACATGGCTCTCCATTCCCTACCTCCAGTGGGATGGCAGACCGAAGGACCTTGCTAGCATACCATCCTAGAAACATTGGTGTGCCTCCCCCAGGCTTATCTCTAGCAAGCCTGGTTTTATCCCTTTCTCCCTTCAAATCTAGTATAAACCTCTTTCAGTGAGACCTGCTAACTTCTGTGCAAAAATTTGTTCCACCCTTTGAAACAAGTGAACCCCTTCTGTTGCCAGCAGGCCTGGTGTAATGTAAAATGACCCATGACTCTTGTGCAGCCCCAGCCTCCTTGCTGGCAGGGTGATGTGAGAAGCTGAAAAGTCCTTGACTTAGTGTAACCACTGCTTTGCAACAACTAAAACATCGGCATGTTATCAGTATTATTCTCATCCTAAATCCAAAACACAGCACCATACCAGCTACTAGGAAGAAAATTAACTCTATCCCAGCTAAACCAGGACAATTCTAAAAAACATTAGAAAGGTAAGTCAACCAAGTAGAACAAGAAGGAAGTTGTTGTACCAATGCATCAGATGGGAAACATCACAGAGTCATCATTAATATTTTCCTGTTGCAAAAGTGCTTAGACTTGAGTCTGAGTGCATAACAAGATCTTATCCTGCTTCTGGTCTGCCATGAGTTAGGTGGCTTTCTCATTTCTGTGAATTCTCCTATTTTCTCATTTGTATGAATGCAAATCTTTAGTCACATGTGGTAGTTAGACTTTGGCTGGCTGCCAGATACCCACCGAGCTGCTCTCTCACTCCCCCTTCCCAACAGGACAGGGGGGTGAAATAATATGAAAAACCTCGTTGGTCAAGGCAAAGACAGGGAGACCACTTACCAATTACTGTCATGGGCAAAACAGACTTGATCTGGGGAAAATTAATCTAATTTATCACCAATTAAAATAGATTGGATGGTGAGAAACAAAGATGAAAACTAAAACAAATTCCTCCCCACCCTCCCCTTTTTCCTAGAGTCAACTTCACTCCTTCATTCCCAATTCCACTATCTCCTCCCACTCCAAGTGGCACAGGGGATGGAGAATGGGGTTGTGGTCTGTTGCTAACGGTTCCTCTGTGCTGCTCATTCCTCCTCACACTTTTCCCCTGCTCCAGCATGGGTCCTTCCCACATGCTGCAGTCCTTCAGGACAAACCTGCTCCAGGGTAGGCTATCCACATGCCCCAGTTCCTTCAAGGAACAGTCTACTTTGGGGGTTTGGGTCAGACAGAAGAAGTTTCTTTCTTTAGCAATAGGAGAGAATGCAGAGCAACAGAGGTTGAGCCCTCTACTGATGCGAATGCTGGTTTCAAACAAAAGTACGTGGCCTTAAATACACTTGCAGCAGATACAAACTGCTTTGTGAAGGTGTCTGATATGTCAGAGCAGCACCTGTGTAGAAGGACCCTTTGTCACTGCGGAGGTACCATGTGTTCCTAATAGGTCGGAGTCTGCAGCTCTGTGGCTGGACATACATCTGTTCAGCTCGTCCAGCTCTCGCCTATGACACTGCTGTGTCCTTGACCACATTCTAGGCCTAGAGAGGCCTGCTTCCACTCTAGCAAATACACAAGCTAAGATACTTTGACAATAAACGTATCCCTGAAATTAATTTTGTCCTGCTCTAGGTCTGCATTTCTTTAAGTCAGTGACAGTTATGCAACTGGTTGTTACAGTTACCTGAGACAGGCAGCTTGTCTATAACAAATGAACCCTCTGGTTTCCTTTGGTATTGAGATGATTCAGCTTCCTTTGCAACAGCTGTGAAGAGCCACTCCATCATCCTTCCCTGAGCCTCAAAGGCTCCTGGTCTCTGCTTGTCTCTTCAGAGCATTCCTCCAGCCTGTGGTGTGCATGTGCATGCGTGTGGGTGGGGGTTCTCTGATTGGTCACAGAGGTCTATTCCCTAAAGCATCTGGCTGGCAGTTTGCATGATGAAAGCACATGGGATAATTAAGAATGATTATTTTTCAAATACTCATGCTCTGTCTGAGCATGCAGAGATGTAGTTAAGGAAAGCCAAAGCCCAGCTGGAATTGAATCAGAACATGTCAGAACTTCAATACAAACTGGAGTCAAAGGCAGCCAAGTGGTATGCCACAAATGATATGGCTAATTTGTTTTTCTCAGTCCCTTTGGCAGCAGTGTGCAGGCCACAGTTTGCTTTCATTTGGAGGGTCATCCAGTACACTTGGAATTGACTGTCCCAGGGGTGGAAACAGCCCCACCATTGCCACGGACTGATCCATACTACACTGGAACAGGGTGAAGCCCCTGAACATCTGCAATACATTGATGATATCATTGTGTGGGGCAATACAGCACAATAAGTGTTTGAGAAAGGGAAGAAAATAGTCCAAATCCTTCTGAAAGCTGATTTTGCCATAAAACAGAGTAAGTTCAAAGGACCTGCACAGGAGATTCAGTTTTTGGGAATAAAATGGCAAGATGGACATCGTCAGATCCTGATGGATGTGATCAACAAAATAACAGCTATGTCTCCACCAACAAGCAAAAAGGAAACACAAGTTTTCTTAGGCGTTGTGGGTTTTTGGAGAATGCATATTCCAAATTACAGTCTGATTGTAAACCCACTCTACCAAGTGACCCAGAAGAAGAACGATTATGAATGGGGCCCTGAGCAACGACAGGCCTTTGGACAAATTAAACAGGAGATAGTTCATGCAGTTTGGCCAGTTCAGGCTGGACCAGATGTAAAAAATGTGCTCTACACCACAACTGGAGAAAATGGCCCTACCTGTGGCCTCTGGCAGAAAGCACCAGGGGAGACTTGAGGTCGACCTTTAGGGTTTTGGAGTCAGGGATACGGAGGATCCGAGGCCTGCTACACTCCAACTGAAAAAGAGATATTGGCAGTGTATGAAGGGGTTTGAGCTGCTTCAGAGGTGATTGGTACTGAAGCACAGCTCCTCTTGGCACCCCAGCTGCCGATGCTGGGCTGGATGTTCAAAGGGAGGGCCCCCTCCGCACATCATGCAACTGATGCTACGTGGAGTAAGTGGGTCGCACTGATTACACAACAGGCTTGAATAGCAAACCCCAGTTGCCCAGGAATCTTGGAAGTGATCATAGACTGGTCAGAAGGCAAAAATTTCGGAACTTCACCAGAGGAGGAGGAGGTAACATGCTCAAGAGGCCCCACTATACCTTAAACTACTAGAAAATGAGAAGCAATATGCCCTGTTCACTGATGGGTCCTGTCGGATTGTGGGAAAACATTGGAGGTGGGAGGCTGCTGTATGGAGCCCTGTACGTCAAGTTGCAGAAACTGCTGAAGGGCAAGGGGAATCAAGCCAATTTGCAGGAGCGAAGGCCATCCAGCTAGCTTTAGATACAGCTGAACGGGAAAAGTGGCCAGTGCTCTGTCTCTATACTGACTCATGGATGGGTGGCAAATGCCCTGTGGGGGTGGTTTCAGCAAGGGAAGCAAAGCAACTGGCTGTGCAAAGGGAAACCCATCTGGGCTGCTGCACTGTGGCAAGATATTGCTGCCCAGGCAGCATGAACCTCGTTGTAAAAGTACATCATGTAGATACTCACATACCCAAGAGTCAGGCCACTGAAGGATATCAAAACAACTAACAGGCGGATCAGGCTGCTAATACTGAAGTGGCTCAGGTGGATCTGGACTGACAACAGAAGGGTGAATTATTTATAGCTCAGAGGGCCCATGACACCTCAGGCTATCCAGGAAGAGATGCAACATATAGATGGGCTCATGACCGAGGGCTAGCCTTGATCATAGACACTACTGCACAGGTTATCTGTGATTGTGAAACATGCGCTGCAATTAAGCAAGCCAAGAGGTTAAAGCCTCTCTGGTATGAAGGACAATGGCTAAAATACAAATATGGCAGATTGATTATATCACACTCCCACAAACCCGCCACAGCAAGTGCCATGTGCTTACAATGGTGGAAGCAACCACCGGACGGCTGGAAACACATCCTGTGCCCCATGCCACTGCCTGGAACTCTATCCTGGGCCTTGAAAAGCAAGTCTTATGGCAACATGGCGCCCCTGAAAGAATTGAGTCAAACAACAGGACTCATTTCCAGAACAACCTCATAGACACCTGGGCCAAAGACCATAGCATTGAATGGGTATATCACATTCCCTATCATGCACCAGCCTCTGGGAAAATCGAATGATACAATGGACTGTTAAAGACCACACTAAGAGCAATTCAAACATTGGGATACACATTTAGCCAAGGCCACCTGGTTAGTCAACACTAGGGGATCTGCCAATCGAGCTGGCCTTGCCCAATCAAAACTTTTACATACTGTAGGAGGGGATAAAGTCCCTGTAGTGCACATAAAGAACATACTGGGGAAGGCAGTCTGGGTTATTCCTGCCTCAGGCAAAGGCAAACACATGCGTGGGACTGCTTTTTCTCAAGGACCTGGGTGCACTTGGTGGGCAATGTGGAAGGATGGGGAAGTCCGATGTTTACCTCAAGGGGATTTGATGTTGGGTGAGAATAGCCAATGATTTGAAGTGTACGATGTTCATTGCTATATAATGCTGTATGTCGTCACTACAAAGGTTGCTGTATGCCATATTAACAGTATTACAGTAAGGGTCACCCAGATAATGAATGAATTTTGATGGAACTGAACAAGCAAAGCGAAGATGGAATCAGAACTGGCTTCAGCATGCAATAATCCAACACCACTCACCACCTCTCCTGCCCTGAAGGACTGTTATGACAGATGGAGCACAAAGTCATGGACGAAATGAACTCAATGGACATTTTAGAGGGATGGTCCATTATCTAAGAGAATGATATCTGTGTGTGTGTATGTATCGAAGGACAGGAAAGGTGGTGATTAATGTATTGGATGATGATTGTATTGATGTATTGGAAAGTGTGGGACCTAAGCATGACGTAGACGGTATGGAATAAGGGGTGGATATTGTCCTGGTTTCAGCTAGGATAGAGTTAATTTTCTTCCTAGTAGCTGGTATGGTGCTGTGTTTGGATTTAGGATGAGAATAACGCTCATAACGCACTGATCTTTTAGTTGTTGCTAAGCAGTGCTTACACTAAGTCAAGGACTTTGCAGCTTCTCATGCAGCCAAGCCAGCAAGAAGGCTGGGGGGTGCACAAGAAGCTGGGAGGTGACAGAACCAGGACAGCTGACTCAAACTGGCCAAAGGGATATTCCATACCATGTGACGTCATGCTGAAAAATAATACTGGGAGGGTGGTGTTGCTGCTCAGGGTCTGGTTGGGCATCGGTCAGTGGGTGGTGAGCAATTGCATTGTGCATCACTTGCTTTGTATAGTCTTTTATAGGTATTATTATTATTATTATTATTACTATTTTCTCTTCCTTTTCTGTCCTATTAAACTGTCTTTATCTCAACCCATGAGTTTTGGTTGGTTTGTTTTTCTTTTCTCTCCCCCATCCCACGGAGGGGGGCAGGGAGAGTGAGTGAATGGCTATGTGGTGCTTAGCTGCCTGCCAGGTTAAACCACAACAAGAATACAAATCTTGACTTTACTGGAATTGATTAAATGTTAAATACTTCAGCTCTGAATTGGTATCACCTAATTTTTTACACTGATTTACAGTCTTACACTGATTTACCACACCTACATCAAGAGCACTTCAGATGACCAGCAAACATCTACCNTGCCAGGTTAAACCACAACAAGAATACAAATCTTGACTTTACTGGAATTGATTAAATGTTAAATACTTCAGCTCTGAATTGGTATCACCTAATTTTTTACACTGATTTACAGTCTTACACTGATTTACCACACCTACATCAAGAGCACTTCAGATGACCAGCAAACATCTACCAAAAGATAACAATCTTTCATTTCCAGAGTAAAGTGAACAAAAGCAGTTTAAAAATGGCTATAAGAATAGCTGTTATTTTATTACTGTTTGTAATATTTAGGGTGATCTTATACATAGTGGCATATTGCAATGATCTATATTCGTAACATCATTCTTATTCAGGTATTTTTTATGATCTCTTGAAAGTCTCCTCAGCTAATGGGAAACAAACATATGCCAAATTCCCTTTTTTCCCAATGTTAGTAAACTGGATAATAAAAAGAATTAGAGAATATCCTGTCATTACTGTTAATAATGACATCAGTTACTTGTACAACTGTGAATATGTGGAAGGACACTTTGCTTCTACTGTACTTAGACTGCTACTATGTCTGAAAACACATTGCATATTTATATAAACCATGGATTAAAGATAGATCATTTAATATATGATTTCATCATAACAACACATCACTATCTGGAGACCTGATCCTACTGGGATGACATGAAAATTCAAATACCTCCACCCCTTAGCTGTAGGAGCCTTTGAAATCAGAGACGAGATGCTGCCTCTTACAGAGGAAAACAACAAGATCAGTTTTTTTCTTCTATATACATAAATTCTCTTCCTCTATGTCTTTGGAATGTTTGCCCATACTGAAGAGAGAGAGAAAATTATACCAGTTTTAGTAACATAAGGTAATGCTTCAATTTCTGTTCTTCATTGCTAGTCAGTCTCTAAGGCAAAACAAAATATAAGTATGTTTCCATGGTTTATTTTTCAAATTGGAGCTTGGAGTTGCTATTAGGATATACAAGAGGAATCTATCCAACCTACCTTTAGGCATTGGCAGTACGGATTTTTACATCTGAATCACTCGGTCATCTTAGTGAAATAGGAACCTCCCTTGCATGAGGAATTTGTATTCTTTTAAATGTCTACAGTAGAGAAAGATTAATTACACTGACAGAATGCTTGCTTATTTGTGTATTTATTTTAAAAAAAAAAAAAATCGGCAACTGGAGCTCCCTATATAGCTGATTACTATATTGAACAAATGAATCACACTGTCCTTCTGACTATCTGTGTCTTAGCCCTCTCATCTACTTATTTTGTCTTCCATCATGGCAGAAGAAAAGAGAAAGATGTTTTCAGAAATTCTGAAAACCCAAAGACTAAGCTATTTTATGATCATTAGTGATACAGCTTCATCACTGTGTAAGTAGCAAGAGCTTTTCTTCAGCTGTGGGTTGAAGCCAAATTCCCAGACATACAGATATCCTTGTAGTATTCTAAGCAATTTGTTTTCCATTTTTAGTTTGGAATTTTTGATACACTTATATATTCTCCTGAAGAAGAATTGCTAATTCTAGTTCTACTATAGTAAAGCTAATGTCCAGATCCTCTGGGCCACATTATCTCAATCTCAATGGTATAAATACAGGAGGGAAAAAAAAAAAAAAAGATTCTATTATTCTTTATATGTGTGTCTCAAAAATCAGCCAAGCAGATTTTGACTGAAACAGTCCAGGAAGTTTCCCAGACAAATAAACCCATTAGCAGGTCTGACGAGATGATTAAGTCCCAAGAAAACAGCAGCAAGGTGCAGATGCTAGCGACCACTGTTTATGTGGGCTGCTGTCTGTATAGTGAGCATTTTTTACTTCCAAGAACGTATCTTAAATTAGAATTCTGAATATGGATTTTATACGATTTGATGAAACAAGTGTAAGTGCATGACCATTTTTATTAATTTAAACTTGCTTAGATTTGTTCTGTACTTTTGCAGGTTTGGTTAACAATGAAAATAATGTAGGTAGGTCATCTCTGCTTGTGTCAAGCCAGTAGGTGGAAACCCATAGGGATATCCATATCACCTAGCTTTGAGCACCAAGGATGAAATGAATTTCAGTTAATTCCAGATATCCAACAAATTTTTCATTATATATTGAACTTGATTATTAATGATACTACCAATCCTGGCATCCTTGGACAGTCATCTCAGAAAGAAGTTTTTTCTGTATTGTGCTATATTTCTCTTCATTAAATATAAATTGTTTCTGAATTGACTGGCTCACATTTAGGTGACTATAGACATTTAGACACTGAAGTTCACTGAGACACATCCAGCTCACCCAAAGGTGAAGTTCTTCTGGCTCTCCATAGATGTCACTCTTATGATAAGTTGACCTGCACTTTGAAGGTATCTACTTCTTTCTATGTAAAATAAACACAGAATGGTTGTTAGAAATTTCTATGACTATCTTCTCTTCACCTAATTTACAGATGATTCCCAGCCTGTGACTGTTAAAGATGTTCTTGTACAAGTTCCCCAGCTGGGCTCTTTTACTCTGGGGTCACTGTCATACCCAATCTTAAACCTCATCTCATGTTTTAAGCCCCATCTTGCAACTGTAGCTATTTCAGAGACCACAAGTCTGTCCCAAGCTACTAATCCTTTTATAGTGTTTTTTTTTTTCTCTCTTAGGATGGGACTTGTTGAGGAAACAAAGCCAGGAAACCAAACCATTGTTACTCACTTCTTACTTTGGGGGTTTGCCCTACATGACAAGATGCAGCTCATATTTTTCATAGTGATTTCCGTTATGTTCCTGGCCATCATGATAGGTAACTCTCTAATTGTGGTGATCACAACCATTGACTCTGTCCTACACACTCCCATGTACTACTTCCTGAAGAATCTTGCCTTGACAGAAATCTGCTACAGCTTGAGCATTGTGCCCAAGATGCTCTTGATTCTGCTGGTGGAGAGAAAAATTATTTCCTTCACAGCTTGTGCCTTGCAACTTGGTTGCACTATATTTTTTGTCACCTGTGAGTGTTTCCTCTTAGGTGCAATGGCTTATGACCGGCAAGTGACAATATGCCACCCTCTGCATTATGCCACCATGATGAACAGGAATCTGCTTCAAGATGGCTGTTGGGTCTTGGCTTGCTGGTGTACCTGTTGCACTGGTCTTCACCACATGGTTGTTTACCTTGCCTTTCTGTGGGAGAAACAAGATCGATCATTTCTTTTGTGATGTTTCTACTGTATTGAAGCTGGTGTGTGCAGATACAGCCTTGTTTGAACTACTGATTCTTATTGCTACTGTCATAATAGTGATGATCCCCTTTTCACTGGTAGTTATTTCTTACCTTCGTATTATCCATGCTGTTCTTCAGATACCCTCTGCTCTGGGCCAGAGGCGGGCCTTTTCCACCTGTGCAGCTCACCTGGTGGTAGTAACTCTTTTCTACAGCACAACTGGCATCATTCATCTGCGACCTAAGTCCAGCCTCTCACCCAATATGAAGAAAAAGGTTTCCCTCTCTTACACAGTTGTCACCCCCATGCTCAACCCCATCATCTACAGCTTAAGGAATCAGAAAGTCAAGCAAAGCCTGAGGAGATGCATTGACAAGAGGCTACATAGGAAGCACATAGTCATCTTTTCTCTGTCCAGGTGATGGATTCCTTGTAGCTGCACAGAAAATAAGTGTTTCCCTAGTGAAGAATCTTAAAAGGAATTTTTGAATGAAGTTAAATGCCTTTCAAAAAGATCCATGCTATTTTAGCAATCCTTTGCTGTTAAATCCATAAAATATCGGGCCTTTTTTACTCAGCATATCAGAATAAATTATTGTGATGGTACCTCTGGCCTTGCAAACAACTAAGTAAACCTGACTAAGTACAGAAACTATTGAAAAGCGGATGTCTTCATTATAAAATTCTAATCATCCCCCAAAATTATAACTAATGTCCATAAATATGAAAAGTCACTAGCTTAAAAAAGTTTACCTCCTCAATCAAAGGAAAAGTAATAGCCTGGAACTTTTCCCCCATTTGAAGAAGAGGAGAGGAGAGGAGAG
>VXAL01007449.1:28896-62281 GCA_013399475.1 Chauna torquata | reverse complement strand
TTTTTTTTTTTTTTTTTTGGAAGGTGGAACATATGCTGAGCATGTTTTAGATGTTCTTCATAGTTACTTTCATTGAAGACATCTGGATTTCACAATTTCCTGCCATCCATACTGCTTCATGGTTCAACAATTTCTATTCTTTTTACCAAATAAGAAAAATGTTTTCATTAAAGGTCATGTTACATATTTAGATATAATATACATCAATACATATTAGCATTGGAAATACAGCTATGTCACTATTGGAGTAATCAAACCAAATACTTCTTTTTTCACAACAGAAAGGAATATGACAAAACTTGTGATGGTATCTAATGAAAGAAGTTGATTTTTAATTTGCTTACACAGATTGGAAACATGTCAGAAAGTATCTTTGTGCCAGACAAGAAGCATAGGCATTGCTTCAGTTTTAAGTGCTGTTCTCAGTGTGTGCAGTACTGACCCTGTGACTTGCAGCACGTGAGACACCTATATAGAAATCAGAAGACATGTCTAAGCATACAAAGATTTTTTTCCCCTTTGCTCCTCTGTTCCATTAAGAAACATTCATTTCGTGAGTCTTAACTGTGGTCTTCATTGTTGCTAACATTTCCCTTTTCTTCACTAGAACAAAAGTTATGACAAAGCTAGAGTGGAAAAACAAAACAGTTGTTACAGAGTTCATCCTCCTAGGATTTGGAAATGGCCCTGAACTGGATTCTCTCCTCTTCCTAATGTTCCTGGTGATCTACGTTATGACCATAACCGGGAACATCTTCATCATGGTGCTGGTGGTGGCTAATGGGCACCTTCACACCCCAATGTACTTCTTCCTGGGCAGTTTGGCCTGCTTGGAAATCTGCTACAGCTCTAACATCTTGCCAAGGATGTTGTTTAGTTATCTGGGTGGAGACGGAAGTATTTCAGTTGCTGGATGTTTTACACAGTACTATTTCTTTGGTTGCTTGGCAGCTGCAGAGTGTTATCTCCTAGCAGTGATGTCCTATGATAGGTACCTAGCAGTGTGTAAACCCCTGCACTATTCATCCCGTATGAACCACAAACTCTGTCTCCAGCTAGGTGTTGCATCTTGGATAAGTGGTTTTCTGTCTAATTCTATACTAACGTTCCTGATCTCAAATTTAAATTTCTGTGGTCCCAATGAAATTGAAGATTTCTTCTGTGACTCCTTCCCAATGATAAAGCTCTCCTGTAGTGACACTCATGTGGTGGGACTTGTCACTTCTTTTGTGGCAGGTGTATGCTCACTGCCTCCATTTCTGTGCACCTTCTCATCCTATCTCTACATCATTATCACAGTCATGAGAATTCCTTCTGCCACTGGAAAGAAAAAGGCCTTTTCCACTTGCTCCTCACATCTTATTGTGGTGATACTTTTCTACTGGTCAATATTAACTGTCTATGTACTTCCTCATCATGGTACTCAAATATCTCTGAACAAAGTCTTCTCTGTCTTTTATACCATTCTCAGTCCCTTGGTCAATCCTCTCATCTACAGCCTGAGAAACAAAGAAGTAAAGGAAGCTCTGCGAAAACAGACAAGTAAATTACTGGATTTCAAATAGTTGCTTTGTATTTAAAAAAAAAAAATAAAAGAAAGAAAGAATTTTTAATGAATTACAGGTTCTGACACAACTACATGGCATGTGAATATAGTTCATTTGAATAAAACGGGAATGCATAGTTGTACATCTTAAAAATAAAAAAGCAGAGAAACAAAATAAGTAAATACTCTTGCTATCAATTGTGGGGTGGGGGTTGGTATAGAGAAAGAGAATGAATATGTAGTGAACTCTAAAGTAAGCAAAATAAATCCATGAATTTCATTGTAAATGTATTATTGCACATGATATCTTCTTGCCTGCCTGCTTGCCTTCATTTCATCTTGCTACAGCTGAAAGTTCAGAATAAGTTGAAACTCAACTTATAGTGGATAGACCAGTTCTTTACTAATGTTGTGTTCTAGATTACTCTTAGTTTTTACATCTGTGGTATAGATGTCTACACCCAAGATAGTTATCTGGACTCCTTTGATTGCAAATGAAGGTGATAAACATTTGTTTGAATGTGGTTCATGTAATCTATTTTGTATGTCTGGTTTGGGGCATTCTAAACCATCAGAGTTCCTAACTCAAGAACTCAGTGACATCTATCTGTCACATAGTGTATATCTACAATAGGTCAACTTAACCAGGCCCAGAAATGTCTATATCATTTCATTTACTGTAATGTCTATCCAGAAAGCTAATTAACATTTACACATCTGTAATACAAACTCTGCATGTGTGTTAGTCATTTAGTTCCCCAAGGCGCTCACTAAATAGAAAAAGAAATTTCTACATTGTGACTTATCTGAACATTTTGGACTTTTTGAGGATATGATGAATTATTCCTTAGAAGTGTCTACTCCTCTCCTTTGATTTTAGGGGTAGAGACTCTATGACAAACTCAGATATAGAAATTTAGGACTCAAATCATTTGACAAACAAAAGCCTTTAGTGCCCTTTGAGACACCCTAGAGCATCTTAAATGGTCTCCAGTAATATTCCAGAAGGAAAGGTCTCCTGCAAATCTGTATTACATTTTCCAGCCTTATGCAGATATCTTGGATACTCTAGGGCATTTTAAAAAAAAACAATAGATGTGTCAACAATCATAACACTAGATTACAGTTGTCTGAAGTTAAGTGTGGTGAACATCTCTTCGACTTGCACAAAATGCTTTGTTCAGTGTGGGTCTTGGACACTTCAAAAAACTCAGGCTGAATTAAGAATTTTCTGAAAAGCTGTATTTCAGGTAGTATCCATTTCACCTGAAGTTATGCATTCAACAATAAACATTTTAGCTAAATGACAAGCTGCTACTACTTTCCTGATTAAATAAATAAATAAATAAATAAATAAAGCTGTTGCAAGGTGATATATCCATCTTCAGACAGAGGTCTAAAATAATTACTCTGATTTGTTTGGGGCTTTGATTCTTTCCATCAAGACAGACTTGATTAATAATTCAAACAAGACATGTAGCTATAGGTGCTTTCCTCCTCCCATTACTGACTAAAGGAGAGTCACACTTCACTATTTAAACTTTAAATTTGACTTATAAACAATTATTGTTACTTACTTTGTATGAGGAAGGAGACTGCTGCTTTGAGGATTTCTGGTCAAGGACCTTTTGCAAGGCAACAAGGGGTAATAAGAAAGTGAAGCAGTGATGGGAACCAAGTCTGGTCAGGCACACTAATTTATGAGACCGTGTGAGAATGTATGAACGTTTACTCCAACAGGGTTGTCTGATGGAGGACTTCTAAGGTGGGAGACAATCACAAGAAACAGAGCTCCCAGTCACACTAACTGGTGGGCTAACAAGCTACAGGCACCACTTCCAGGAAGGATGAACCTTGCAACTGATAAGATTGTGAACCGAGGGGGACCCAGACTGGGAAGGTGCACAAACTGCAGAGCTCTGCCAACCCATGGCGGTGTGCAGGGGGAAGGGGGAGCCAGAGGAACAACGTGGGGGGACAGGTGGAAAAGGTATAAAAAGGCTGGTGATGTATTAAACAGGGCCGGTCAGTACGCTTGCCTGGCCGAGCCCTGTGCCTGATCACTGCAGTCTGTCCAATCTTCTTATATCTTTCTCTGATTAAATCCTTTTCCTAACTTCATCTCTGCGTATCCACACTGTCTCTCTCGTGTACGCGTGAGCTGCAAAGATTAAGTGCCAGCTACTGGCAAGACTTGGATGTGGGTGAGTGAACCTCAGTTCCAGCTACTGCAGTCAGATTGGGAAGGGCACCCCGGCCTGTGGTGCCAGGTGCTGGAGTGCAGGGGTCTCGGCACTAGTCCCTGTTGGGACCTGTGTGTGCGAGTGGAATTTGTGCCAGCTACTGGAGTCAGGCTGTGGGGGTGTAGGCACCCACGGACTCTGGTGCCAGCTCCTGGAGGGAGTGGGGCCCTGGCATCAGTAGCTGGAGTGAGTGGGGGTCTTCTACACCCAGCCATGGGGCGGGAGTGGTGTGTGTTCCCAAAGCAGCTACTGAGGTAGACCGGTGCGAATGAGTGTATTGGGTTTCTGTGGTAAAGGTTTGGTAGCAGGGGGGCCACAGGGGTGGCTTCTGTGAGAAGATTCTAGAAGCTGCCCCGTGTTAGATAAGAGCCGGCTCCAAAAGGAACCCGCCGCTGGCAAGACCTGAGCCATGAGCAATGCTGGTTGTGCCTCTGTGAGGGCAGATTTAAGAAAGGGGAAAAAACTGCTGCGCAACAGCAGCTGGGAGAGAGAGGAGTGAGGAACAGCCCTGCAGACACCAAGGTCAGTGAAGAAGGAGGGGGAGGAGGTGCTCCAGGCGCTGGGGAGACCGGCGTGAATGAGGAGAGTGCGGACTCCTTACCGGAAGCTGGAGCAGGGCCGCAGGTCACAGCCCACGTGCCTGGTGCCGGCTGCTGGGGGGCTGAGTGTCTGTATCTTCCCCAGCCTGGTGTGCGAGTGGTGTGCGTGTGTATGCTCTAGCTAACTTTAGGCTGGACCAGCCAGCCAGTAGCCAGGGCCTTGGGTCCGGCCTGAGGTATCAGGCAGGCAGGGGGTCCGTGCTGGTACACCCAGGGAGACTTGGGAATGTGGGGTGCCTGAGGGACAAGTGTGTGTGTGTCTGTGTGTGTGCATTTGCAGTTAACTTCAGGCTGGACTGGCTGGTGAGTAGGTGACCTGTGAAGCGGGTAAGGGGCCTGGGGTCCGGGCAGGTGTGCTGGGTGGACAGAGGGGCCATGCTGGTGCTTGAAGGCACCACGAATGTGCATGTGCTTGTGAACCTAGAGAGTGCTGTGTGCGTACCTTCACTAGTGGACTTCTATCTCTACCAGCTGGAGAGGAGGAAGGGTCTTGGCTCTCGTTGTCTACATTTATGAGAGTCCTGTGTGTTGCTAAAGGCAGCCTTTGACTAGGGCAGCCTCTTTGGCCAGTCATATGAGTGTCCTCTCTCTGTCTGTGTCTGTCTGTCTGTCTCTGGGATACATGCTCAGCTTTGCTGCTTGCTGAACCTGCAGAGGGGAAAGCAGCAGCCGCATCCCCCAGCCTGGGCTGACACCCTGGGTCCCTGGGCACTGGGCTGGGCCCCAGCAGCCAGACAGGAATGGCCCTGGGGCAGAGCAGCTGGATGAGGTAGCCGCACTTGCATCGGTCTTTACGTCCCTTAACAAATTTTATTGCCTATATGCACTTAAGATTAAAAAAATAAATAAACTTTCATTAATTTAAATTGTTCATAATCTGCTACAATACCAAGGGAGATGTTTTGTCTTTTGAGTATACTTGGTAATGAATCCAGAGAGGAGTTCTGATCTTAGAAAGCAATGTAAGATAAAATGTAGTTCAGAGCAGCCAAACTTCACTGTCTGTTCAGGATCCTACATGAAACTATTCACAGACCTGAAGTGTTGCCCAAAAGGCAGAAGAAGATATCCCAGTATCTGAAATCATGACCAAAGCATCATATCAGAAGCTGTAGATGGCTTCTCATGAAAATTGAGGTATACAAGTATTTTCTAGACTTTTTAGTAACAAAAATTGTCAAGAAAAATATTAGTATAGATGGCTCAAGAAAAAATAGTTTATGTGTTTAAAGGGCAGAATAGTATGCATCTGAAAACTCTAGATGTCAGCAATGCACACACTNTAAATATTTTTATTTTTATATATTATTTAAGACTTTGAGATGTAAGAGAATCAAGTACATCTGGTAATTATCATATTTCAGATTACTTCCAACAGATGAACAAAAATAACATCTGGGAGTTCTTGTTTCTATTCATAGATTATAAGTGAAATTTAAATGGGTATCTCAGCTGCTGGTTTGTCATATGGATGTTTGCAGAAATAACACAAAAGCTTTTCTTGATCATTCAGGAAAATATTTTGTAAAAATACAGGTTTTTGTGTTGTTGCTCCTTCTTGCTCTGAAAAGAATATTTATTTTTTTAAAGAAACAAAGTAGTTGCACAGTTTGGAAAAGGGAGGTGCTACCCATTACAGAGAACAATCAAGTTACAGAGTACTTCAGTAAACTGAACCCACCCAAGTCCATGGGATTGGACAGGATGCAGTGGAGGGTGCTGAGGGAAGAGGCTGATGCCATTGCCAGATTGCTGTTTGTCATCTTTGACAGGTCAAGGCCATTGGGGGAGTTTCCCAGTGACAGGGAAAAAAAGCAAATGTTGTGCCCATCTTCAAGAAAGCCAGGAAGGAAGATCTGAGGAATGTCAGCCTCACCTCAGACCTAAGGAAGAATATGGAGCAAATCTTCCAGGAAGCCATGTCCAGGCGAATGAAGGGAAAGAAGGGATGTGTAACAGCACAGGTTTACCAAAAGCAAGTCATGCCTGACCATCATGCTGAGCTGACTGGTTCAGAGCAGATGTGGTGGTGATGAGATGACTGACCACAGGGGAGAGTGGTGGATGTCATTTAATGACTTCAACAATTCTTGATGCTATAGCCCTGTAGCCAAATCGGGAAGACAGAAATTGGATGAGAAAACTAATAGGTGAGTGAAAAAACTGACTGGATGATCAAGCTTTAGGTATATTCAACAAGCTGAGTCTAGGTGGTAGCTGGCTGTGAGAAGCATTCTTCACGGACTGGTACTGGGACTAGTGTTGCTTCACATGTGTCTGGGAAGATGTGATGGAGAACAATATCCTCAGGAGTTTCCAGATGACAGCAATTTAGGGGTAGGGAAAAGGTCCCTACACAGGAACTTCATGAAGTTTGAGCAAGACAAATGCCAAGCTGTGGCCCTGGAACAAAAGATGAATCAGATTGGCACGGACAGTCTGGGGAGTACCTCTGCAGAAACGGATGTGGGACGGACTCCTGGTGTATGGAAAGCTGAACATGAGCCAGCGGGGTGTCCCTGCACTGGAGTGGAATAACCATCTAGCCAGCCGTGTTAGCAAGAGCCAGCTAGCTTGGTCAAGTGAAGCACCCAGTCCCCTCTGCTTTGCATGTGAGAGGCCACCCGTGGAGAAAGATGGCCCATTTTGGAGTCTGTCAATGCATGAAAGAGATTGATAAATTGAAGAGAGTTCAGAATAGGGCCACTAAGATGATCAGACGGAACACAGGTCAAGATAGTAACATCCTGAAAAGGGTTGTGTTGTATAAAAATGCAGACTTATAACTTCACTTTACTCTGAAGAAACATAAGAAGGTCAACCGGTGCTGATAATCAAAGTGCATGTTGGAGGGTGCCTTAATTGCAAATGTTGAGGTAGGACCTTTCTTAGCTAATATTGCTTTCTGCAGTTCATGTAGATGCTCCTTTCTGTGCTAATGAATAGAGAATAATAGGCACTCCCAGATAATGATACCAATGAAGATAACTGGACTGAGTGACAAATACAGGTTTCTGACTTACTTTTGTAGCTGGTGTAAACAGAGAAGGTATTTCAAATGTTTGTCTTGGATATGGTTATCTACATTTCAGATACGTAAATGAGGACAGGTAGATTGCAGATTATCTACAAGAGGAAAGTTTCTTAGAATACTGAATTCATAAACAATTGTCCAGTGGAGCTGAATAAAGAACAATGATAGATTTAAAAAAAAAAAAATAGCAAGTCATTGTTTTATATGTTAGTGTCATGGTTTTGGCTGGGATAGAGTTAAAATTCTCTTCGTAGAAGTTCACACAATGCTGTGTTTTGGATTTTTTTGTTGAAGATAATGGTGATGTTTTCACTTGCTGCAGAGCAGTGTTTACACAGAGCCAAGGACTTTCCAGCTCCTCGTATTGCCCTGCCAGCGAGGAGGCTGGGGGTGCATGAGAAGCTGGGAGGGGACAGGACCAGGACAGCTGACCCAAATTGACCAAAGGGATATTCCATACCATATGACGTCATGCTGAACAATAAAACTAGGAGGGGCTGGCCGGGGCAAAGGGGGGGCCGCTGCTCGGGAACAGGCTGGGCATCAGTCAGCAGGTGGTGAGCAATTGCTTTGTGCATTGCATTGTGTCCACTTGCTTTGTATATTCTTTTACTATTATCATTATTATTATTGTTATCATTTTCCCTTTTTTTTCTGTCCTATTAAACTGTCTTTATCTCAATCCACAAGCTTTTTTTTTCTTTTTCACGATTCTCTCCCCCATCCCACTGGTTTGGGGTTGGGTGGAGAGTGAGCAAACGGCTGTGTGGTGCTTAGCTGCCTGCCGGGTTAAACCACAACAGTTAGCAATGATGAGACCAAATAGTAAAACATATATTCTGTCCATTCTTCAAGCTATCAAAAGCACAGCTGTACCATCAATATTTTTATTTCTTTATTTGAAATCTATATACGCATATATATGTCTATATGTGTGAAACTACAGGAAAATATTTTTTCCAAAAATAAAGCAGAGAAGTTAATTAGATTGCAGTTCAGTAGGAAATAAACTTATGTTTCACACACAGAAAATAAAATACATGAATTGTTAATGAAAACATGTTTGAGAAAATACCAGTTGAACTGAAATATGTAAATGTGGCAATATTTTAGCTTAATTAAAAAGGAAGGCAGGCAGACAATAAGGGAAATCCTAGCTCTTCTGCACTTAAGCTGATTGTTTTTCTTATTACCTTGTTCTTACGATATGTTCCTTTTTTTAGTGTGCCTCTCAAAATGTTATTTGCCCATCTATATTTGTTCATCCCACTTAATAATGGAATTGATTTCAGAGAAGCTCACTATTTTATCGTCATCCCTATAATGATTTTTCTTCATGTCTTTCTCGTTGGCTGATACAGGCTGGGTTGTTCCTCTTTCACATGGAAGCTGACAAAGAACCAGGGCTCAAAAACCAGACATACTTCACCTTGAAGGGGTTCTCCCACCTCGCCACTCTCCAGGTCTTCCTCTTTGAGGGAGTCCTCCTGATGTTCCTAATCACAATGACAGGGAACTTTCTCATCATTTTAGTTGCAACCGCTGACCCTGCCTTGCACACCCCCATGTACTATTTTCTCAAAAATCTAGCTTTGATTGAAATTTGCTTTACATTAAACATAGTACCCAAGATGCTTGTGGATTTGATGTTGGAGAGAAAAGTCATCTCCTTTTCTGCTTGTGCCCTGCAACTTTACTTTGTCATATTCTTTGTTACGTCTGAGTGTTTCCTCTTGGGTGCCATGGCATATGACCGATACGTGGCTATATGCCATCCCTTGCACTATACCACCACAATGAACAGGAGAGTGTGTCTTCATATGGTCATAGTATGCTGGATTGCTGGTATTCCACTTTCTGTTGGACTCACTGGCTGGCTGTTTAGCTATCCCTTTTGTGGCTCAAAGGAGATTGAGCATTTCTTTTGCGATATTGCTCCTGTTCTAGATCTGGTCTGTTCAGACACATACTTATTCGAGCTTCTTGTGTTCATTGCTACTGTTATAATTGTTTTGATCCCATTTGTCTTGATAGCAGCCTCTTACATCCAGATAATCCATACCATCCTCCAAATGCCATCTTCTGAAGGAAGGCGCAAGGCTTTCTTCACCTGTGTTGCACACCTGGTAGTGGTGACATTGTTCTACTGCACAACTGGCTTGATACATTTAAAGCCAAAGTCCAGACTCTTGGAAAAGAGCAGGAAACTGGTGGCTCTTTCTTACACAGTAGTAACTCCTATGCTGAACCCAATCATCTACAGCTTACGAAACAAAGAAGTAAAGCATGCTCTGAGGAAGACATTTGGAAGGAGACAGTTCAGCAAGATGCTTCTGCCCAGATAGTCTCCCTTATTTTCTAAAAATTGTTCACACTTGAAAGGTTAAAATCAAAGAATGAATGCTTGCCTTAAAGTCTGTAAAGTGTGTGGACATTTTACCTTTTGTTGGAAAACACTGAGAAATGTACATCAAATGTACTTACTTACAAAGTAAGCCATAAAGTCAGTATATTACTTACAATATGTTTAGGCATCTTGCCCTTTTCCTACACACTGGTTAGCTTTCAAGCATGTATAAAATAAATCACTGTCATAAGAACGCATGACTCCAACATACATAAACCTGATGTGTAGCAGAAGTCCAACAAAGTCAGAAAACAAAATTGCATATTTTCAGGAAGAATATGCCAACAGAGTGCTGGCATATCAATATAGTTTATCCCATGGAAATTATTTCCTCCCACCAGAGAGTAAAAAATGAAGGGGAGAGCGATTCAGTTGACTGGATATATGGATGGGATTCAGTTCAAGATTATGATATCTGACTGTAGGTATCCATAGGTAAGTCAGCACCTACACCCCCATCAAAAACAATGGCAATCTAACCAACAAGATCATCAGCATTTAAGGAGTGATGTGGCTGAACAGCTGAGAGAAGCTTGATTTGGTTGCTTGAAGACAGATACCTAGCATTGCTAGAAAAGTCCTTCATCATCCTATTTTGGTTCCAGTGCAAAAAGGTGTGAATTTCCCATAAGCCTGTGTTATATCTGCCAGTCCAAATGTAACAGATAACCCTGGGGATTTCAGGCAGCCAAGGATATTTCAAATCATGCTTATATTGCAGCTTAATTAAGGGGCGTTTAAGCTCTGTGGTGTACCGCAAAAGGCCTCCAGCTGCCATTCCAGAAGAGTGTCAAGAAACTGAATCCAGTGTCCATGGCCCTGTATCCTTTTTTTTTCTTTTTTTTGGAGAGATGACCGTGGTACATCTCTGACTGCATGGGAGGTGGTTAGGGATCCTGCTGCATGAGATCATAGAATCACAGAATGGCTGAGGTTGGAAAGGACCTCTGGAGGTCAGCTGGTTCAACCCACCTGCTTAAGCAGAGCCACCTATAGCTGCTTGCCCAGCACCTTGTCCATGCGGCTTTTGAATATCTCCAAGATGATCCCACAGGCTATCAGAAGTGAGTATTGCTATGCCACAGAGTTGCAAACCAATACCAGGAAGAATTAGTTGAGAACAGTTCACAACCATATCAGAGGGGAAATGCCAGTGCAACTCCAGCCCCATCTGTGCAGTAGGGCAATATGGATATGAAGAAAAACAGTATTTGGGGGTGCAGTGGTGGAGTGATAGAGCAGAGGCACCTCCAGGAAGACTTGTCTTAAAAAGGACCGCTTGAGAAGGAGGACTTCCCTGGGCTGTCAGGCTGTGCAATGAGAGGGACAAGGCTGTAGGTGCAAGCGTGTCTGCAGATGACTTGCCTCAGTGTTAGAATATCAGAGGAATACCCTGGCAAAGTGATTCATGGAAGATACATGGGGCAGAGCCTCACCATGGCTTAGATCCTGCACTTGAGGTGAGAATTATGGTTTCCAATGGACCTGTAGGAGACCATCTCCCACAAGGGCTCTACAGCTCTGTCTGACATCAGGCCCTACTAGTAGGAAGGCACTGCAGAGGTGTGAAGGGCTGCTGTGAAGGACACTTGGGTTGGAAATGTGAGTTCATACCTCTTTTCTGCATCCTTGTCTCCATGCTGCCTTGGCTCTTTGTAATGAGCCTGGCCTCAACAGTGTAAGGGTAAAGGAGCAGAGGGATTACTAAGAAATGCCCAAGACTAGGCAAAGAAAGAAAGCAAGCTTAGGAGAACAGAAATTATCTTTTGAGGTGTTTGCACAGGTAAGCAGGCATCAGGATGTGTCCCACACATCATTGTCTCCAAACCAGCGAGGGATGGATTCGAAGGGCGGACCATTCGGTGGATAAGGAATTGGCTAGATGGCTGCACCCAGAGAGTTGTGGTCAATGGCGTCCAGGTGGAGATCAGTAATAAGTGGTGTTCCTCAGGGGTCCATATTGGGACTGGTGCTGTTTAATATCGTTATTAATGATGTGGGACATTAGACAATAGACAGTGAGATCGAGTGCACCCTCAGCAAGTTTGCAGAAAACAGAAAGCTGAGTGGTGCAGTTGACATGATAGAAGGAAGGGATGCCTTCCGGAGGGATCTGGACAAGCTTGAGAAGTGGGCCCACATGAACCTAATGAGGTTCAGCAAGGTGCTGCACCTGAGTCGGGGCAATCCCAAACATCAGTACAGACTGGAGGATGAACGGATTGAGAACAACCCTGTGGAGAAGGACTTGGGGACAGTGATGAATGAAAAATTGGATATGAGCTAGTAGTGTGCGCTTGCAGCCCAGAAAGCCAACTGTATCCTGGGCTGCATAAAAACAAGCGTGGCCAGCAGGTTGAGGGAGGTGATTCTCCTCCTCTACTCTGCTCTCATGAGAACTCACCTGGAGTACTGCATCCAGTCTGGGGCTCCCCAGTCCAAGAAATACATGGACCTGTCAGAGTGGGTTTGGAGGAGAGCCATGAAAATGATCAGAGGGCTGGAACATCCCTACTGTGAAGAGAGGCTAAGATAGTTGGGATTGTTTAGTCTAGGGAAGAAAAAGCTCCAGGGAGACCTTATAGTGGCCTTCCAATACTTAAAGGGGTCCTACAAGAAAGATGGGGAGAGACTTTTTATCAGGGAGTGTAGTGATAGGACAAGGGGCAATGGTTTTAAACTAAAAGAGGGTAGATTTAGATTAGATATAAGGAAGAAATTCTTTACTATGAGGGTGGTGAGGCCCTGGTACAGGTTGCCCAGAGAAGTTGTGGATGCCCCATCCCTGGAAGTGTTCAAGGTCAGGTTGGATGGGGCTTTGGGCAGCTTGATCTAGTGAAAGTCAACCCCTCCATGGCAGGGGGGGTTGGACTAGATGATTTTTAAAGGTCCCTTCCAACCCAAACCATTCTATGATTCTCTGTGCTGGACAGCCATACCTTTGAGCAGGGGCATCTGGGGACAAATGAGTTTTAGATATGGAACTGGCAGGGGTGTTTGGGGAGGAGATGGACAGGAGAAAGGAGAAATTACATGAAAAGCATGGAAATTTCCCACATTTCAAACAGGAAATACAGGTCTTTTCACTTCACCAAGTGTTTTGCCGTGATGTGTGTCTGTCTTATGTCAGTCTTGAACAGAAAAAAGTGCAAACATCTGCTATATGGTGACTCAAATCTAAGATGACAGATGCTGCTCCAGCAAGTGGCAGAAGTGTGGAGTACTGGGGGATGTGGGGAATTTCTCATGGGGAAGCTGCAGGGCAAGCACTGTGGCTCCAAGGGAAGGGTATAGGCAAGGGCTCCAGGAGCAGACAGGCTCCCACATGGGCGAGAAGAGCATGTGGACACAGGTCGAGACAGAATAGCCCCTAGATGAGTGGAGGGACCCCAGGAGAACTCTAGTCCCACCTCATCCTCAAAGTAGGGTCAGCTCTTGCGAGCAGACCACATCATTCTGGGATTCATACAGTCAGATCCTGAAAGCCTCCAAGTACAGAGGCTGCACTACCTCCCTGCAAAACCTGCTCCCTGCTTGACTGTCCTCAAAGTCAAAAAGATTTTGCTGTTTAGCTTTTGGCAACATGGAAGGGGACTTTGATTCCAGTCCACAGGAGGAGTTCAAACCCGTTACTCACAGCAGATGGCACAGCCACACATTCATTCATAGCCACCAGGTCTGGGAGGCCAGCCAGGCTGTTACGTCATCTTGCATGCGGTGGCTGTGCTGCTGGGGTGAGAGTACCACCCCGGCTCACCGAGCCCCACAGGACTACCCCGTTGCAGCATTCCCCATCCCATAGGGACATCCCCAGGCTACACTGTGAAGGCAGGGACATGGATGAGAAGATGGATGTGTAGTTTTTTTCTTGCAGCAGCAGAGTGGTGCAGCGGAAGCGTGCTGGGCCCATAACCCAGAGGTCGATGGATCGAAACCATCCTCTGCTAGTGAGCTTTCTATTGCCCCCCAACTCTCTCTTAGCGGCACGGTGGAAGGAACTGCACCGTACGTCCCCTTTTCTGCTCAGGGTGCAGAGCCTGGAGAAGACCTCACGGTGGCTCAAAATGCACAACATATGAAGGCCGGTTAGCTCAGTTGGTTAGAGCGTGGTGCTAATAACGCCAAGGTCGCGGGTTCGATCCCCGTACGGGCCAGATACGCTTTTAACTTTTTTTTTTTTTTTCTCCCCAGTTTTCCGTTTGTGTTCGGCCAGCAGCAGACACGGGCAGTGCAGAGAACTGCAGGACCCTCACCGGCACCATGCAACCAGGGGCGTGCGGGGAAAGCAGCACATGGCGAGGCAGCTCTAAAAAAAAAAAACAAAATGAAATTAAAAAACCTTATAGCAGAGGATGGTTTCGATCCATCGACCTCTGGGTTATGGGCCCAGCACGCTTCCGCTGCGCCACTCTGCTCTTGTGCATGTTCAGTCCCAGTCCCTATATATATATTCTTACTAGCAGGTACTGCCTTTGCATGTTCTTGCATTCTCTCAGGAGTGTTGCCCTGGGAGAGCTTTGCCCTTCATTCTCCTTCATTTCTTTCACTACCCTTCTTTTGAAGGTTTTTGTTCTTATTTGAGAAAGACAAACCTTATTGTATCCTAAAGCCAACAGCACTCATGCAAGCAGTGGAAAAGTATTGTTGAAAAATTGCTCTGCACAGAAAGTCAGCAACTAATCAGTGCACAACACATACACCTGATTAAGCACTGAATCCTGCCACAAATGGAAACAAGCAGTGGTGACTCTGAATGAAAAATATATCATCATCATCGCTATTACAGCCTGCTGCGCTGGAGGGGAGACCAAGGGAGCTGCAGTGCTTCTTATGCCAACTGGCCCCTGGATAAAGGTTTCTCTTCCCCCCCCCCCATTTTTGAGTTGGACTCCACGATCCTTGTGGGTCCCTTCCAACTCGGTATATTTTATGATTCTATGATTTTTTTTATTTTTCCCAAACTAAACTTTCATCATTAGAGCCAATGCACACCATCGCCTACAGACACTGCTAGTAGTTCTTCATGCATGTATGCCCTGTGGGATTGATCTGTTAGGTGCAGACAAGTCCAGTACCTCGACACAACTGAGGTTGCTGCGGCTCCATGTCCCCAGCTTCAGCCAGCAGCAAGGCTGAGCACGTATCCCCAGGAAGTGCGCGCGCGCACACACACATACACAAGTAGGTAAGTATGTAGGTAGACGATACACACACACAGCTAGTCACACAGCCACCCACGCAGATCAGCAGACAGAAAAATACAGCAACTGTGCATGAGCAGCCTAACTGCAATATCCTCTCCAGCTGATCACAATGAAAGCCCATTAGTGGAAAACACATACGTGTACACAGTATGGATTCCTCCAGTAACTGGCATTAAATATTGTGAACATCCAGCAGCTGGCCTCTAGACCACGCCAGTCTACCAGCTGCTTCATGCACAAGCACACGCATGCCTTGCACACACCAGGTCTCTCTACTGGATTACCCTTGCCTACAGCTCTACCAGATCCCCTGGTCCCTAGAACAGCCAGCCAGGACCCACTGGTCCTCCCACTACCTAGCATGTCCAATACCTGGCCCCAAGCCCCTATCCCACTCAACAGCTGACCAAGCTTGATGTTCACTAGCAAGCACACATGGACATGCCTACCTGCACATATGCACGTGCCCCAGTTGCTCTCATTGCTGGCACCATGGCTACACAGTCATTTGCTGGTACTCAGACACCCTTATACACACACACACAGGCATACAGAATAGAGAGCCCCTTGCTAAGCAAAATAGTTAGAAATGGAGTTTAATGAATAGACGAGACAGAGTGCACTGATCAGGCACAGGGCATGGCCAGACAAATGTACTGATCAACCATTTATATGCAACTAGCCCCTTTTATATCTTTATCCCTCTTATTTTCTGTTGTGGTTTAAGCCGGCAGGCAGCTCGGCACCACACAGCTGTTCGCTCACTCTCCTCCCCCACCCAGCAGGATGGAGGAGAGAATCATAAAAAAAAAAAAAAGTAAAAGCTCGTGGTTGAGATAAAGACAGTTTAATAGGACAGAAAAGAAAGGGAAAATAATGATGATAATAATAATAATAATGATAATAGTAAAAGAATATACAAAGCAAGTGGACACAATGCAATGCACAATGCTCACCACCCGTTGACCGATGCCCAGCCTGTTCCCGAGCAGCAGTCCCCACTTTGCCTCGGGCCAGCCACCCCAGTTTTATTGTTCAGCATGACACCACATGGTATGGAATATCCCTTTGGTCAGTTTGGGTCAGCTGTCCTGGTCCTGTCCCCTCCCAGCTTCTCATGCACCCCCAGCCTCCTCGCTGGCAGGGCAGTATAAGAAGCTGAAAAATCCTTGGCTCTGTGTAAACACTGCTCTGCAGCAAGTGAAAACATCACCATTATCTTCACCAAAAAATCCAAAACACAGCATTGTGTGAACCTCTACGAAGAGAATTTAACTCTGTCCCAGCCAAAACCATAACATTTTCCCACTCTTGTAGCTCCCCAAGCCAACTTGATTCCCTACCTTTCACTAGCTTTTTTTCCTCCCCTCCCTGAACATCCTGCAAGTCTTGTACAATCTCAAAATGCTCTTCCCAAAATTTGTCCCCCACCCCTAGGCAGTAACCCTCCTCAATCCGAGAGGTGATCTGGAGAGCTGCTCCGGTTGACCAACATGATGAGTACCTCCTCTGGCCCATGGGGCAGAGGCCTGGGAGCTGCCAGGGTGAGGGCTTCCAGGTTGGCACTGTGGTGGTTCCTGGTGTTCCTCCACCTGTCATTGTTCCTCCACTCCTCTTCATTGATGGAGATGAACCTTTAATTACATAACCTAACATTGCCCCATGTGGGGGAACCTGTCTGCAACCCAGTCATAAGGGATGCTTCCAAGGGGAGCCGTGCCTGCACACACACACACCCAGCCCAAAGGGACATTCCCATGGAGAGGGCCTGCAAGAGATACCCCACAGATGCCCACCAACAGGCCTCCCTGCAGCCCTAGGACTGTGTTCCCCCAACACAGCCCTTATTTCTGCAACAAGGCCACACCTGATCCTTCCCTCACACTGCTGCAGTTCTGGAAGGGAACCAGGTAGAAAACACCAGCATTAGCCCCTGCCCCTACCAGCCCTGGCCTTTCTTGCCCTTCTCCATGCCAGCCCTGGTTGACCCTGACACATCCCATCCCACATCCTACCCTGTCCCTTTCAGAGTGCCCCATGCACCAGCTTCAGGGACACACCACCTGGGCCCCTGGTACCCTAGGACTCCGAGGCTGAGCTATCATGGTGGCCTGGCCCTGCCCCAAGGTGCTGTGACACAGAAAGGCCCCAGCTGCTGCACCACATTGCAACCCCCTGGGAGTACTCAGTGTTAAGTGGGGTAAAGAGTGACAAGAACATGAGGCCACCTCATCCAGGCACTATGCCCCAGGGCCATTCCTGTCTGGCTGCTGGGGCCCAGCCCAGTGCCCAGGGACCCAGGGTGTCAGCCCAGGCTGGGGGATGCGGCTGCTGCTTTCCCCTCTGCAGGTTCAGCAAGCAGCAAAGCTGAGCATGTATCCCAGAGACAGACACAGCAACAGGACACGGAAACACAGGCTGCCCCAGCTAGGGGCTGCCTTCAACAGGATTCACATAAAACATGGACGTAGACAGAGACAGCTGAGACCCCTTCCCCCTCTCTGGCTTCTTCACTCTGAGGGCAGTGAGGCCCTGGCACAGGCTGCCCAGAGAAGCTGTGGCTGCCCCATCCCCGGAAATGTTCAAGGCCAGGCTGGATGGGGGTTTTGGCAGCCTGGGCTGGTGGGAGGTGTCCCTGCCCTTGGCAGGGGGGTGGGACTGAATGGACTTTAAGGTCCCTTCCAACCCAAACCATTCTAGGATTCTACGACTCCGTGAAGTCCACTAGTGAAGGTACGCACACAGCACTCTCTAGGTTCACAAGCACATGCACATTCGTGGTGCCTTCAAGCACCAGCATGGCCCCTCTGTCCACCCAGCACACCTGCCCGGACCCCAGGCCCCTTACCCGCTTCACAGGTCACCTACTCACCAGCCAGTCCAGCCTGAAGTTAACTGCAAATGCACACACACAGACACACACACACTTGTCCCTCAGGCACCCCACATTCCCAAGTCTCCCTGGGTGTACCAGCATGGACCCCCTGCCTGCCTGATACCTCAGGCCGGACCCAAGGCCCTGGCTACTGGCTGGCTGGTCCAGCCTAAAGTTAGCTAGAGCATACACACGCACACCACTCGCACACCAGGCTGGGGAAGACACAGACACTCAGCCCCCCAGCAGCCGGCACCAGGCACGTGGGCTGTGACCTGCGGCCCTGCTCCAGCTTCCGCTAAGGAGTCCGCACTCTCCTCATTCACGCCGGTCTCCCCAGCGCCTGGAGCACCTCCTCCCCCTCCTTCTTCACTGACCTTGGTGTCTGCAGGGCTGTTCCTCACTCCTCTCTCTCCCAGCTGCTGTTGCGCAGCAGTTTTTTCCCCTTTCTTAAATCTGCCCTCACAGAGGCACAACCAGCATTGCTCATGGCTCAGGTCTTGCCAGCGGCGGGTTCCTTTTGGAGCCGGCTGGAGCTGGCTTTTATCTAACACAGGGCAGCTTCTAGAATCTTCTCACAGAAGCCACCCCTGTGGCCCCCCTGCTACCAAACCTTTACCACAGAAACCCAATACACTCATTCGCACCGGTCTACCTCAGTAGCTGCTTTGGGAACACACACCACTCCCGCCCCATGGCTGGGTGTAGAAGACCCCCACTCACTCCAGCTACTGATGCCAGGGCCCCACTCCCTCCAGGAGCTGGCACCAGAGTCCGTGGGTGCCTACACCCCCACAGCCTGACTCCAGTAGCTGGCACAAATTCCACTCGCACACACAGGTCCCAACAGGGACTGGTGCCGAGACCCCTGCACTCCAGCACCTGGCACCACAGGCCGGGGTGCCCTTCCCAATCTGACTGCAGTAGCTGGAACTGAGGTTCACTCACCCACATCCAAGTCTTGCCAGTAGCTGGCACTTAATCTTTGCAGCTCATGCGTACACGAGAGAGACAGTGTGGATACGCAGAGATGAAGTTAGGAAAAGGATTTAATCAGAGAAAGATATAAGAAGATTGGACAGACTGCAGTGATCAGGCACAGGGCTCGGCCAGGCAAGCGTACTGACCGGCCCTGTTTAATACATCACCAGCCTTTTTATACCTTTTCCACCTGTCCCCCCACGTTGTTCCTCTGGCTCCCCCTTCCCCCTGCACACCGCCATGGGTTGGCAGAGCTCTGCAGTTTGTGCACCTTCCCAGTCTGGGTCCCCCTCGGTTCACAATCTTATCAGTTGCAAGGTTCATCCTTCCTGGAAGTGGTGCCTGTAGCTTGTTAGCCCACCAGTTAGTGTGACTGGGAGCTCTGTTTCTTGTGATTGTCTCCCACCTTAGAAGTCCTCCATCAGACAACCCTGTTGGAGTAAACGTTCATACATTCTCACACGGTCTCATAAATTAGTGTGCCTGACCAGACTTGGTTCCCATCACTGCTTCACTTTCTTATTACCCCTTGTTGCCTTGCAAAAGGTCCTTGACCAGGAATCCTCAAAGGAGCAGTCTCCTTCTACATATCCTTACACCTAGAGCTCTGAAGGGCCAGGAGGAAAATAGGATGGGGTTGTGAGAGGGGTTGGATGTGGCGCTGTGGCTCAAGATGCAGGCTGAGGGTGAGAAGGGGGATAGGTGTTAGACTGTGGCTGTAAGGCAGGGGTCTGGGATGCAGCTCTGTGTCATTGGGATGGACTGCTCTTGAGCTTGGAGGAGGTGATCCTTGAATACCAATCTCCTTTCTTGAGTCCCTCTTCCCTTCTAGGTCTCATCGCATGGAACTCTTTCAAGCAGATCCCTCAGGAGGCCAAAGTCTGCTCTCCTGGAGTCCAGCATTGTGATCTTGCTTCTTGCCCTGCTCTCTCTCAACTCCACCATCTCATGATTACCACAGCCAAAGCTGCCTTTGACCATCATTTCCCCAACAAGTCCTTCCCTGTTGGCGTGTATGAGGTCCAGCAGAACACCTCTCCTTGTCAGCTCTTCTGTACTACTTGTGTCAGGAAGCTGTCACTGATGCTCTCCAGAATTGTTTAGGACCTGCTGTGTTGTCCCTCCAGCAGAGATCAAGGTGGCTGAAGTTCCCCATGAGCGCCAAGGCCTGTGAATGTGAGGCTGCTCCTATCCATCCGTAGAGGGCTTCATCCATCTTTTCATCCTGGTGAGGTGGCCTGTAGCAGACTCCCACTACAATGTCACCCACACAGTCTGCTCTTTAATCCTGACCCATAAACTCTCAGTTGGCTTATCACCCATCCCAGGCAGAGCTCAATGCATTCCAGCCGCTCCCTCACATAAATGGCAACTCCATCTCCTCATCTTCCCAGCTCGTCCTTCCTAAAGAGCTTGTGTCCTTCCATCACAACATTCCAGTCACGCAAGCCATCCCACCGTGTCTCTATGATGCCAACGAGATCACAACCCTGCAACTACACACATCTCCAGTTCCTCACATTTATTCCCCATGCTGCATCTGTTAGGATACAGGCACTTCAGAGAGTCATGCTGATTACCCATAAAAGGGGTCTGAGGGATTTTTCCATAGTAGTGTCTTGTAGGTAATTCCATGACTTGCACGAATGCTGGAGGTGAATGTTGCCTAAGCCCTTTTTTGTTAATTTTGTGTTCCCTTTCATTCACATCACCCCAACTTCTTTGCTTATCAGCTTTGTCTACCACTCCCATACCCTGGACTATCACAGCCCTAGACCTCCATACTCTCCAGGCTGACCTTGCCAGTATCATCAGAACCCACATGGGAGAACAGCAGAGAATAATAGTCGAGAGGGTCTGACAAGCTTTAGCTGTCTCTCCGTAATATCTCAGATCTGGGCCCCCAGCAAGCAGCACACTCCTGGCAGGCAATAGGTCAACTTGTCCCCCACAACAGGGAGTCGCAATGCCTCACCTGCTCCGGAAGTTTAAGGAACAGGATATAAAAGCATGCACTGAACACTTTTATTCAGCTAGGTAGTAGGGAAAGGAGAACAGGAGAGTCTACCAAGGAAAACTGGACATCAGGAAAGGAGGTGTGCTGATCCACAGATTGAGGAGGATGCAGTGGAAGCTTGGAAGCAGGTGGGTAGGTACAACATCCAAGGTATCCTGAGCTGCAGCAAGATAAATAGAAAAAAACGCAGACATGAAACCAGCTAGAGAGAGAGGAGGCAGTGACCATGCAGGCAAAGCCCTTCCCTGTTGTTAGATACCATTTATTCTCAAGAAAGGTCAATATACTTCACAGAGTTTGAGTCACACCTCAAGTCTGCTCACTCCTGTACCAAGACCAAAAAGCATCAGTAATGATCCATCCAAGGGAAAATGCAGCCCTTCAGCTGCTCTTTTTCACTAGCAAATCCAACTAGGACAACCAATACATTTGCATCTCCTAGGCAGTGTGGTTGTTTCAGTTTTTTTTTCCTGGGGGCATGGGGTGGAAATAGGTGCACTTTCTTGCAAGGAGATGAGAGCAGGAGATACCCAGACCTTGTCAGTGATGAAAAAAGCTCATAAGCTATCTCACTTGAATGTCCTTCAAAGCGTATTACTGCAAGCTATTAACTACTTTACTCCCATTTCTAACTCGTACCCTTGAAAAGTTCTGATCTCCATAGATGGGTTGCAGCCTCTCGCCTCCCACAGCTAGTATGAAACAGGGTGTTTCATACATACACCAACACTAGCAAAATCCCTTAACTGTGCTGGGCTGACAGATAGTCCAAACCATTCATGAGATCTCCACGACTCTTGAAATATTATCTATCCCCCACCAAGAACGGAGGCACTTTCTCCTAATTAGGGAAATGGATTTCACTAACAGCTCCTGAGGTATCGAGGCCATAGCAAGTACACCCAGTGCCTGGATATGCTCTGGAATGATGAACGACAACACTTAACACTTCCTTTGCATTAAAACAAATCCACTTACCTGTTTCAGCTACTTGCATGTATCTTACAGTAAGTGATGAAGCTGTTCTGTCCCTTTATCTGGCATGATCCCCTCATTTAACCTGGCTCATTAGGCAAAGGGTTCTGTAACACTTAATAAATGAATAATCACATTAGCAACATTAGAAAGACTAAATATTATATGATTACACTACATGAGACGTCGAAGTGGTTTTCAGATCAAGATACTGAAAACTCACCTGAGCATGCACATGAAGTGAACAGGGCAACCATCAGTTAAACTACAAGAACATACCCCCATCAGACAGTCAGGTTTCCAGTGCATCATTGAAAGGCTCTTCCTTTACCAATATATGACCTAACTCAGCACTACTCATCTCTTGATTCAACCAAACAGATTTTCTGCTGCTGAAGCTAAGAGCAAATATATCAAACTGAGCTTTAGGGAAGGAGTCAGTGAGAAGCATTGGTTTATAAGATGAGTCATGACCTCTCTGGAGCAACCTGAACACTATTTCAGGTCCTTCTAGGCTTCCCTCCTCTTTCTTCGTCCCAGGTGCCTTCAGGTAACCCCTAGTATTCTGCATTGCCAACAGAATTTTTGGAAATAAGAAGCAACAGCTATGTTCCATGTGTAACAAATCATGTTTGCCAGATTAATAGATACAACACAAACAATTTTACAAGCACAGTTTATATACATCTTCAAGCATCAAAATACGTCCGTGCCAAGGTCTTAGTTACTGTTGCCTCCACCATTCTTTCCAGAAGCTCCTTTCTGCAGCCGGCTCGCACTTGGTTGCCGAGGCATCCTCTGGACAGATCCTTCCCGGCTGCTCCTTTCTGCTAGAACCTGGGCCCCACTTACAGTAGAACTGGTTTTATTTCTCCCTGAATGAACAAATACATACATTAGTGTCAGCTCTGTGTCACTCACACAGCATCTAAGCTGTAAGCGTTCCTTAAGAAATCATGCAAAAGGCAAAATTGTATTAGATGTCACAAATGTATCCAGCATCCAACACAGAAAGCAAATTTGTGAAATCAGGGCCACAAGAACAAAATGAGTTGCAGTAGGAACATTATTAATTTTCATCAGTTTTAATCTACAAAGTAACCAGCCACTTTGTTCTTTAAATACTTGCTTTCAGTTGGCACAGGAACACCAGCACTGCAAACAGCAATTCAAAAACATGAAGAGCATCTAACACCACAAGGCTGGGATAAGTGAACTGATGTGACATTGCCCACCTCTTTCTGAAGCCTGCAGTCATGTTATCAGGAGATCAGAAACCCTTCTGCTCATGTCACTTGTGACTTGATGAGCAAGTTCAGGTTTCATATTTTCTGGGGTTTCCAGGAGCTCAGACACCTACACAGGATCAACTAATCTCAGGTTTTCTTACTGTGTTTAGAAGATAACAGAGTTGCCCTTCTGTAGGCACAAATGACCATCTCTACAATGCAATGCAACAGCAGAGACAAGCAATGGGTAGAAAGGTACAAGTTGAGGGAAGCAAGGGGCATACAGTCCACCCTGCCAGATTCAGCCAGAGGAGAAAGACTGACAAAGGTGCACTGCAAACAAATGACTGGAAAGGATAAGTGAGGAAGACTGACGTTTCCTGGCATCAGAAAGAACTACTTCAGATGAGAAATAATACTTGCGTTAGGAAAGATAAAAAGAAAAAGAAACAATGTAGACGGGCTACAAGATAGTCTCACAGCTTTTATTAAAGATAGCAAGCGCCACGAAGCATCACTAAACACGAATATAGTAAGGGGGAAACAAACAGGAATCCAGTGAGTTGTTTTTCCCTGAGTATCTATAGTTACATGCATGCAATTAAAATGGAGAGCGACATTTTCGTAATCGTGTCAGAGCAACTTCCAGAATGCCAGTAGCTACTCCATCACACATGGGAGTCTCAGTGGCCATCTGGATCATCTGTGCTACCAACAGGGCACAGACTGGAGATACGTCTGTTTTACTTACCGAACTGTCCTGTCTCCTTGGAGAAATTGTCTGAGAACAACACTCGCATCAATACCACAAGTTAACACCTCACAGTACTGGAAAGACAACATGAGAACTTCCAGATAAGAGTATGCGGCCCCTTCACATCTGTAAAATTTGGCAGACTAGGGTAGCAAAAGAAATGTATTCACTTATCCCAGCCAAATCAGGTGTTCTTAAAAAAAGGTCTAATATTGTAAACCACACTAGTGATCTGCCAGCAGTTATCAGCCCAAGCCAGCCAACCAGCCTTGCAGTTTTTCTTTGTATAGCTCAAGCTCATAAGCACTTAAGCAGTTTTACTAATGCAAGTACTGTCTAGGAAAAGAAACAAATTGCACAAAAGCAATACATGATCTCACAGTATTTAAGAGAAAAATCAGCACAAAGCATTAGAGTTCACCATGATGCTTTTAGCAGTCCAGTACATCTCTATATAAGTGACTGTTCTCCCCATTCCTCACATGCATATATCCAATAAGAGTGCAGGTTCCCAGCCTGTGTATGACAACTCTAACCATGTGCACATACAAACAACTGTACCGTTAAGTGCTACCAGGAGTCAGGCCTTTGATCTTCTGACCTAGCTGAAACAACTTGGGGAGAAAGAATCACTTTGTAAAGAAAAGCTATGCTCAGATAAAACACATGCCCTCCATCCTCTTAGCCTTGAAATCACAGTAAAACCAGTTACTTCCAACAGCATAAGAACCAACTGTATTTTTTGGAAGCATCATCTCTAGAGCTGTGCACCGGACAAGAAGAGCCCATGAAGTGTGCAATGACAGGCATGGTTTGTCAACCTCCGCCAGTTAAAACACTATCAAGAATATTAGGGTCCATTAGTGCAAAGCACAAAAAGACATTTGCTTTCTGCAATTCAAGCACTACAGACTAACAAAAGGACTCCACTGATATTTACCTGGCTGACACAAAATACCTTTATCTTGGATGTGTCTGGCTATCCCAGAACAACTGTAGCCCGAATAGTTATGGATGCAAGTTAGTCGAGTCAAAAGAGAGACTACTCAAACACCTCTCTGCCCAAAGATGACCCCAAAAGGAGCAGTTACATGTGGACCTCCTCAAGAACCTGACATAGTTTGAGAAGAATGGAAGCGTGTGCCCTGTCTACCTCTGACTGCCAGCTCTCCCCTCTTAAAAAGGCCAGGGCGAACTGTGCTTGGGCTGCTCACTGGACACATTAATGCCAATCACCTCTACTACACACATGGCATGCTGGGCTCTCTCCAGAGCCAAAACATCAGCCCAACTAAAGCAGCCTCCCTGAGAAGATACAGTCAGTAGGCCAGGTAAAACTGGCAGAATGTGTTTCAACAAATCCATATGAATTGTTCTGAAATAGAGAAACAGGAAAAAAGACAGCTTTCAAATGCACCAGCTAAAGCAGTTAGCTAAGACCTTCAGTATGTATTAAGGCAAATGGAGCAGTGGGTCATCATTATTCAAACACATGCTTTCTCTTGCACACACTTACCTGAAGAGAAGGATTTGGAGAAAGAAGAGAAAAAGTAATTTAAGACCTACGCAGGCCCACAAATCACCTGCACAGAACTTACATCCTCTTCTCCAACAAGCCTGCTTACTTGAAACAGGTCAGGTATTCAACTGCATTACTAGATGGCACTACAAAAACAAGCTTAAATTAACATAAGTCCCACATCCTATTTAATAACTTTCGGGAATACAATTTTACAGTGTTTCCTACTGAACTGTAGCCTGTTCAAAAACCTCTGGCTTGTGCAATGGACACAACCACATATTTGTAGCTAAATCATTCGGCAAGTGTCCTTAGGCATGCAAATATCTCAGTTTAACACGTTGGGTAAGAACTCTCTAAATGAGATGTCTGAAGGTGGGTTAAGGTGCAGAGCAATCTCCCCTCCTACCCAAGCAGAGGCCTGCATTAGTCTGATAGACCTCACACTCCTCTTCCAAGGCAACTCTCTGAAGAGTTCTGAAACCATACGGTGTTCCTGTTTGTTTCTCATTTTGCTGACCTTACTCACCATACATGGAAGAGTCATTTCCTCCACTTCTCCTGCACACAAATCACAGAACAAAGATGGAAAAGAGGTTCCTTATTTTTCACAGAGCGCTTAATTCATTCTATGCTAGCAAGATTTTCTGGGTGTTTTTTGGTTGGTTGAGGGGGGAGAAAGAGAATGAATTAGTTGTTGCTCATGATGAACTTGCATCTTATCACTTTGCCAAAGCCACAAATGACAAGTCTGGCACTTACAGTATTCCTCTAAATCCCATTTCTTTGTCAATTCTTGCCTCACAGAGACAGAGCATCAAAAAGAAAGAGCCTGAAAACAATCCCCAGAAGTTATACTAAAAAAAGTGCAGTGTTTAGCTACCTCCCAGTACAACAAAGAGTTAGCTCAAATACCCAACACAGAGAAAGCCTTACAGCTTCAGATAAGACCGCAAACCTCCTGTGCAGGAAATGTGACAGAAGGGACATCTACACTGACCAGAGATGACCAATTCCTCTTTGCTACCTGTTCATGTTGACATCACAGTCAATGCCACGAGTCCTGGTTTTAGTAATCCATCCACATTAATTTGCCTATCCATGTCCATCACACCTACAGTATATGTAAAAACATTATATAGAACAACCCAAGCTGCTCAAGAGATCCCAATGCTTTCGGGGAGCATTTTACAGTGTTTCCTGCTGAACTGCAGCCTGTTCAAAAGCTGCTAGCTTCTGCAATGGACACTACCACACATTTGTAGCCAAATCATTTGGCACGTTTACATCAGGCTCTCGCTATACATGTAGCATTGCAAAGAATATAGCACGCTTAAAAGAAAAAAAGTGTGGAAGCAGTCTATGCCTCAGATAATGCTTTTTTTTTTTTTTCCACCCCTTAAAAAAAAGTTACTCAGATGGGTGGGGGAGAAGTCTAACATATTCTTTCCCAAAACGCAGTAGTGCAGGTTGAGTCACAGCATCCAGTACAGACTTCTTCCATTCAGAAGGTAAAGATTCAATAAAACAACAAATATGAAGTCTAGACTTCAGTTTTGAAAGCACATTACCCAGAGCAAAGTATATTTTCATGGAAACAATGAAGCCACTTATTCTGTCAGGACTAGGACTGCATTGGGTTTTAAGCGTTCCAGCTGACAATCTACACTTTCTGCAAGTTACTCCCAGGACAAGGAAAAAGAAGTAAAAGCTTTGCCTTCTCTTTCTGTAACTAAGGAAAACCACTTCGCTATCTATCGTCTGCATTTTGGGCGTAAGAAAATTTGGTACAGTTTCCTGGGAGAGAAAAGGAATTAGAACTTCTAACCAGCAAAGCAAGCATGGCACAGCTGAGAAGGTTTTTAATCCATTGTAAAATAACTGATATCAACACCTGAAATCCAGAAAATGCTTTAGCATAGTTTCAGAACCACAAGGTGAACAAGGTCTACAAACCAAAGTTGCTCGGTTGCTGATGGAGTGAAGAAATGCCTGTGATCCAGAAAAGTAAGAAGCAAACGGTGCATTCTGGAATGGGAGCTGCTGGCGTAGGGCAACAACTCCCCACCAGCAAAGCACTAGAGATAGAACTCCTTGGTATGATTACCACGTCCATCACTCACAAAACAAGAATAAAGGCCTCTAAATCAAAAGGCTTAAACTTCACTGCTTATGACAGAAAGAGTTACAGGGTGTGGAAGTTGCAAGACAAAGGTCTTGAAGGCAATTCAATTGCTCTTTAATGAATGCAAGTCATTAGAAATCCAGTTATTGCAGTGGTATTGATGACGTACTAAAAAACTGAGTATGAAAGAAGCAACTGATTAAGAAAGCCATCATCAGGACTGGATTAGTCCTTTGATTAGTCCTGTAAGTCATCCTAGATCAATCTGCAGACTGTTTTTTTTTTTTTAAGGACAACATACAGACCATGAAGTGTCTGAGTACAATGCCTGCACATACATGGCATGATTTAAGAATGTGTTGCCACAGTTAGATCCCATGGATATAATTAATCTGCAATTAAAGCATAGTAGCCAGAATAACCAGGAGGAAATATCACTGTATAGTGTATAAAAAAAACAAATGAAATGCATTTATGAGAAATCCTTAACACCTCTGGGGGGATTCCCTCCACCGCATCTGAGCTCCATGTAGCATTACCCTTGTCAGCAACCTTATCTCCCTAACGTAGAACCTTGCATTACAAATCCAGCATCAAGACAAACTCCAGGATAATGAAAGGCTGAATAAGCAGAAGGTCAGTATAAAAGGGCTGCAAAGGAGCTTAGTCAGCCAGCAGTACTCAGGAGCGTTAACAGCCACTGTTGGTCCTTGCATCAACAGCTGTCATTCACAGCTAGAGACAGACAACATAGAAAGAGTGCAAGAAACAAAGAGCGAGAAAAAGGATGAAAAGGCAAGGCAACAAAAAACAAGGATGGCAATTGGAACACATAAGGAGGACAAAGCTGGGAACAAGCAGCATAGTATACAGTGGGATATTTAAGAAATAATAGCAACGCAGATACGAGCAAGGTCTCTCCTAAGTATTTACACAAGAAGAAAGTACTTACAAACGCAAAGGCAGAAAAAGGAACTTATGAATCTCAAAGCATATTTTTCTGTGTAGACAAAGAAAACACAACCTGCGAACCCTTCACTGAGCCCATAGCTTGTGGTGGATTCAGTGGAATTTCCAACAGGCGCTCAGGTTAGGTTTGTCACACAATAGTGTGACAGAGTTTCACAGGGAAGGAAAGCACTCTGATCTTTGCTATGCAGACTAGGAGGTTGCAATGGCTCCTCGCAGCCTGAAAAAAAACATAAACCAGGTGAGAGCATTTTGAAAAGCAAGCTCATGTTAACAACTCATTTGGTATGAAAAATTGGTTGGTGCAAAGCCCTCGAAAGTAACTTTATGGAAGACACTTGTGCTGGAGAGTGGGGAAATATGGAAAAAAAGAGTGAAAGTGAAAAAAGGAGGACCATCAAAGAATATTCATTAGCCTAGAAAATAAAAAGAGCAGGGCATTGACAAATGCATGTCAATAGAGGGGTTGAAAATTGCAGAGAAATCACCAGGGGCTTGATGGAGAGGTGGGCTGATGGAAGAAGCAAGCACGGAAACAATACATAAAAAAGACACATTTAACTACACAAAGTAAATTATACAGATGCCTAGTCTAACCTAAAACCAACACCACTGTCCTAATGGGTATGTACAACCCTCCCTTGCATGCATGGGAAGAAATTGCCCAAAGGACATCCTTTCCCTTTAAAACAAGCTCTTTCCCTCCCAAATCAATTACTGTGATGAACAGTTTCAATTGCAGCTTGCATGAAGCTCTATCTAGTTAAATATGCCAGACGGATGCTCTAATACTCAAACACAGTAATTTTGAGGCAGTTATGAATTGTTACCAACAAACAACTCCGTGCAGAACACCACAGTTATATTCCGCGAGAAAACATAATATTAAGTCATTTATATTAGGTTCCCTGCTGCTTAAGAACTTAAGCCAAAGGACACTGTGAAGCAGCTCGACAAGCTTTTGTAGGACAATCACTGTTCGTATCAGCGCAAGGATCTCTGGCTATGTCAGCAGACAAGCCCCAGCTATGCAGAGGAGGCATCTCCCATCTCCAAATGCCTTGTCCTGCACAGAAGCCACACCATCCTCTTCTTAAACAGAAGCAGCATCTTCCAGCAAGACATGGCAGGGTCAACAGCAGACACAGCTTTGGTTCCCCTTCCCCGTAGCAGCTCCTAAAGGGAAAGGAGGCAAGGCAAACCAAACACTCCTGCAGAACGGACCCAGCCCAAAGGACACTCCCAGTCACCCTGTTAACACTTACCCCAGCTCCTGAACTGGGGCACTGACGATGGACTTGGACTGTCCAGAACCAGTAAGTCCAGTGAATGAGTAAGCCTCATTCCTCCATCTCTTCAGTTCGAGCTAACTACTTGCGTCTCCAATTTAAGGAGACAAAATTAGTCTGCTGAAGATAGGTTGATTTTAACAGGACCTTTATGTCAGCAACACACTTTCCCCTCAGAGCTTCAGTAAAACAAGCTCCTGCTTTGACATGCAGATAGTTCAACATGCAGATAGCTTCAAATCCTAATACAGCCTAAGGTGGTCCAGTAAAACATAGACAAGACTGGCACTGATGGTCCAGCTCTGCTTTACTGCATTACCAGCTCCCACAAATCAACATCTCCCTGGAAGTCTGTTTTCATGACATTCTACCAGGAGTCCTACACATCTTCCTCTGACACTCCAGGCACATCGCTCCAAGTGCCTACACCACGCTGTGGTGTCAGACATAAGCTAGCCAAAAGTTGCACGAAACTGCAATTCAAGTGGCACAAGATTGTTAGCTTGCACTTGATGACCATCTTAGGTCAGGCTAGGCACTGAGCTAACACTGCCCCTCCTTGACTGAGTCACAGCAAGCAGACATCTCCCATCTGAGAGGTGACAAATATATCCTCACAAGGAGGTCTAGAAAAAAAAAACACGTTCTTCTCGATGTTAATGAGATCTTACTGGCACTTCTTATACTCACAGAAGTAAGGATTCAGAACTCAGATTGTGATAAAACACTGCTGAGTGTAAGTTCTGCCCAAAGAATTTTCTGAGTTAGCTTTCAATGGCGATTTTATTCACAAAGACATTAGCTGCTGTTCAACACCAGCGGGTGCTGGGTGATGGCAAAGTCACTTGGGTTGACAGAAACTAAAAAGAGAAATTTTCATTCAAAGTTAGTTACTGCTCTGAGCTCTACTGCAGCAAAAGCTTCCAAAAAAAAAAACCTGACACTGCTAGGAAGGCTTCCAAAAAGAAAAAAAAACCTGACACTGCTGGGAAGACTAAGCCTTCTGGCAAAGCAGCACAAGCGGGGCCCATCAGCGCTTGGCCAGGGCTGAATGTGATGGGAGAGGAGGCCAAAGTGCCCCTCTAGCACCAGCACTGAGCACCAGCTCAGTGCAAATCTAAGTCCAGCATTCTCTGCAGATACATGGTAAAACACTAAAACTGTGGCTTGATGGGCATGATCCTCCTGTCTCAGTAAGCTGTGCCATGATCCAGTGATCAGAGTCCATAAACTAGCCCTAAAAAGCATCGTGAAACAAAGCAGAAACGTGAAATAAAGCAGCAGTAAGACACACAAAGGCCAAACTAACACTGAATATTTACCACAAGCAACACAGAGCTATCCTCATCTTTCTCTGATCTTTGCTACACTTCACCCTCAGTTCAGATAGCTTGTCACAATGTACTCAAGGATATCAACATGCTATTTTCAAGAGAAACCACGGATAGGAAAGACTGGCAGGACGGGGGGCCTGAGACACTAACACTGCAGTCAGACTTGGGCAACGTCTTGGACCAGGAGATGCTCTGCTTAAAGATGCAGAATGAGCATCCCAGATTGATGAAGGGAAAACTGATTTAAAACACCAAGACTGACATTAATTGCTGGAAACACACAGCCTCTTTAATGTGTTTGCACCACCTTGAGCTGGTCGGAAGCAACTGCTAAGGGCATATCAATTCTACCATAGGGTTTCTGGCTCTTCCTATTGAGGAAGCTAATGCTCATTAACAAAAAAGCGACCATCTAACCACTTCAAGCCTGAGCTGGCCTACTACCAGCTAAAACTAGCTTGCGGCAGTGGCCAAGTGCTAGAAGAACCTGACTTTACAAGAAGTACTATAGCATTATAAGAGAACAAAAGCTACTTCAGATTAACAGACAGACAGGAACAAAAACCTTACCAAAGTTCCTTCACAGTTTGCAGGGCCCATCATACCTAAAGCACCAAAGGAGAATAAGAGAGCAAAATTTAAAGCATCTTTTGTCCAGAATTGCTACTCTCTTCTTTTGAGACACTTTCTCTCAATATGAGAAGGAATAGCATGCTGCTTCTTAAAATATCCAAGGCTTTGATCAAAACAAAGTAGTCATTCAGGTGTCTTCTTTTTCCCCGTGCATCTTTAAAGTCACTCTTCAATCATACATGAGGCTGTTCTCCTTACCACATACATCATCTCACCAGGAAACTTTTAATCAAGAGCATCTCTTTCAGCAAGAGAGAGGAACCTGTTCACGGTCAGGTCCACGGAGTCCAGGACACTTTATCTGCACGCTCTACTCTAATTCCAATTAAGGCTGTAGCAAACGTCCTCAGAGCCTCCACGCAGCCACCCTCAGCTGCTCAACGAGGTGAATCGCACTCATTTACTGTGTGGAAACATGCATCGAAAGTAGCGGGCTCCACTACTGTAAAGGTGCCTCAGATTGTGGCATAAACAATCTTACCCTGAAACTGATTGCTTGGAGACGTTCAAATGCATCTTGCCTTTCAAATCCATTCTCTATAGGGCTCACCATCAGATACACAGGCTTGCAAGTACAGCCAGCTGCCGCACAGAATAAATGCTCCCTATCACCAAGGCAGTCTCAGCAGTGAGACTAAACCAAGTTGCAGTATGCTACCATGACATGAAAACCTTACTTGCGTTCAAGCCTTGCTCCAGTTACCTACATTGACAAGCTTTTCCTTCTACCATTCCCAGCACAGTGTCTGCTGGCTGCAGTTTACTTTTTCAGTTCTGCTACAGAATTCTTCATGGGTCAACATATATTCATCAGCTACAGAGAAGTTTTCACCCTGAAACATTGAGAGGAAGTGAGAATAGGAGCCAACAAAAACATCAGCTTGATCTCATCCATGTCTACACTCCCACAGGGTGATCAAGCACACCCCCATTACTGGTACTGCAGTGCTGAGGTGTGTAGCAAACCTCTTTCAGTATGCAATATTGTTCTTGGAAACCATATACAACGGCCATCAAACCTTGCTGTTTCGATGCCTGTTACCCCCTTTTACTATGTTCCTAAGTGAGAGCTCCTGCACAGTGAATTTAAGATCAGTGACAGTGGATTTATTTTAGATAATAACCCTTTTGAACCTTTTAGAAGTAATCCACAGAGGTTGCAAGCTACCAGCCAAAAGCCACTTCAGGAAGTACAGGGAATAAGTTTTATTAGAACTGGTTTCGAAAAAGTATGGCACAGCTTCAGGGCTACATTTGTTACCGACCACTGAGGTCAGAGCAATAAGGATAGTTATATTCAAAAGCAGTCACCATTATCGTTGACAGTTCCAAGCAGCCTCCCATTTCCATTTCGTATTTCCACTAAAAACCATTCCTTTGGGCAGAGGAATCTCGTGAATGAGCAGCACAAGCTACCACGCTACACGTGGACGGAGCAGATGAAGCATCGCAGCTCCTCTTATTTTCAGTGATTCCTAGCATACCAGAAACCTGTGTTTCTGTGAGCTAAATACAACTGAAGCAGCGTTATGTAACAGTACATATTCAGGGGTTTGGTTGTTTTTTTTTTTTGAAGCCTTCGAAGGACACGGCCAGGAGGCTAGCCTACGCAGGTACAAAACCTAACGCGAGTCACTTCAGGAACCTCTTTT